>JAHHUM010000670.1:0-336699 GCA_036173005.1 Crenichthys baileyi
GTGCCAAGTTTTATCAGTCATCGTAATATGTGCTAGTTATCCAGGCCAATGTGCTCCAGATGAAAGAAAAAAGGCAGTGTGACCGTGAGATGAAATCAAATTTATGTAATCTGGTTACAGTAAAATATAAAACAAATTCTACCCCACCATGACAGTGATGCCTTAGCTGGGAATTGGAGCACAGCCTTCATTACAACATATTGATCTGAGCAAACAAAGACCCTGGATTCATTGATCCCCTTTCATGAAAAAAGAAGGGGGGATGGGGGCACTTTGAAACAAACTTGCTCAAGACTGCTGCCTAAGCTTAAAAAGCAATAAAAAAGAAGAGCTTGAGTATGAAGTACCATAAAAACAAGGAAATAAGAATGACCACAGGGGTTACTCATAATGTCCCATGGCGACCAGGGATATACGAGACATGCAGCAGCTGCGCGAGTCTCACAGTGACCCACAATGCTCTTAAATCTTTTTCACGTGTGGCACCAGTGATCTGAAGTATCTCAAGGATATCTTCTAAAAAAGGAATTTAAACATTAGAAGGTCAGGTTTTACTTCAATTATTTAATACTGGTGCACAGGTTAAAACATACTTCATACAATTCAAAAACAATGTATTGACACCATATCTTTTCTTTCTGGAAATTTCCTACAAGAAGTGCAAAACCTTATCGGAGTACAAATTTTAATAAACTTGATAAACCAGGTCTAACATTTTTTATCCCCTTTTTTTCATTTTTGGCTTCCATTTGTTCTGTTGGTGATATACTATCGAGCCTGCAGGTCACAATAACTTTAGGTAACATAAGGTCATGCTTATGTTACCTCCCTGTTGACGTGTCAGGACTTCTGTTACTGGTCTCTCACTCATCCATACTTCACCAGGAAATAATCCCACCAGCTTCAATGCTAAACTAAGATATGGGGGATGGTGAGTATGTTGCAGGGTACTTGTCCCAGTTTACAAGATCGGGTCAAGCAGGGTCATGGCTCACCAAATGCTGGGGCCTCTCTTAAAAAACAAAACAAAAACACATGTGAGTGGGCCCCAGGTTTGGTTAGAATCACAACATTCTTAACAGAGCAGAGTGAACTGGAAAAAAAAAATTCTGTTCGGTTAGAAACCCTAAAAATTATTTACCAATGATTGTCATGTGAAAGGAGTGAAATGTAGATTGTTGGAAAGGTTTAGACAACAAAACGTCTTCCTAATAAGTGCAAATTGTTGTTTACATTTACCTTTACAGATCTTCCTGGCTGATGTTCGCACTGCTGACGTTGACACTAATGGTTTTAATCACATTATTAAACTGGTCAACTGTAAATCTCTCCCAGCACCACCCCAAATCACACCGATTTGCAGAGCTACATAACTGGACCCTCTTGCCACTGTCACATTTAAAGAACCAAGGCCAACGCTGACTACAAGCATGCTTCTGTCATGGCCAGAGACTGCATAATCGTCAGAAAAATAAGTAAAAGCCAGGTTCTGAGGGGAGGAGAAAAGGAAAAAATGAAAGCAGAGTAGAAGATTGGGGGTAGAGATGGCAGAACGGCGGAATAAGAGGGCGTATTAGGCTCAATTAAGCTTTCAGGCTTTTCATTAACCTAGATTTAGGGAGGGGGAAACCCCCGCTGAATAATGCGCCGAATCTGACTTGCTCTGCTTCTCTGCTTTGTGAGCTTTATCAAGACCAAAAAAAAAAAAAAAAAAAAAAAAAAAGGCACAATGTGTGTCAGCTCTCCAAAGCCACCAAGAATTTCATCAGACACCCAGGGGCAAACCACCCGCAGCTACAGCATACCTTAAATTAAATTTAGTAAAATAAGTCACTTTGATCAAACAGCTAAACTTGATTAGAGGAACTACTGTGCTGATGTGTAAAACATTTTGCTTTTTTCATGCGTAGAACTAGAAATAATGTTTGCTTAGATCTCATCACTTATTAGGTGAGTGGGCGGACAATGAATTTTCTACAGACAATCGAGAGGTGTTTACAGTTCATGAAGGCGGAGAGAGCACGACTTTCAGCAGAAAACAGAAAGGTTGTATGGAATACAGGAATGTATTTTTTCCTTTTGAGCTTTCAGCCAGTCTGTCATAGAACTTGCAGTGTTTGGAAAGGTTGACAAAGTTTTGGAAGTCTTTACAGACTACACATAGAAAGTACCATTCTTGTAACGCTAGCTTTCCTCAGTGCTTACATAAGATGCTGATACCAGGTAGAAACGTCATTACCTTTGTAAAAAAAGACATCAACTGCTCTCAGACAAGAGTATTGCATCATCTCCACTTCCTATATAAACAATCATTGACTGGGTAGAAAATAATATCTTGTTGTTCTCATTTCTTGGTATATAATCAGCTCAAAATAAAAACGGAAAGTAGCAGAAGAAAAATGTACAAAAACCAGGGATCAGAAAGAAACTGCTAATTTCTGATGGGTGAATCTCTGGTCATAAGGACCACAGATGGTTGGCAGACATCCCACAATTGAAGTGCTTTTGCATCTCCAAACAATGATCTCAACCACTCTTTATTAGCTCATTGAAGAATTATTATAGCAGAATAAGTACTATTTGGGCTTTCCTTGTTCTAAAAACTTTCAACCTGAATAAAACCAGTAGGACCACTATATAGCCAGCCGAAAGTAAAAGTTCAGCTTCCACCCACCGGAATGTGATTACCTCTGCTAACTGGCTGCCCGCAATTACCATTATCTAATCTACAGGATGTCTTCAATTTAGCACATACAATGTCTGCTGTTTACATACCAACTGCAACCATTCTCTGGCCTTACAGGCCACAGGATGTGTATTCCCTTAATCAGCTAGGAACAAGACGGCTGCAATTAGATTGAGGAAAGATTTTTAACAGTTTACCCCCACCATGTCTACAGCATATCTGGGATCAAACACAATATAATATGAGCTGGAATCATGTTACTGACATCTTACACAACCTTGTGATAGTATTACACAGACATGCAGGCGGATCCTATTTCAGAAAAGCCAACTGAACCAGCAGGCAATTGATGACTCCTCATCAATAACCCAAGAAGACATCTATGCATGCTGAAATTAGCTGAGAGTGTTATTTATAGCATGATAAACTTGCAGACGTGTTTTATGTTCAAGCTGACTCATCATTCAATATTCAAGAAATGGCAAAGCTGATGAAAAGCTGACCAAATGCTGCTGAGTTGTTAAAGTAGTAACATTTCTTAAAAAGCCTCCAGCGACTGGTCAAACCCCCCCCCCCCCCCCCCCAACAAAAAAAAAAAAAAAAAAAAAAACAGCATGGTGGAAACAAAGTGGGGAAACTGACAATCCTCTGCACACTTGGGGGCTCTGTCTTTTAAAGCATGCCACAGGAGATCCTCATTAGAGAATAGAGTTTCATTAACATCAACCCACGCTGCTGTGCCCTGCTGCATTACAATGACACAGGAGTGCCCCTCACTGTCAAGGAAATCTCCTTAGAGCAACAACTCGCTGGGGGAGGGGAAAGGAAGAGAGAGACAGAAGGGGGGGGCAAACAAAGGAGAACATAATTACCCCTGGTCACGGCTCATCCACAAGCCAACACAGGGAAATCCATCACCTGCAGGATCAAATGCAAACTTTTGCACTAGGTAGAGCTCAGTGAAAGCAGTATCCACCCATTCAAACCACTCTCTTCCCTCTCTCATTTATTCTCTAGTCCCTGCCACATCCCCCCTCGCCCCTCCTTCCACCGCTCTGACTCACAATGACGGCAGCGTGCAAGTTTTAGGCTCACACTGTGAAACCTAACACAAATGGGAATGCTTTCTGGTCCAAATGACCTCAAGGCTGTAACCCCGCTAATGGCACACTGGTGATATATTCCAGTTTTTATTACCGTCTGCAGACCTGCGTAACATTTTTTGCAGCTGCATCCCTGTATGGCAAATATTACACTAAGAAGAAGTGGAAGGTCATAAGTTTCATTGTATTAAATATATCCAAATTTATAGGCAGTTTTTCATTTTTATGTTTACGACAAAAGATTTTGCTGTTTTATTGCTACATACATTTTGAACACAATTTTACTATTAGGGTTAGCAGTGCAAAATGCAGTTGGGCATGAATGAATCAAGCAGAACCTTTAGGCAAAAAAAAGAAAAAAAAGGTGTCGGCATTTGGAAGAAACAATCTCATGCTTCATATCCAAATCTGAAGAGAGGCGATGTTAAATTAGGACAGGAAAATTGCAAACCAATTGCATAACCTAATAAAAGTAAACCAGTCTGCCAGCACAAGGCATAAAATGTTTAATAATTAGATTATTTGCTTGATTAAAATTGCAGAAGTATTCAGATCTGTTGTGTAGTTCATTTTTATTCATTGCAAGAAGATGCATCTCCCCAAAGCAATCAGGAAAGTTTTCACCATTTAATCAAAGCCAGAGGCTAATACTCATCTGAAATGCTAACAATGGTGCAGAAAATTGAGCAAAGAGTATAGTCCAACACTTAATCTACATTTCTTTCACCCTGCTGTGCAAAAAAAAAAAAAAAAAAAAAAAAAGGTAAGTAAGCGAAAAGGGTTGGAGCGTTGTGAAGTTGAACCACATTCGTGCTGTTTTACAAGGCAAACAACATGACTTGCAGTACCACACAACTGCAACAAGGCTAATTGTTTAAATATGTCAGCCTTGTTCAGATCCTCCCCCTGAAATGTAACACATGGAGGCAGGCACCACTGACGTGGATGCCAAGACAAATACACGCTCGAACGCAGATGTAATAGGCATCCAGCGTGAAACAAAACTAGGAATATTTCACCACTCACCATTGAAAAGAGGCAATCCTTGCTCTGTGATATCTGGCACCACGACAGTGTAAAGATCTTCTGAGAAGCCCGGCCTGCATGGTGGGGCACCCCTCGCCTCTGCTGCAATCTGCAATGTGAGAGTAGAAAGGGATAAAAGGGTTGGAAGAATGAGCCTTCAAAAAATGTACTCTGTCTCCAAAACCTGCTGATCACATTCTGAAGTCCTTGCGCTTGTACAAAAGCATCTGTTGTTTTTATAGCGGGGGCCGCAATTAGGATAATGAGGCCAAAAGGGTTAAGCATTAGCCAAAGAGCATGGCTAGGCAAGAACAAGACCCATTTGTCCCAGAGTACAGGGGCCCAGGAACAGGGTAGTGGTCTGCCAGCCTCTGATCAACACACTACTTCTGGACAAACAACTCTTTGCTTTGAAATACAGGAACGAAGGAATAAAAGCAAACGGTAGCAACACACAGAGTGGGGAATAAACATCTATGTGTTAATGTCTGAGCAAACACTAGAAAACCACTCAGTTTTTTATTTCAAAGAGACTGCTAGGTAATGAATGATTGATAAACTCCTCTTTGTGTTTTTCCTTTTTGCTTTCACTTTATTTTTACCTCATTCCTACAAAATATGGAATAAAGCTGTAGCTAAAATTCAAAGAACAAAAAAAAAAAAAATCATCAAACCCAGTATTTTGTGAAAGACGATTTCATCCCAAAACGAAGAACATACTTTGATGTTTTCATCACCTCAGCATTAGAGAAGCACTAATCAGACTTTTTTTGGCTGACACCCATTTCCGATTTTATTGCTGATACTGATATTTTCCTTCAGTAGCTACAACACAAAGTGAAAAAATGTGCTGTAGGACCCTTTCGTGAACTAAAGCAAATATCCCAAACATTTATCTGATTGTTATAAAACTCCAAAAATCGTGTTGGAGTACATTAGTAAAAGTTAGTTGATATGTTTATAGACTTGAAATGCTGGAGGTACCTAATTTTGACACATGTAACAAATAGGGGGCAGAAGAAAAGAAAAATTGGTCAACTCTCGTCAAGTGGCCACTAAATCACATACTAAAAGACGAATAAAACTAAATTATGCATTGGAAAACCAGTGTATTCCCTTCTCTTATACACAGTAAAAGTAAACAGAAGCGTTAATGAAAAGATTAAATAAATAAATAAATCAAAATTTATTCACACAAACTAAATAAACCAGAGAGAGCGCCATTTTAAAATGTATTTCCCCAATTAGAGCCAATCACGGGAATATTGGCCAATTCCAATCTCAGGCTGAATGATCGGTGCATATAAAGTGAATATTCATTCCAGGTCTTTGACAAACAGGCCTGGCCTTTTTCTCTCATTCTGAAATTTACTTTTTGAAGAATGTGAAATGAGACGATTCTTGCTAGAAATAAACAAAAATGCTTTGTTCCATTCTCAACCAGGGGAATTTAAAAATGGACAAAGCTTTAAGCAAGGGTGGGGGAGCAGAGCTAGGCTCCCAACTCAACAACCATGGCAGCAGGTTGCATATTTCTGGATTTAAATGTTGTGATAGCTCAAACCTTTGGGAGAAGCAAATTTAGGTTATATGGGTGTCAGAAACTAACTAAATGCTTGCTGTTCTCTTTTTAATTCAAGCTACACTCTAGATTCTTTACTCATTTAGACTCGAAAATTAGTCATTTAACAAAACATCACATTATTGTGGGTTCATTAAGTTGACAGGCTGTACATCCACTGCATTGTCGTGCTTTACAATGTTAATTATTACGACCTCCACATCGAGAACAAGCTTACAATGTTTCAAACTACATAAGACATTAAACCTGAACCGAACATAACCGACTGGTATCTAGGTTACTGTGGGCCTGTGTTGCCAACTTCCAAGACAACAAGATTCGACCACAGAAACTCCTAAATTGGGCAGTAAATTTGAAGCCGTTTAGCTGAAATAATGAATCCAAACGTGCAGCTCGTTTTGGCGTCTTGCTAGGATTCAATAAAGCCGGAGCCGTTAGCGAGTAATTGCCGCCCAAGCGAAGCCAGACTCCACCGACTTTATTGTCAATTTCTGTACCCGACACCGCGATGCTTTCGAACTACACGCTACATAAAGTGGCTTCTGGGGAGCCACAAACCCGTCCCGGTTCGTATCACTCAGGAAGCAGCATTGGAAAGGTACAGAGAGGGGAAGAAAAAAGCGACCAAACTGTCCGGTGTATAACTCCGCTCGAAAACCGCTCTGCAATCACCTTACCTGCAGTCCTGCTAAGAGCGAGAGCAGAAGCAGCCCGCTACCCTCGTGTAAGGAGAACATCAGTCCGCCCGTCGCTCCTTTTTTTATTTCCCCGGTTCGGAATCCGTAGAAAAGACTGTAAAAGATGTGGATAATAAAAAACAAAAATGAATATCCTCCTGGTTCAAGAGTGGCCTCGAAAACGCTCCCTGTAAGAGAAAGGCAGCAGGAGGAGATACTATGAAGGAGCCTCCACCTCTGACTGTCTACGCCGTCCGCACTGAGGGAGAGCACTGCCTGGTACTGAGGCTGCTGCTCCCTCTCTCCCTCCCTCCCATCCTCCCTGCCTCCCTCCCTCCCATCCAGTCCGACCGACACAAAAACAAAACGAGCCCCGGCCACTAGGCTTCAAGTCGTCCATCTCACTGTCTCTCCCTGCTGGTGACACAGCCAATTTCATTGCTGAGGCGGATTGAGAGGGCAGGTCTTCTCAACAATGATTTTTTGTATGTTTCTTATTTATTTATTATTTCTTAATTTAGCTTAGCTTTGTTGGCATTGTTTGGTAAATACTGACTATAAAGGCAGCTTGAAAACGCACAGAAGAGCAAAACTGCTGATAAGAATTTAGCAGCCTGATTACATCAATTGAAACCAATTATGATATTATCTTTGCAGTTGAAATTAAATGTCTGCAGCCGACTCATACAGAGCATCACAGAATTAACAGCACTGTCTGTATATTAATGTCTATGCAGGTCTCTTTTTGCATATTTAATTTAGTTTCCCTAACACGCATTATTTTTTAATGAGCCCCAGGCTCATGTAGAGATACAAAGAGAAAACCAAAACAAACAAAAAACAATAACAAAATTCTTAAATAAATCAAAAAACTATATGTGATTTATTTACCTCTCTGGATATGGCCACAGTTTTCATTCAACATTTTGAAATTATTATTTCCAATCGTGCAACATTTCACCCTATAATGTTTTTCATTAAAATTCCATCCATCAGCTCCAGGCTCCTCTGAGGAAAAATGTGTTTTGAATGTCACAAGCATCAGTAATTCAGGATTCTGTCAGTTGTCTGCCAGCCTGCATAAGTAGCAGCTCAGACTCTATTGATCATTAAGTATGAGATTCTGATCACAACCTTCCTTAGGTAATTGCTGTTTACCGCACGTTTGATCTCAAGGATTATTAATTATCAATGTTTTGTGCTACCCCTCCTTTTTTCCCTGTGACCTAGTACCTGCACAGTGCTCTGTTTAACAAGTTGTCTGTTTCAGGAACAAATCACTCACTTAGGAGTTTTAAAATTTGCAGTGTATTAATTCCTTTTCACTTAAGCTCAGAATTTGTAAGTAAACCCTTCTATTTCATGTTTAGCTGAAAGATGCAATGAATAATTCCCTAATATTATCTTTTCATGTGATACAGCTCGATGAAGGTTAAATTACCAGGCTTGCACTGCTGACTCTTAATTATCCATCATGAGATAGCTCTATGGAATACACCGCATTTGTGACATGAAAATTCCACATAATAACCAAATAATACACAAAAGCTCACTTTTGCTTCACATCCTGAGTAAATCTATTGTTTTCAAACATTGGTGTTTGAAGGTGCAAACGTATGTGTGACGAGAGCAATGCTGCCTCCCTCCTGCTACAAATCAAACATTACACACCTGAAAGCCTCCTATAAACCTAAAGATACTGTAAGGCATCCCTGGTAAATTTGCAGTGAGCACCCACATCCATATACACAGAGCCAACCTGAGATTTTATGGGGCCCCTATGCAGAAATTAATTTGGGGGCCCACTTCCAGGTAATCCTGCCAGCCACCAAAGTGCTACTGACTGCTTTTGTATTGTCTCTGCAATATCTTTTATTTATTTGCATTCTTGTACTGTGCACTGGGCATTTAACAGCCTAGGCAGAGTTTTGGAAGGGGAACCGAGTTTGATTTTGCGTTCACAAGCAACTATGGAAAGGAGGCTGTTACTTGACGACCTATAAAAAACACAAGCAGCACTAATCTTTAAATGTGTCTAAGGCCATGTTTACATGATGTTTTTTGGTGAAAATATAAACTTTTTGTTGCATTTCTAAAGTTTATTAACTCGACAACAGTGCACATTTTCTCTAAATGTTATGCTATTTTAGAACAGGTTCCGAAGTGCAGGGCCCTGTTTAAATGACAAAGATTCATTGAAAACAGGATTTTTATTCTGTTTCTGTTAACAAATCTGCATGACAACATTTTAGAAACATTCTCCTCACTCAGCAAAAGCAGACGTGCAAATGGTGTAATTCCACCGCCATACCACTAGTTGGCGGCTGCCAACCATTTTAAAACCCACAGAAGAGATATCAACCATGACAAGGGCTGATTGTAGAGTACTTGTGCTACTGACCTTTTTGGATCTAACAAAGGTTCTCCAACTAAATGCTTATTTTCTCCCCTGTTTTGTATGCAGGAAGTGTTTGCACATGTTGAGTTTCAAAGAACATACCGCTATTTAGTGGCGTAGCATGGGAATTACACCATTTTTACGTCTACTGTTGCTGTGTCAATGGAGATTGTAATTAAAACATCATGCTGATGAGTAAACAGAAACGAAAAAACTTGATTGTTGTTGTGCAAACAGGGCCTTAGGCTGCATCATTGTTAACAGAACTTTCAGGCTGTTTTTCATTTAAAATATATCTAAACTAAATTGTCTATAAATGTCTAGAGAAAAATTTGGATATATTTAGTCTAAATACAAAAGGTCTATTCTGGTTTAATGTGTTTATTTCAAGTCTAACTATTGACACATTTTAAGTTTATATTAGGAAGCTTAAAATAGACTGGTGGAATGAGCTGGGCTTCAAAATCAGAACCTCTTAGTTACCAGAACATTGTCTTTACTAAATGAGCTACACAGCTACACTTGTGAGAGTCTGCAAACAATGTACAAGTCTAGGACAATTGTGTTCAAACCATGGTTATATTGCCTTTGCCAATTAATTGCTGACTTTTGTTTGTTTTAAAGGTATACATTAAACTCAGATTCATGCTAAACAGTTACGTATTTCCCTTTATGAAAAAGAACCGAATGGGGATGTCCATTAAACGTCTCGTAGTCCGTGGAGTCTGTGTTGTAGCTCGAATGTTCAGTAACACATTAGATGAAAATCTGTGTTGTTTTCATCTGCTAGTAGAGCACAAAAAACTGTCTTCTTGTTTACCAGTATTCTCTCATGTTTTAGCTTTAAATAAAACACAAATCCAGAATCTGTTTCCACACATTGATACCACAATATCATAACTAAGAACCAGACAAAATTAGTTTATTCATACGGAATCAAATGAGCCTGTCTTTAAGTTTCAGTTTGGAAATTCAGAAATGTATGCATGATTTACAGCTTTTTTTGGGCTCCTTATGGATTTGTTATTGTTTATGTTGGATATATACATTTATTTATAATGGTTACTGGTTTATAAAGGTACTGTGTCTAAAAGCCTCGGTGGTAAAATCAGGTCTATCGTACAGGATGTTGTCCCTAAAAGCTCGCAAAGTTTGATTCGGCACAGGCTGGCACTGCATACACACAAGGGATGACCCGAGTGAATCATTTTCAAATTCATGTAGGAATTTTCCCCTCATTTTACATTTAAGGGTAACTGAAGTTTTATATGGAAATGAATGTAATTGAGAAAAGAAATAACAATATACTTAAAACAAGACACAGTTTAAAGGGTGAGTTTGTTTCCATTGCATTATGAAACCTGACAAGATCCTGTTTTTGTTTTTTTTTGTCCGTCCGAAGTCAGTCATATTCAATGTGCACCTCTTTTGTTTGCTGAAGCACATTTGGGCAAGAGATTAAGCTGACTGACCTGTTGATAATTGATATAGCATTTTGTACAAATTGCTAAATTCATGTAATCTAATCTAATTGAGAGTGGGATCAAAATGCTCCATCTCTTTGATTAATGCAGAGGCGGTTATCTTTCATCAGTTCTTATCTAGGCAGGGAGGGGTGGAGGCGTTTGTGGGAATCCAATTTGGACTGGGTGCATTCAATCAAACAATATCATGTTGCATGATTCATAATACTAATCAGAGACCCCCGGACAACCTTGTGTGAGGCATATACCTTAATTTGGCATTGTGCAATCAGAGGTTGGGATTTTACCATTAAGGTTGGCATGCAGGCTGATATAACATATTCTCTGGGCTGTCTGTGCACAGACAGATAATGTTGTTCTGTAGGCGTGTGTGAGGCCACTGCATGATGCATGCCGGTCGGCGTGCTGACACTGCACTTGACTCTAATAAGCACAGGTGTCCGAAAGCTTGTGGCCTGCACGGGAGCCCTCGATAGCAAACCTTTTAGTCTGCACAATTGGATGTGGTGTGAAGCGCTGCGGCATGGTGGCCTTGATGGCACTGGAAGAAAAATGGACGAGGTCAGCAGCACTTTCACATCTGCTGACTTCGTGTTGATACAGGAATATGACACAGTACACCCTCGGCTCCCACACACTTTTCCAAAGTAGTTCACTTCCTTTCACAGCCAGACAATATGCAGTGAAATTCTTGTGTACGCTTTCTTTCTTTTGAGTCCATTGAGACCTAGATGCAGCATTTTGAAGTGACACTCAAAATAGGCAGAAATTTGTTCCTTGTTTTATATAACTACACAGATGTTGACCCTCTTCGAAAGCTGGCTAATTACCTTGTCACAGGCAATCCCGTGCAAGTCAAAGGTTGCTTTGGAACAAATTAGTGCATGGAAAGGAGCAACCCAGTCCTCAAAGCCATTATCAATTTCAATCAAGCTTCATTGTTATGCATTCAATAAAAGATCTCGGAGGACCACTATGTTACTCTGATTATTCTCCTCTCAAGCCAAATTGGCTCTTTCAGCCTTCTATGTCATCCAAACAATGAGGCCAAACAGAGCTGTGATGCGTTTGAGGGAGCAGCTATGTGTAAATACATTGTATGTTTCCTTTGTGCTTTTGGTAAAATTTTAAAAAGGTTACTACATGTCATCTTGCACATACCGAATGCAGTGCGTGCCATGCATGTGTAGAAAAAAAAAATACATGCTCATTGGAAATTTCAGGGAGTTTCTAATTCTATTGCAATGACTGTGAAGTTCCAGGAAAGGAAACGAGAAAACATTTCTGCTGAGTGTTTTCTCTGTAATTTCTTGTGAAAAGACATGTCAGTAAAACAGCTTGGTGCCACCTCTTTGTCGACAAATGAAGGCAAAATGCTGCTTCGCAAGCAGCTCTGGCATCGTCTACTGAGTCACGGGGCTTTAACATGTGTGTGTCTGCCCCAATTTGTTGGTTGTAGCTTTTGCTGGGGGCCACATCTGCCTGCTGTGCACTGGTGTGGCTCACAGATCTAATAGTGATTGATTGCCTGATTAAAGGAAATTGTGTTGAACTCCCGAGCAACTCAAGAAGAGAAGGAAATATATTTAATTATTGCCCCAATAAAAGTGTGGTTATTGATTTGTACTGATGCTCGTGTGCAAAAAGACAGTTGTCTCCATTATTTGTACATTACATTACGTGGAAATATTGGAGCAACATCTCAAGACATTATCCAACACTCAAATGTGCCTACCAAATGGGCAAAGATTCTTTGCATGTGGCCAAATTAGTTGCTTATAAGTGGCTTATAGATAACAAAGTATATGTTTTTGAGTTACCATCAAAAAGCCTTTTTCTCAGTCCTGTGGAAAATTTACAGAGGTGTGTTTGGGCGAGTACTGTCGGGGGAAATAGAAACTTGTGGAAGGATACACAAAAGTTTTTGACCCAAGTCATAAGCAATTATACAAAATACTGAGGAAATGCATGTAAACTTGGGTATTTATGAAAGATAACAAAAATCCCTAAAACTTTCTCTTTTTTTTGTTGCTTTTTTTTTTAAAAAGAGCAGACATTGAGTTAAATGTTTTAAATCCTGTCATATGTAACAGATATTTATGTAGGGGCCATGTCAGTGGCCTGGACAATCAACAAGCTGATGACACTATACATGGAGCCACTTTGCAGAAAGTATTTCCTATTTAGAGTCCTACCAGGTACCTTGCTCAGACTGGAAATACTTTACATATGAATTTGCACAGGGAAATGTACTAGGCTTCATGATCTTCCTCGCAATGATTAATGCTGACTTCTTGAATGGAAAGTACTGTTCTAGTGATTCCAGATGTTATAACTCTGGCTCAAGCATCAAGGGTTCTTCTACCATGCACTTTCCACCAGTCCATAGATGATCTGAACCTTTTTATATGATCAAAAAATGAAACTAAACTCAATAGGACAAATTATTTTGTGCTCAAATAGCATGAAAAACTGCATAATTTCTGCTCTCTTTACTAAAAGCGGACCACACAATCAGTTTGGATACAGCTTTTTGAACAAATTTTAGCATCTAATACCCAGAAATGGTCTCCATCCTCACAGTCCACATGCGCCCCATGACTGGAGAATGCTTTCTCCATCTGGGATAAGTTCTTCATGAGCAGACTAGGCTAAAAGGTTGGAAAGCGCCACAGATAGAGGCTTATAAAATCATACTTGGCCAGAGCTGCTCAGAGTGCCCAGAGGCTCTCTGCATTCTTGGATTGTGCACTCTAGCAGAGAGACACACTCAGCTGTGTCTTAACTTTGCCAGAAAGCTGCTAAAGTCCAGCTTCAGTGTCTGATTAACTCTCTCTCGGGGGAGTTCACAGGTCGTCAGACAAGTAACTAACTGCTCATGCAGAGATGCTGAAGTAAGAAATACAAGAGATCACAACCCCTATTATTTATTATAGATTTGCAATGCAAGAGATAGTATTTTAGTTTTATACTTTCACAATATTTTCCTTCCTTTTACAGCTACCAGACATACTTTTCTCTAAAATCAAACATGCTCAGTTTAGATACAGGTTGCCACCTATAGAACAACATGGCTTGTGTTTCCGTTTGATTGTTAATCATGATTTCATCTGTATAAAAAATATAAAATCTACCTTTCCAAAAACAGGATTCCATATATGCATCTGGTGAAATCACATAAGTCATAAGGTTTTTTTTTTTAAAATATGCCCATTTGTATTTTTGTTTCATTTTATTGAAATGTTTTGAATATAATTCTTCTTTCAGAGGTTGCCGCAAAACATCTAAGCCATATGTGAGAAAACTGCATGGTTTTTGCAAAAATGTAGCAACAATAAAATGCATGGAAGCCGTTTGTAAAATGGATCAGGACATAGTAAAAGGGGCAGATTTCATTGTTCTTGATCTTCAGCAATCATTTCATGGCATGTTATAAAAGCTATAAAAAAATCCATATACATGGAAATTCCCCAAAAATGTTTGAGGCAGAGCTAATGCATCACCTGCTTCTTTAGTTATTAATTATTTCAACCCCAACTGTTAACCCCACCATACATGCACCTGTGGTACAACCTATAACATCACCATCATTCCGGGCAACACCATGGGAAAGAAACTGTACGGTAAGCTAGCATGAAGCCAGACTGCAAACAGTGGCACTGTACTGGCACATCACATCAACAAAATACATCATTAACTCATCCTTTGAGTTGCAAATATGGTCTGAAACCAATTAGATGGAAATATTCTAATTAAAATATGAAATTATTTGTTCTAGTTAAATTTCTGAAGATGTTAGTTCTTATTGTCACCATCCATCATGATGTTAAGTTGTCAGAGTCTAACTGGCTCAGACAGGTAAGTTTGAACCCCTTGTTACTCAAAATCAACTCGAATAAGTCACAATCTATGTCCAGATCTGCAAAAAGGTAACTGTCCTCTGTAGTGTTCACCAATGCAGTTGTTATCCGTTTTGGGTTGTCACTGACCCTAGTACACAGGAGGCAAAATAAAAGTTTGTTTTTCATCAGTGCGCTTTTAAACTTATCTTGTGAAATCCTGCAGTGCATTCATTGGCCATGTAAATTTGTTAGTGATAAAAAATACACCACTGGATAGTACTGATGTTTTATTAGAGCATCTTTTCACATTTTTAAGTCATAAACTTAAATAAATCGGATTATTTTGAAAAGGAAAATCCGATTTTTCTTAAATCTTTTCACAACTGTATAATTTTGCCATCTGAGTTTATATTGTAAAATTACACAGCCTGTTTTAAAAAGATAGTGTTATTTTGTAGACATCACACTGTGACAGCCTTGAGGCAAAAATGTATTCCTAAATTATTCAGAGTGGCTTTTTTGTTATCAGTGACATGTTTTGTGTTAGCGTACGCTTATATTCAACATAACAATAAGCAAGTACATGCACATAAGTGTGCATAGCAAAACACTTTAGTGACAACCTCATGTTGGGGGATCGTTTTTTTCAAAATGATAAATCATACTGTTTTTCTTTGGCTCTTTGTTCTCGCTGTTTTTCCTGTTGTGAGAATATTCGACAGCGCGTATCACACTAAATACCACAAATTCCAGTGTGAAGCATCCCTGCATTTCACTGGAGGCTGTTTGAAATTTGAGGATCTCATTTGGAGTCCTCACTATTTTCACCTTATCATTAGCAATTTGCAAAATAAAAAAGAGATGGTCTATGATTTTGATAGCACAGCTTGTTGGATTTCAGAGCTGAGGGACCAACAGCCTCCTGTACACGAAAGCTTGGATGCGTATTTATGTGGGCTGATTTTGCTGACGGTCCAACATAGGGTCTTTTTTTTTCTGAATCACATCAGGCATTCTTATAAAAGGTTTAATTTTGCAAGCAATCAGGGAATTCAGCACGGTTTGTAATCACAAGGGCAAGGAAGTTAGAGGTTACCTTAGCTTATTAGGTTTTTTACTCATTATCTTATTGTTTTTAGTTGAGAGAATTTGGTTTTCACATTTGCCACATTGTTTTCATGCCAGTGGCAGAGAAGCCTGATTACAAAAATGTGTCAGTAATTGCTGTGGGCTTAAGAGGGTGGCAAAAGGCCTGCCCGGTCTCCAAGTATGCCAGACTGTTTAAAGAGGTACAGCTTGCTCATAAAAATGATTAAGATTATGATGAAAAAAATGATAATAAGAAAGCAACGACTGTAAAATGATCTAGAAATAAATGAAACATGGAATATTAGGATCCTTTTATAATTTAAAGTGCCCCTCATATGCAGGAAATGTGAAAATGATGATGACAAAAATTTAGATTTTAGCTCTGACATAAGCTAAATTAGGCTCATTAGGAATTTTACAGTTCATAGTATTACTGGTTAGACATGCATTACTATGTTTTAATGAGATATAAAAAAAAGATAATTGTAATTTATGGAAATCAATAATACCTTATCCCACATTCTTGCCAGTGGATAGTATGATCTCTTTATTCCATGCTTGTGTGAGAGAGATTATTATTTGGTGTGTTATTTTACCTCCACAGCTCATTAGCAGTTTGCAGGTTTTCAAAAGAGGTTGTTTTTCTTCTATTAATTCAGAAAACATTTCATTAGAATCTGATTTAAGCTAAAAAGTAAAAACACCTGAATACCAACTATACAGAGCCAATAGTGCTTTGTTGCTCCTGTCTGCACAGCACCAGTCTCTCCACAGCTCCCTTTATGCTCTGTTTACTAAGATCAAACCATTTGAAAATAAATCACCAAAATAATTTTTAAAAGTATTTTTGGAAAATAATATTTATTGCTCTTTAGTTTTCATGTATAATCGGACAGTGGTTCAAAGCAACAAGAAAAAACGATTATATTCAAAAAGAGGCATTTGTGGCCAAAGCAGCAGATGTTAGTGGCAGGTTGCTCAGAGCGAGGAGTGCCTCATTTGGCTCACTCAGGAGGTGATCATGAGACATATTGCCTTTATTCCTGCCCTCAACAGAGACACGTGACTGCTCTCCCTACCCTTATGGGAAATGGACAATGGTGTGTTGAGGGGCAGTGAGTTTGATGCTTTAGCATTCCCATGGCTCCTTCATGAAAAATGTACTGTCGGACGGTTTTCTTAGTCAGAGCTGAGGAATGATTCATTAGTGTGACTCACACTGTCAACACTTTTGCAACATAATCCCACATGTATAGGTGAAGTTTTTTTCTAAGCTTCTTTTTTTTAAATGAGTTTGGTATAATTTATACATAGAGTATTTTCAATAAATTAGAATATGCGCACTGATATGGCTCGTTTTTCAGATTAAAAGAACCCTTTTAAAATAGTAACATTTAAGCAGGTATTAAACATACTTTCTATGAAGCCCACATTTCTGTATTAAAATGTTTTCTTTATTAGTCTGATGTAATATTCTAATTCTAAATGTCATATTGCCGTTTGCTGTCTGCTGAAAGTTATCATCACTAACAAAAATAAAGGCTTGGAAACTCACTCTGTGAGTAAATAATGTGTATAATGTGTTTCACCCAGTGAGTTACTGAAATAAAAATGCACTTTTTAACAACTACTTACATTTATTGAATATGACTGTATAGATTAGAAGCAAAAATACATGGTGCATTCTAAAAAGGCAAATTTAGTCATATTTATGAGCCATTCAATCAATAAATATTGAAATTATGAAACATAAATAAGTCCAAATTGGTCTTGTTCTTTATAAAGCAGATAAGTAATTTTAAAAACAGGATATGAGTAACTTGTATGGATGATGACATGTGGTACAGATCCATAGAGTCCAACAGACCCTTGTCGTTATTATTAAAGGTTTTTTTTCATAATACAGTTTTTATGGGAGTATTTTGAATGTCGCGACTTATTGTCAATGCAGAAAAAGAACAGCCAAACTAACAATGCAACCACAGTTGTTGTTTGTGAGCATAAAGTTCATCAGGTAAACTTTATGCTATCTCCCAGGGCACAACAAAACATCCTGCTGTTGTCTGGAGATAACCACTTTCATGTAGCAGTTTTTCTGTAATGCTTTTTTACATATATTATTTAATTTTGGTCATGGTAGTAATTATAATTATTTTGTGCTATAAACGTGCACACAACTGAAAAAAAAATACTGTACATATCATGTATGCGCTTTCAGAGTCCTTATCAAAACCTTTTAATAACCTTTGTATAATGTGTTTTTTTTTTTAGGTCCCCAGTTCCTCTTCCACATTCCATGGTGTCTAATTGGGTTTCATTGATTCACTTCCCAATGATGCTAGCTTGGCCATGTCTCTGCTGATCCTGCAGGAAAATATCAGCCAGGCTGTCAAACAGGCGCTGTTCCGGCTACACATGCACACTCCCACACCCACACACACATAAGCACACACACCCCTCTCCACAAACACACACACACAGAACTCCAAATACAACCAATGAATGATTATGTCAGTGAGCTGGGAATCAGTCAATCTGCCACTGTGGCCCTCACAGCAGAACCGTAGATTAGCGTCACACTGAAACAACATATGGCTGTGAAGGGGGTACAGGAGAGTGTTTGTACCCACTGCACAGGGACTCTAGAGCAATTGTAAAAAGGAAAAACCGCGATAGGATCCACTTCCAGTCGTCAGAGGTCCAGAGATGCAGGAGATCTTCTGTGCCTGAGCAGCCATGTGTCACCTTGGGCACTCTGGAGGAGGTGTCCAGACACAAACCTGCTGGGCCAGATGGGGTGTGAAAAAATAGGCAGGATGAAGGTTGACAGGAAGCAGCTAGCCATCCAGTTTTCTGCATGTGGCATCTGGGACTGAAAAAGCGAAGCAATAATAAAGAGATTTTGAATGAAGAGGAAATGTTAAATAGAAAGAACTGGCCTCCCCATTTCTGCATGCAGCAATAGAAGGGCTAGCAAGAAAAGGATATAATACAGCCAGAGCTTTGAAACCAACTATGTCCTCATTTCCTCCCTTGAAGTCCTGTCCTCTTTTTGCCATGCATTATAAACGGCTGATTATGACCATGACAGCTCCTCAGGTGTGCAGTATGCTAGATTTGTTATTCCGCTCACAGGCATTCCTGTCCCCCTCTCTCTTACCACCTGCACAGGCACACAAACACACATAAACACCCGAGCACAACGTATTGCTCACAGCTGCTGTGTCAGCGGGATTCTGGAACCAGAGATGGGAGATATTACATGAATCAGTTGCACACAACTTGTATCCACAATGCTATGATCCAAGCTCACAATTTGAATTGAGCTTGTATTGTTTACTCATTTTCAGAAAATCTCACAGCCTTGGTTTGAGCTTGGACTTGTTTCATTTTGGATGTGTTACTGGATACCGCCTACTATACATTAGGTGGACATTTGAACACTAGAGAACTGATATTGTGAAAATATCACAATGTTGTGTGTAAGTGATATAGACTTTTGCATTCTCACGTTCAGCTCCTTTATATGTAGATCTGACCTAGTTATGTTTGGTTAAATTGTGGAAGTGCAGAAATGAACTAAGAATAAAATGAAAGGTTTCCTTGTACATATGATGTTGTGACAGAAGCTGGATTATAAATTTTGTACCAGTTTGTTGAGTTGGCAAAGGGAATACCAGCAGCCAGGTGGTGGTCCTTGGGTTGCTTTTGAACATCCTAACCAATTTCGTTTAATATAAAGCTAACTTTTTGGGTTAGGTGGTTGTCACTTGAGCACAGTTTGGGTGCTCCAAAAGAAAAGGATCCCTAGCACATATAAAAAATGACTTTGGAATTAATAAACTTGGCTAACATAAAGTTTCTTATATGGCCTGGCCCCAACTCAATCAACAATGCGTAGGCTAGGGAGGTCCCAATTAGTGTTTTTGTCCTAGTATTGGCCTCAGCTGTATAAAGTTAATAAAATGAATGCCATGTACAGTACATGCATGGAAACTGTCTAAGTTTACAGGCCAATAATACAGGAGACCACATGTCAACACTATTTCCACTCAACAATGATGTTAGGGCCAATGCAGTCACTGCTATTCTCGTTCTTATCCTTTCTTTTTTTTTTAAGGTGACAGATACTATGTCCCAACCAGAGGTTCTGCTAATAGCCTTAACTAAACGTGGGTTAGGAAAACCATAAAGTCCTGGGCCCTTATTCACAAAGAATCCAAAGACTAAAAATACAGTAACTTCTAGTGACATCATATTAGGAAAAAATCTTCGAATTTCTCGAATTGATTTTTCTTCAAATTTTCCCTCAGTAAGATAAAAGTTATTCATGAAGCATCTTAGGCCTTAAGAGAGATCCAAACGTGAGGAAATGTTAAGAGTAGTAAGGAGGACTTTTAGTAGTGGAGAGATATTCTCCATTCAATGAACAGTGAATAAACAAAATGCAACCAGCTCAATTGCACAGCGAGCCAACTCCTTAATAGTCAAGTAAATGAGCACATAAACTTCTATAACAATCATACAATTATTAATATAGAGATAAGATAAACTTTATCATCCCCCTAGGGCAAAATTAAATAGTTTCTGTGGCAGGAGAGATTAACGGAGGACAAATAAACAATAGAATCAATAATAAATAACTATGAACAAAAGGTGCACAAAATTACAGACAATATAGTACAGAACTATTTAAATATTTACAGACTGTAAAATGCTTTCAAAAAATAAATTTGGAAAAATTGGAAAAATTTGAAAAAATAAAAAACACATAAATACAAACTCTACACGAGATACAGTACAATAATCTAAGCACTATATACCTAGAAGGAAGATGTTAATGATGTGCATAAGTATTTGCTGTATTTTACATGATAATGTCAGCCGCCTAAGCCTAAATGGTCATCTAGTACAATGCTCAGAGAGGACTCTGAGAATCTTTGTGAATATTGGCCCTGATTCATATATATATTTCCTGTTTTCCATGGGCTCTAATTTGGCTGGCTCCACTCCACTTAGCCCATTTCGCGACCGTTTTCATTACCGCCTTTCTGGGCTAGTAATGGATTTTTTGGTACCTACTAGGAAGGTGGTCCCATTTAGGCTGAGCCAGGCCGAAATATGACATGAAGAGACTGCTGATTGGCAGTGGCATGGTCAGTCAGCAAAAAAACAACTGCCATTTTCCAAACTACATTAGATAGAAGTCATGGAATCCTCACAAGCAACTAGCAAGTCTAACCCTTGGTGCAACAATGAGGTGCAGGCTTTTCTGTGCATCATAGTAGAGTGCAATATTCAGCGGCAGCTTGATGGTGTCTCAGAAAAATGACAACACACAAACGGTGATGGGTGGAGGTGGGGCTCCTAGCCCCATCTCCAGCTGTCAGTGGATCAATGGAAACACAACAGTTTTTGTGCTAAGTAGAGCAAAGTCAAGCAGAGTGGAGCCACGAATGGAAAAGAGGCATAACTTGCTACATTGAGCCATATTCATTAAACTCATGTCTCAGTCAAGCTGTTTTCCTGTGGCGTAATTGGCTTTCATGCTAGACTAATGTTAGCCCGTTTGTTAGTATGACTTGTTAAAAATTTTGCTCATAACACATTTTAGTGTAAATCCAGTTGATCATGCATGGACAAAACCTAAAGAAAAGTTGTTCTTCTGTTTCAGAAATGTAGCACTGTATATTTAGCCCCATCATAATAATGTGTGTCAGAATATACATGTGTCAGAATATAGTTTGATCACCACATAAAGCAGGCTGTCCCAGACTTTTTGAACATGTCCCAAAATTCCAACATAAGAGCACCATTGCTCTAATATGCGATTTTAACTCCACACATGCACCACGGCTATATAATCAATGCAACTGTAACTCAAATGTCACAGCAATAACCTCTGAAATCTCATTTAATCTAACACCACAATCTGCAGATGCTTTACGTGCATTAGACATACAATGGTTGCTGCCCCAAAAGTAAAACTTAAGACATCCCACCTGTATGATGTATTCAATGAATAACTATATTAGACCTCCTGAGGGCACTGATAGAGCATTACAATTTTATTCCAGCAGAGGAAAGTTAATTGAAATGTAAGGTACCCAGTCGTACCGCAACAGGACACTGTGAATTGTACCCCATTGATCTTCAGTGTATATGAACTTTATTTAATGGGAGCACACCAAAAGTAACATACATATGTCAAAGACTTCACAGGATTACCACAGAATAAAAATAAAATAAACACTCAACAGGTGTTTTTCGCAATACCATAATACACAGCAAACAGTGTGACAATAGCTTTACTTTGAAAGTTGTAAAACGCAATTGACTAATGTTTCTCTCTCTCACCCTGAGAGCTATCTATGGCTATAACACGACACAGTGAAAAAGATAGCAGGATAGGCCTCTTTCCTATTGTGAAAATTAATGTATTGGGTGAAAAAGGACTTGAATTCTAAGTGGAAAACCTAGACTCAATAAACAAAATAACCACAAAAAAATTCTGAGCAACACAATGACCTGATCAAACTCACTACACCTCCTCCGTATGATAATTATGCTTATATGATATTATTAAAGCCACTGTGCTACAGTCAGTGGGTTTTGTTAATGACTTTAATGCACACTAGATAATTACTTTGTGCAGTTAAGTCAACATAAAACTTTTTCCTGCTAAGGAATAATTGCAAGCTAGTGCCATATTTAATCAACATTCGCAGTTCCACCGAAAAATGAACATGAAGGAACATTTGTCTTTAAAACCAAACCCAGCACACTCAGTTAAACCGATAAAAAACTCTGTTGTGGTAAATCCACACTAAGAACTGGATTAGCAAAGTCACCCAAATTGGGTTGTTTTTAACAACAGTGGTGACAATTTTGCTTGACAGAACGTTTTTTTTGGGGGGTTTTGCAGCATATTACCCATGTGAAATCGAATAAAAAAACTTTTTTCCTCTTAGCCACTCAGTCCTGACTTCAGACTGCTATTGTACAATGCTTTTCTGGGTCTGTTGCCTGGTGATGTATTACTGTTACAAAATGTGAAGTGAAGTCACCTTGAGATTTTGTCCAGAGCTGCCAGTGGTGGAAATCTACAGCTGAAAAAGTCCTTCACTGAAGACATCAGCGCCCTATCATTTTGTTATAAACACCTTCAAATCTTTAAGCTAGGACAAGTTCTTTTAAAGCTTAAACTGCTTTGATGACCAAGTTATAATTGGCTGGCTGGTCATTTGACTGAAATTAAACTCTCTTGAGGTTCTAGAGAGCCATTCTAATAGACAGAAACAGAAACTTAATAAAAAAAAAAAAACTTATTTACAGTTTTGAAAGTGGCAAAGAAAGCTCTGCACCATTCATCTAGCTATAGCAAAACATACCATCTCAACTATTATTTAGAAATCAAGCATTTATGTATCAAACAGTGAAGTTTCCCTTGAAATCGTTGGTGACAAATAGTGACCACCTGCTACTGTATTTAGTTAGATTTATGATGGCGTGAACCCTTTCCTCAGTTTTTTGTACATAAAATTGTGTGCAAATGAACAAATCAAAGGAGAGAGGGCGACAGGAAGACACTGAGCAGAGTAAACAAGCAGAGCAATTTTAACAAAAAACTGTCATTCCTGAAGTATTGATTTTCCACATGGTATTTTTTTTCAAAGTGCCTATCATTTCAGCATAGCTCATGGCTGAGCTAATTTGCTCCAACTTTGGTGTCACTCTAGCATGTAACTGCAGTGACGTTGCTGACAAAGTATTTCTTTTGGCAGAGCTGCTTTCTGACTTTTATGTAAAAGAAATACTAAATAAATATGTTGGGAAACTTTCTAAATATAAAAGGATTCTAGCTTGCCTTGCTGTGAAAACTGGTAACTTACACAGGGGGATTTTTTGGGCTTCACCTTTTAAAGTCATATTGATTTCATTACGCTGGTGTCCCCATACTTGTCCCAGATATAATTACTCTAATCTAAGTTGACAAGGTTAATTTAGCAAGGCCCAAAGTACACTCACACAGAGTGCTGGCCTTTCAACATGCAGAGTTCCAGTCAACTTTAAATTAAGGCCCATGTTGGTTTTATTACTTTGCCTTAAAGTGCGGCTAGATTGCAAACAGTAGAAATAGCAGTATTAAATGTGATGCAATCTGAGTAGGTTAATTTAGCATTGCACCCCTCTAGATTAAGAGTGATTGCCCCGTCTTGCACATGAAAAGGTTACATCAACCTTGAGCTTAAACCCTCTGGAATTTATTTTTTTTTTAAATACAGTGAACAATTTGTGTAAATGTTTGCACAATGGCTGCAAGGTCACAAGCTGAACTGGTTATGTCACTGAACTTAATTTACACCGTCTTCTTAAGGGTCAGAAATTACTTCCCAGATACGCATCATTACGCCTGTTTTTCACTTCTTACTTCAGGGCGAAACAGGACAGGCATCCTATTAGGTTTTGATTGCTGTTTCAAAGTTTTAGTTTTTAACATTTAGTTATAAATGATAAAGTAAATGATAAATTATAAATCCCTACTTTGCTTATGTTTTTTTTTGCTCACGATTACAATTAGTAGTGGAAACATAAAACATTTTAAATGAAAATGTAAATGTTGTGGAAATAACAAGCTCTAAGACAGAGCAAGGAGTTTTGGCTTACATTGGCAATGAACCTTAGGGATACTATTTAAGCATCTGTTAGTGAGAATGCCAGGGCTCAGACCCCTTAAAGTAAGACTGAAATTGATACTGACAGAGAGGCTCTCATGAATGTCATGGGCCCCTGAATGTGGTGACAAATTGTATTGTAGGTAGAGTTTAGGATTCTGGTGACAAAGTGTCATCTTGCATTAGTTTGCTGAAGACTGGCGGATCAGTCTAAACAAGGTGGCAGTGAGGTGGAGAGAGGCAGTGAGCAGATGAGTCGCTTCACTCCTGACAAGCTTACGCTGCTCACGCTCTGGAAGAGCCTGTGGAGGCGAGATTTTTTTTTTCTTCTTAGGTTTTTGGCTGTCTCACCTCTCACTCTGAACTATAAGATTCTACAGTACCATTTTTAGTTATTCGCTCTCTTTTATTTTTGGAGACGGAAACATAGAGAAAGGTATATGGTTCTGGAAAGAAATAAAAAGTGAAATCAGAAATATGCCATAGAGTGACAGTCAGATGAATGTTAAAAGCACTTGTACTTATCAAACCTCCAAATCGAAGTCAAAAAGTTAGAGGAAGTCTAACTTTTCATCTGTACATTGTATCTTGTTTGAATATTAAAACATACTGCAAGAGTAAAAAAAGGTTTCCAGCTGAGATTTACCTTTTCTTTGTTACATGCGCTCCATTGTTGTGAATTCTAGATCTGGCTTTTATGTCGGCCACCACACTGCAGCTTTGTGATCCAACCTATGTAGAGTTCCCTGCTGTACTGAACTTTTTCACCTTTTATTAAACACAAATTTCATATTTATTGGGAGTTTTTCTCATGATCCTTAGGTGTTTGAGTTTCCTTCTTGTCTGTTTCTCTTCACTTCTCTGTTGTTTATGTTCTCTAGCTGCTGCTATTTTTGTTCATTCATTGTAGATTAGGTTCTCAGTTCATGTTTATGTACATTTTGTATTATTTTTGTTAGAATTCTTCCCTGTGTCTCTCTCTGTTCTGCTTCTGCTTACTTCTCCCTGTGTATATAAGCTCTCTGGTTGTTTTCATAGTTTGCTGGTTTCTATTGTTTACCTGCCTGTTTCATGTCTGCTACTCTGCTCGACCTGCCATATGCTCCATGTCCTGTTTTCCTTATAAGCTCCTTTAATTATTAAAGACTTTATTTACTTCTACTACACTCTGCATGTGGGTCCTTCCTCAACCTCGACATGACATTTTTTGTGACAGATCAACACAAGGTAATACACAATTCTGAAGGGTTAAAAAAATGATACATTTTCAGAATGTTCACCATTTTCAAATAAAAATCTTAAAAGGTTAACATGCATTTGTATTCAGTCCCTCGGATTTAATCATTTGTAGAACTATGTTCTGCTGCAAATACAGCTGCAAGTCTTCTAGAGGCATATCTCTTCCAGCTTGGCACATCTATAGAAATATTTGGACATTCCTTTGTGCAACATTACTAAGGCTCAGTGAGACTGAATGGGGAGCATCTGTGAATATAGTTTTTTTTAGCCACGGCTACAATTAGAATTTGGTCTAGGCAGTTAAATATGTGAATATGCTTGGAATTAAACCATTAAATTTTATCTTCGATTGTAGGTTGAAGGCCATGTTCCTGCTGGAAGGCGAACCTCCACCCCAGTCTCAAGTCTTTTGGTGTACCTAGATCTAGGCATCTACCTAACGGCTTAAGAAATGCACACCCACAGCATGATGATGCCACCACCATGTTAAATCAGGGTGTTTGTTTGCCTCCACACATAGCCATTTCTAATGTAGGGCAAAAGGATTAATTTAGATCTCATCTTACACGAGCAATCTTCTCACAAATGCTTCCTGTCTTCATTACTTAGTTAGTAGTGAAATGCAAACAGGACTTCATCTTGATTTCTTTAAGCAATTAAAGAACATGGCCAGTCTTCTATAAAGGCTAGATTTGTGAAGTGCACAACTAATAGTTGTCCTGTCCACAGTTTCTCTCACCTCAGTTGTCGATCTGTGAAGCTATTCCAGAATTACCATTGGCCTTTTAGCTGTAGCTCATCTAGAGTTATGTACCTCTTGGCATCTTTGATCAATTGCCCTCCTTGCTGAATCTGTAAGTTTAGATGGCAATTTCTGGGTAGGTTTACAGTAGTGCCACATCTTTTCTGTTTTTGGATGATGGATTAAAAAGTGCTCTGTCATAAGTTTGAAGATTGGAATATTGTTTTATAACCTAACCCTGCTTAAAATGTCTCCAAAACATCGTGACTGAACTGTTTACTGTGTTCCTTGGTTTCCATGATGCTGTTTGTTCACTAATGTTCTCTAACAAACCTCTGAGGTCTTCACAGAACAGCCATACCTGGACTGAGATTTAATTACACAAAGCCGACCTCAATTTACTAATTAGGGAATTCTAAAGGCACTGAATTTTGTTTAGGGGTATCCAAGAAAAGGGGGCTGAATACATATCAGAGTTTTCATATTATAAATAATTGAAAAGTATATGTGTTTTTCTGTTCACTTCACAATAATATTTTACCTTTACTTAGTCTGTTACATAAAACATAATAAAATATCTAGAAATTTGGGGTTGTCACATGAGAAAAGGTGAAAAGTTCAAGAGGTATTAATACCTCTGTAAGGCAAAGTAAGTATGAAAAACTTAAAACTTTTGCCATTTCTCTTTCAAGGTGCCTTTTGATTCTTTACTCACATCAGCTGTTAAAGCCTTTTGATCCCATGTAATTCCTCTTTTGAAATAAATTGACTACAAATAATTTGATTTTATTAGTAGCACATTTTCTGTCTATAGTCAGAAAACCACATTGTTGCAACCTGTACAACTACTGATAGGATTAGAACAACGGATTTTAAAGGTGTGTCATTTCTATAGTGTAATCCCAGATCACAAATTCTGGGAGCTGTTTTTTTTCCCCGTTACGACTCAGATAATAATGGCACAGACCAGCAGAGAAACACACCTCGTTGCCTCTCTCTCATCCTTAGAAAAACGTTGAGCTAAAGAGCCAAAAATCTTTGTTGTCCTCTTCCAGCGTTTGCTGCAAAGGAAGAAAAAACTTGACAAAACAGTGACTTAAGATTCGCTAAATATGTTGTGAAAACCAGCTTTATGCCAAGTCAAGCATCAACATCTCTATTTCCTGTATCTCAAACACAAGAGACAACTGAGATGTGCTCGTCCTTGCTGCTGTTGCTGCTGCTGGTAGCAAATGCTATGAATGGCATGCTGAAAATTGCCCTTGCAATATTATGATGATAATTTAATTTGTATTCACAATTTACAGTTTAAAAGGAAATGAGGCATCTTACTGAATGCCAAGTAGGAGGAAAAAAGTGTTATCTTATAAGAGCTAATTAGATTTCTTATGTGAACACTGACATCCTAAACAGGCTTCCCCTACCAGTGTCCTTCATGGGACAAACTCATGTTTATGATTACCATTACTCCTGTCAGCAGAGTGGAAACAAGTTGGTGTCTGTGTATTGTAAGAGATCCTTCCATCACATACTGTAAAAATAATTTTATGTGTTAGCCTATTGATGCTGACTTTATTTTGAGCAAGGGGAAATCTTGCTTAAAAGTAACCTCCTAAATTGAGAAGATTATTAAAAAGGACATTCTGTGTGTGATCAAATGTCTGAAACTGTCAAACACCAAAAAGTAATTTATTTTAATTCATATTAAATGGAACACTACTTTTTCAGGAATTATACTTAAAATATAACGTTTTAGAGCCAGAAATCATAAAATCGTGAAAGTATAAATCAAAAGCATCATCACCATGTAACTTTGTGTTCTTGACTGCCTCGTGATGGCTTTTTTTCTCATTACTCTTTCTTTGTAGAAATTTCTTGATTTTGGGCATGAAATGTATCTAAAAACCAAGAGGTAAATGCATAAAAAAATTAAAATGTAATGTGAAAATCTTTTGAAAATGTGATAGTAAAAATATAAAATGAATAAATTAGAACACTGCCACAATTATTCCCACTTAAAATTGCTTAAATCTCACCCAGGTGTATTACATCAGGCACAACTAACAAGACCATCACTTAGCACATTGAAAAGCATTTACCCTGTTTAAACCTTATAAATTTGATTTGGTGTGACCCTAACTTTTGAACTGAGAGTGAACACAATGGTGAGAAAGAAGATTGTAGAAGCTTATGAGTCTGGTAAGTAACTTAAAGAGTCTCAAAGAAATTTGAAATCAGCCATTCCACTGTGTGTACTACCAATATGCCCAGGCACTGATATCCAAGAAAGTTTCCACCCCAAATGCAGACTGCAAGATGTTAAAAAAAGTTTCCAAAAACCTAAAAATCTCATCACAGGATATATAACAGACTCTTACTAATGTTGATATGAAATTGCACACCTGTAAAACCAGCATGAGACATTAGAGGTTTCATTTCCATGGAAGGTGTGCAAGAAGGAGATCTTTGTTTTCTAAGAAAAACACAAAGACCAGGCTGAAGTTTGCAAGAGAGAGGAGCTTGAAAGACCTGGTTTTTGGACAGTCTTAAATTGAAGTATTTGAATAGCAAAACAGAAGACATGTTTGATGTAAACCATTTACAGTATTGTAGGAAAAGACCCTGTAACACCATAATGACCTAAAACATACCAGTAAATCCACCAGGGACTTGTTGAGAATTATATTCTGGGTAGAGTCAAAGCCCAGCTCTTGATCTCCTTGAAATGGTGTGGGGGGCCTTGAAATGGGCTGTACACATAAAAATGTCCAACATCTCACAGTTGAAAAGGGGAACAATCCTTCTTACACCGATGTCAGAAACTGGTTGATGGTTACAGGAAGGATGTGACTTATTTCTGTTAAAGAGGGTAACAACAGCTATTACAGAGGAGGGTGTCCTAACTTTTTTCACAGTTAGGGAAGACATTTTTGTTGAATTGGTAAAAGAAGGTTAATTTTTGCTCTTAACCTGCGATTAAATAACTTTATTTAATAAAGATAACAAATTTAGACATTAATATTTGAACATTTCTTAATAAATTACACAATATTTAATGGGGTATTCCAACTTTATTCACATGACTATATATGCCCTTCAATATACAATGTTAGGCCATGAAAATAGCGACTGGTTGTACAATAACAAGCATGTCACAAAAAACAATAAACTCACAACATCTGCAGTGGCACATTGGTCACAGGATGAAATAAGGATGAGAAGGATGAGAAGTTGAAAAATTAGCTGTCAGCAGTATTGATTTGTCAACAACTTTGAAGTCATCGACCCATGCCCAACTCTGCGAGTGCATTTCTTCTTAATTTACAACTTGAATCTTCTGAAGCAAGTCATAGTTAGACTAACCAGGCTTTCACCTTCTTATAAACAATTCATCGTGTCTTTGTTAGCAGAAATGTAGCTGGTAAGCAGTCAACATCATGTTGGCCCTATTGATGACTCCATCCATTTAAAGCATTTGATGGTTTGTTATTTATTTGATTATTTAAGTGTTTATACCACTCCTTGTTTTGTGGGGCCTTGATGCAAAGTGTTTTGCTGAATATTCATCCTGAACAACATCTAAAGCACAGCAGGCCTAATTTGCCTCGGTGAAGTCTGGTTTTCTTGATTTAGCAAAAAGAGACTTTGCAAAATGGCAGCGATGGTTGGTGTTCCATGGACTGCTGACCAAAAATAACATAAAAGCCCATCTCATGTTTGCCAGAAAACATCCTGATGATACCCAAGGTGTTTAGGAAAATATTCTTTGTGTCATGTTACATCTGATCTAAAAGTAACACAGCATTTCAGAAACAGATAATCATGCTGACAGTCAAACACATTGGTGGCAGCGTGAGGGTTTTGGGCTACTTTGCTTCCTCAAGACCTGGATGACTTACCATAATTGATGAAATCATATGTTTTGCTCTCTACCAGAAAATCTTGCAGGAGAATGTCCAGCTTCTGTACTGGTCTATAAGTCCAATGACACGTTCGCTCTGCAGTAGGACAATTATCCAATCACAGTAGGAAGGCCACCTTAGAATGTCTAAAAAAAGTGGCCTAGCCAAAGTCTGGACCTAAATCCAATTGAAATACTATAATATGACTTACAACATGTCATTCATACTTGAAAACCCACCAATGTAGGTGAATAAAACATTTCAGCAAAGCAGAGTGGGTCTAACTTCCTCTGTGGTGATGTTAAAGACTCATTGCCAGTTATCGCAAACCTTTCATGTCAGTTGTTGCTGCTATGGATGGCACAAGTTATTAGGTTTTGGGGTTAATTATTTTTTCTCACAGGGCCAGTTTGGTTTGGATAACTTATTTCCTTTAATGAATGAAACCATAATTTGAAAATGTTTTTTTTTTTATTTACTTAGCTTATCTTTATACAATTGAAAAATTAGTTTGATGATCAGAAACATTTGTGATAAAAAATATCAAAAACACAAAAAGTTTGTAGGGGGGCAAACAAGTTTTCACGCCACTGTACATACGTTGAGACAGCTTTGTACCTTGGAGTTAATCAGAGTTACCAGAGGGTTAGCTAAAGTACAAACATCTATAGTTCTCTAGGAGTATCTGATCTCACTTGGGTGAAGATGGGCATGCTGAGCAGTTTCTATAATATTCTCAGTAGAATATATCACAGAGTAAGAAAAATGCTGGTCTTGTTTTAGCCCAAATGACTGCCCTAAGATAAAGCACTGCTATTAAATGCACAGCAACCCTCCAGGTTATTATTTCAGAGCTTTGGAATAATAACTGCTAGAGCCAGACTTGAGGCTGATTAAATCAAAGACTTCTACACAGGATCAATAGTGTGTTTCTGCATTCAGTTTAACTTTTCTTAATGGAAAACCTCAACGATCATTGGCACTGGAATGGAGTAGGAGTAGAGGAATTTAGAAACAGAAATTATAACACATTCCTTAGCAGCATAAAATGCAATTAAAATTTTAGGATCAGGCAATAACAAATGAAACAAATACAAAATTAAATTATTAAATAATCTGTTCATTTAATAAGAGAAAAACAAAGCAACCTAGCCCTATGTGAAAAAGTAATTGCCCCCTAAACCTAATAACTAGTTATGGCACCCTTGGCAGCAACAACTGGCATTAAGTGTTTGCAATAACTGGCGCCAGAGCATCACACTACCCCCACCGCATTTGACTGTTGGTAAAACGTTCTTTTTCTGAAATACTGTGTTAGTTTTACACCAGACGTAATGGGACACACAACTTCGGAAAAAGTTCCTCTTTTGCTTTCTCAGTCCTCAGAATATATTTCCAAATTCTTGGGGATCACCAAGATGTCTTTGGCAAATGCGAGACAGGTCTTGTCTTCTCTTTGGGACCGCTGTGGTTTTAGCTATAGGACTCTCCTATGGATGTTATTTGTGCCCAGTTTCTTTTCTATTGTTGAGTGATGAACACCGAACTTAACTGATGCAAGTGAGGAGTGCAGTGCTTTAAATATTGCTCTAGTTTCCTTCGTGGCCTGCTGGATTAGTAATTGATACGCTTTTGGGGTTATTTGGATATTTTGATTGGCCAGTCATCTCTAGGAAGGTTCATCACTGTCTCATGTTTTATCTATCTGTGGATATTGGATCCCACTCTGGTTCATAGTAGTCTTAAAACTTTGGAAATGACTGATAGTTGGTAATGATTTTATTTCTCATCTTCTCTCTTATAAAATCTCTTATATTGACCTATCATGCTGTGCTTTTCCAGTTTATTTAGCCTACTTTAAATTGTCAGAAAGGTTTCAGCTAAGTGATTTCCTGATTCTACAGGTTTGATTAATCTGGGCTAGGTGTGGCAAATGAAGTTAAACCCAAACAAATGGGGTCAATCAGTTACTTCATGATTGAACTGGGGGGACAATTATATTTCCACACAGAGCCAAGTTGGTTTGGATGGTTTCCTTTATCAATGCCATCATAGTTGAAAACTACTTTTTGTATTTACTCAGTTTATATTTATATGATTTTAAAGTTTGTTCAATGATCTGAAACATATAGATGTGAAAAAGGTAGCAGAAACAGAAGAATCAGTATGGAAGTATCAGTAAATCATTTGTCACAGCACTGTATTTTTATTTAATAGTTTTGACAGCTGAACTGTTTCTTTTCCTTGCTTCCGTTTATCCAGGAAACATTGAGGTAATCAGACACATGTTGCACGGCCAACATGGTTGGTATAAATGCTTCGGTTTCACCCAGGGGTATCTCTTAAAGGCCTTCACTGAAACATTCTTCAGATATCTTTCCTGTAAAAGTCCTCCTCCTGCTAACTATGTGTTATAGCTGGGAGTTATAGGTGCAAAAAGGAGATTTGCAAGTGAACAGACCCAGATAACATTCTTCAAACCTGAGGGAGTTATATTTGGGAGTTTTTATTGGTGTTGTAATAAATGACCTATTCAAAGGAAGGCTTATTTGGTGTGGATAACTTTCTGAAACCAGGTTAAATGTTCTATGATTAAAGTAAGGTCCCTTGCTCATCATTCTTCTTGGCCACCAACCCACCAGTTAAACAAACACACACATATACATTCTCTTTCACCCTCTAAACCTAACCTGTACCTTTTTATATCATCTTACAATATTATTTCATTCTGTTGATCTATAATTGTAAAAAATCTTGCTTTGACTTAATACATGTTTCATAAAACAAATTTAAATTTAAGTTTTAATGTTAGAAGAATGTGCAGCTCTACATCCATCTTTCTTTAAAAGAAAGCTGTATTAGGCAGGATGCTATGTGGGTCTTATTGTCAGGTATGTCCAGATGTATAGGCGTCCAAATTAGGTCTGCAAAACATGACAGCACTGCGGTGCTGTATCTTTTTTGCACAGTTCTACTGCATGAAAAAACCTGGAGCGGGCAGCAATTTACACGGTTAGTTTTCTTTGTGTCTTTTGTTCCTTTTGTGTCAGAAGAAACAAAGAATCACCTCTCTCCAAGAAATAACAGTGTGTCACAGCAACTTCACAACAGCACAACAAAGACAGTGTTCGTTAACAAGGTGGAGGCGTGTGGAGCACTGGCAGGCCTGCATCCTTACAAGAACTGCCATTTTCAGCTAAAATTAAAGACACAACATGACATCCAATATTAACCAGAAGTCCCAGTTACTTTGTGGGATTTTTTGTAAGTTTGAGTGATTGATATTGGGCTGTGGACTGACTCAGGGATATTTTTGTAGACCTTTTAGTTTAGGATGTTTTTTAATGTTAGGTCTTCTTTTATAAAAGTAATATTTTACAATTATTTTATTTATTAGTTTATAATACTTACAATTCTATTCTGACACTTAAATACACTAATCATGGGCATGGATGTCATATTAATTCAGCTTTTTAATAATTTTCTGATCTGTTTTGTAATGAGTGGAATGTGACTGAAAAATACCACTGAAATATTAAAAACTTGAATTTACACAGAGTCAAAAATATACATACAAACTCAAACAATTTGCAGCCTCCCTCATAGATAATAATAATAATAATAAAAAAAATAATTCTGTAGCAAAGGTCAGACACAATGACCATAACTGACATAATGGTGATGGTGCTATACTGCTGTGGGGGTGTTTTACTACCACAAGGGAAATAGAACAAGGCAGAAGGGGGACTACCTCCCAATTCTTTATTATCATTTTAAATAAATTGCTAGTTGGTTGAAACTTGGACAAAACTGGGTCTTGCAATAGGACAAAGATCCCAAGCACACATCTAAACTGGTTTTGTACTAAATAAAACATTAAGCCTTTAGAATGGCTTTCCCGAAGCCCCAACCTCACCAACAATTAATGGCCTATATTCAAAAGTAGGGCCTGTGCCAGGAAACACTTATTATGTTTAAATGCACAAATTTTCTTGATCGGATTCAAATATGTTTGTATTGAACAAAAAATAAATTAATCTGAATACACTGTTTAAATGGGTGCAAATCAGATAATCCAACTATGACGTGTGCTTACACGCACCAAGTTTATTTCACAATACGAGCACTTCGACATGCGAAGAGTTGTCAAATTTTCCTAAAACAACAGCAGAAGAAGAATTTTTATTTCCACCTGTGCTAAAAAACAACAAAAACAAAGGTGGAAGTGTGATGGTTCTGAGTGTTTTGATCACCCAGATTGGACCCGCACCAGCTTCTTTGAGCAGTTGAGGTGTTATTGCTTTCCATTATTAAATTACAGGCTCAGAAACACATCATGTTGCTTTTTCTGCATAACAGGATGAGAGAGTGGAAGGAAATCAACATCCCTCCAAGTTTTGGCACTAAAGGTGGATATGCGTCACGCTGACATAGGACACACATATACAGTCAGGTCAGTTTGTCCCAATCAGAAAAGATGATCGGAGCAACGGTCCACATTGATGCGGTTTAGATTGTGGATTGGCATAAATCACCCCTCTCGTTTGAAATACAAATTCCTTCCTATTGACCTGAATCAGCTCAGAATATTACTATTTGCATATTACCTGATGCATTTTTATTAATTTTTATAATCTGCCCATTATTCCGAATACTTTTATCCATGTAAACATGCCAGTTCAAATGTGCATGAATATGACATTCACATTATGAGTCTATTTAAATTTGATCACAGCTGTCTCTAAAAGGTACATACTCCCAAGTCTTGGTAGAGCATTTTGTTCATATAAAAATCTAATGTGAAGAACATTTTATTTCTAAGAAACATGGCAAAAATAGATATTTTTCTGGCTCTTGGCTATAAATACTGATTTAATTAGTGATATCCAGATAAATAAAATCCCTCTGGCCAAATGAAAATGAATGAGGAATTTTATTTGTGAACTGCTTCACCATGTTTGCAGCAATTGTGCTACCTGATGATAACTGTTCCTGTTCATTTATAACTGTAAATTACACAATGTTATTCCTATGCTGAAGAGCAGGAGAATCATATAATGAATATTTATTCCTCTCAGTGTACATTTTTAATGAGAATATTATAAATAGGACGTCGTAATGCACATAGTATCATGTTAATGTGGTGTACCTAACAGGTCTGACCAGAATTTAGCTCAGTAACTAGTCAAACCAAAGGTAGCGAAGTGGAGGTGTATTTGGCTGTTGCAAGAAGCTTTCTGAAACAGCTGCATACTTGTTTGTTGATGCAGCAATAGCATGGTGGGCCATGGCCTTCAGAAATTTAATGAACACTGTGGGGGGGCTCTGATAGCTGTCATTCAAAAAGTAAACATTTGAATTCAAAGCTTACTGGGTGCCTATATAGAAATGTGTGGTTTCGTTGCCACACATCATTAGTGACATTATTTCCTGGTGTAAATCACTGCTTATGATTACAGGCTTTCTCTTATTAAACCTTAGGTATGTTTTGACTCCAGTGGGGAATTTACTTGCACACATATGATGTTATTTGCATTGTAATTGTGACTTTTATGCATTTTGAATAACCTGTTACAATGCCTTTACATTGTGTTCTTATGGAAACTATTAATTTTCCACCATTACATTTGTGAGTGCTCTTCTTTGATGAATATGCTAACAAAGAAGATAAAACTAGCAGACAGTAGTTCTAGGCAGGTAAATATCAGCGGATTTGTAACGGCCAGGCTTGCACTGTCTTCACAGTCTTCCTATCTTCAGTGACTTTAACAAAAGCCTATATGCCATGACAGTGTCTTGTCATCATGTTACTCTGAGCCAAACCTGTTAACTCTGCTGTTTGTGCAATAAGAAAATGTGCTACCTTGTGCATCGAAAGAGAATAGACAATGCTTGAAAAGCATTGGTTGTGTATGACACCCTAATGGGATTAGGCATCACATAAATAAACCTCTACATCTCATAAAAAGCTCTGACTCACTGTCACGTGTGAGGAAATGCAGTCTACTGTATACTACAGACTATAAAGTTGAGTATTTTCAGTGCTGTCAGACTGAATTGCTGTAGTGCCACTTCACTCTCAGTAAAGGATATTAAAGATTTTAGGGGATAAAAATTGAAATCAAAGATGTATGCTGACATATTTTCAGGTTTTGTTCTATCTTTACTTACACTAACATGTTGGGTTGATCTAAAAAGGTTGCATAACATTAATAAACAAAGTCTACCTAAGTTCAAAAAAGTAGAAAATACTGGTGTAGATTCTCAGTCATCCAGGCAGAGCTGGACCTGCCGTTAAGCGCAGTAAGCAGCTGCTTAGGGCCCTGCGGCCACTACTGTGGCGGACCAGTCGTGCCATAATTAAGAATACATACAGAAATATATACAGTAAATAAAATAATTACTGGGCCAAAAAACTAGCAAAATATATAAATTAGAGTGCCATTAAATGCAACAAAATAAAAAGAATAGATTTATTCAATATTTAATCAACTGGTCAGATATAATTATACATTTTTAGCTTAATCTGTAACTAATGTAATTTATCTCTTTTATATTATGCTTATTTTTTATTTAAATCACGACACTTAAACCACAAATATTTAATAATGTCTTCGTCTTCATCGTCTTCCGCTTCATCCGGGACCAGGTCGCAGGGGCAGCAGACTCAGTAGAGACACCCAGACGTCCCTCTCCCCAGACACCTCCTCCAGCTCCTCCGGGGCGAGTCCAAGGCGTTCCCAGGCCAGCCGGGAGACATAGTCCCTCCATCTCCTGTGCTGTCCCCTGGGCCTCCTCACGGTGGGATGAGCCTGGAACACCTTCCGAGGAAGGCGTCCAGGAAGCATCCGGTATAGATGCCCGAGCCACCTCAGCTGGCTCCTGGAGGAGCAACAGCTCTACTCCAAGCTGCTCCCAGATGGGCAAGCTCCTTACCCCATCTCTAAGGGAGTGTCCGGCCACCCTACGGAGGAAGCTCATTTCAGCCGCTTGTATCCGAGATCTCGTTCTCAGTCATGACCCAAAGTTCATGGCCACAGGTGAGGGTAGGAACGTGGACTGACCAGTAAATCGAGAGCTTTGCTTTTCGGCTCAGCTCTCTCTTCACCACAACGGACTAGCACAGTGCCCCTATTACCGCGGCAACTGCACCGGTCCGTCTGTCAATCTCCCGCTCCATTCTCCCCTTACTTGTGAACAAGACCCCGAGAGACTTGAACTCCTCCACTTGAGGCAGGAACTCCCCTCCAACCTGAAGAGGACAAGCCACATTTTCAATAATGTATTTTCCTTTATGTATTAAATCTCTTCTTTTTATTATTTTATTGCATTTAATGGCACTATGTCTAGCTATGTTGTTGCCCAGTAATTATTTTATTGAGTTTTTTATTTATTTCTGCATGGCAGGATTGGTCCTCCATAGATCTCTGGTTCATACTGACCTGATTTCTGATTAACGGTTCATTTTAGTGTTTTCACAGCAAATTTAACATGAACAGTGTAATCAAGCAGTCCACGCAAAACCGAATGCTGGCTGCATTTTTGCATGCCAATGAGAATGATGTAATATTCTATTCAGCTTTGAGCACTTGCTCTCTGTAGATGGCCGTGTTGACACTCCAAGCTACACTTTGAACTTGAGCTTGAGAAAGATGTCAATGCTAATAAAGCTCTAATGTAAAAAACTTAGCCAAATGAAATCTAAAAGAAATCAACTTACCATTATATATTAACATGCAACGTGTGTACTTAAAATCCTCTGATATGTTTAGAAATTAGTTAATCTTGTTTTCTGCATTTCAAATAAGTTCAAGTGATTTATCTCTAATTACCACTTTAGTTCTGCAGCATCCGTCTGAACAAGGCTCTTTGGTCTTTTTCAGAGCTGGGTTGTTATGCTATCTGGTTTCACTGCTCCTTACACAGGTACAGTAAGTGGTAAATGATACAGACTTAGCCTCCTATACCAAGAGGAAAACCCTAAGTATAGCACTGAATTTGCTAAAAACCCAAGTGAGCTAATTATGTTATAGCTCTGGCTGCATTCATCTAAATCAATCAGCACAAGGCAGTAGTTTCTAATACCTGCTCCTGTTTCCTGTTATATTACAAAAACAATACCTACCATCCTTTTAGTATAATTTCATTTTATGTGCAGACTTATCCTAATTATTCTGCCTAAATGTTAAACATCTACACTGCTTAACTGTTTGTTGTCTTGTAGAGGTGGGGAACTTTTATTTTCAGCAAATGCATTGTTTGATTGAATGCACCTTAGAAAAATTAGGAAGTACATTTTGCATGTCAGGTGAGAAACAATATTATTTTATTTTGTTACTTTTAAGAGAGTCAAACTGTCTGTTGTGTGACAGCATCTGCATTTTAATTTAGAATTCTTTCATTAGAACCTAATCACTGTTGTTCGGTGACAGTTTGACACCAAAAGAAGCTTTGTTTTTCTTATCAAAAAGTCCTTTTCTGCAATCGGCCTGTTGTTTTTGTTTCCATTACTAGAACGGCTTTGATGATAATCTAGCTCTAATTTTAGGAATCCTTTTGAAAAGGACCACATACAGTATACTGCACAAAGCAATGAAAGTGCATCGTGTTGTTTATACCCAGTGAATGCTCAACTGTTCATTGTGCGTATCAACGGTGTTCATCTGTATGCTGTTGTGTTGTTAACTTAAGTAGGTATTTTTTAGCAAGAAACATTAAAGTTAATCTTTACTATGAGAAATATTAGATCTCATTATCTACTGGATATAAATGTGTGTTGGAGAAATGAAGCAAAACATTTTCCTCTACGCCAAAAATGCTTCCCAGTTTCCACATTTTCTGTATATTGTAAGTAGAGTTCAAGAAGAACCTTTTAGCACATTTATATTCAATACTTAATACTTTCTTATGCATATCGTTGTATGCTTAATCCCTTTTTCACCAGTGTATTGCAGTATGATTCATATATATGCTATTTATTTTTTAATAATTAATGAGGGTATGTAGCAAAAGATGCATTACGTATAATATGAGCAGTTAATATCAGAATTTTCACTTGACCCTTTATTAATTCTATTAAATTACATTTATAAATGTACAAATTATATATTTTGAAGTTTGGGCCATGAATAATACCTTATTACCTGAAAATGGCTTGGCTATAAGTCTGCTTCTTTCTTCTCATTCAACAAATGAAAATCTATTGTGTCTGCCCATATCTAAGCCCAGCAGTAGATGACACCAGGCTCCATATCTTGATCTGCTCTAATATTCGGCTAATTTAGCAACACATCTTTGGACCTGATACCTGATAGTGATTTTTTAAAGAAAAGGAAGGTAAATGAAAGGGCAGCCAAGTGCAACAGAATAGTCAGTTTCTTTCTGTCAGTTTCAACAATGTTAGATTTGCATCACTTACCTTAGGGGCCTCCTTCAAACTAGGTTAAGACCTCCCTATGGTCTCCCAGACTTGCTATAATGCTGTAAACTTGAAAAACTTCAATTCAATGTGGAGGATTTAGCCTTTTTCACCAATCAGTTCTGTCATACCCATGAAAAGAAAAGAACCTCTCTGAGCTGCTTGCAGCTGTATTTAGATCATCAGTTAAGCTAATGATGTTCCTCACACTTGAGCTTTCAGAAAAACACATTGGTCGCTTGTGATGCCTTCTCTTCTAATTTAATTATTGCCTCTATGAAAGAAACTACCCTAAGCTGAAGTCTATTGACCCGTTCTTTCTCTGTGCACTTTCACACAACCCATTCAATTTGCTTTAATGGCAAGGAATGATGTACATCCACCAAAGTGGACCTGGAGTCTAATTTAGTCTATTATTGCTACATCACACCGTTCAACTACCTTTTACATAACTCGGTTAATATGGGGCTGTTATTAACGTGGTTGGCAGCACAGAGGCGTAAAAGCACCATGTTGACTTCAAACCCTCCATGCCATCTTGCATCCTTTCAGAAAACATAAAAGACCTCCAAGTCCTGGCATTATGTGTTTTCTGAAATTAGCTAATCTATTAGTAGTTGCCAAATAGATTTCCCGTCGCTGATTTCATGTTTATCCTACCACAAGGCTATTGTCAGAAGTATCTACATAATTTCACGAGATATATGAGAGGTTACTGCACCTCCAATATAACTTTCAGCTATGCTGTGGAGGCCTTAACCGAGTAATCTATTCTGTAATTTTCTTTTCCCTGAGACAATCCTTTGTGAGGATGACTCAGGATAAGCAAGTTTAGTCAAAAGAAATCATGCAAACGTAAAATCAAAATCTGTTTACTATTGATAACTGTGGGCTAATCACTCAAAGACCGTGAGGTTTGAGGTACTCTGAAAGTATTGTATAATATAATTATAATATACAGGGGTTGGACAATGAAACTGAAACACCTGTCATTTTAGTGTGGGAGGTTTCATGGCTAAACTGGACCAGCCTGGTAGCCAGTCTTCATTAATTGCACATTGCACCAGTAAAAGCAGAGTGTGAAGGTTCAATTAGCAGGGTAAGAGCACAGTTTTGCTCAAAATATTGAAATCCACACAACAATATGGGTGACATACCAGAGTTCAAAAGAGGACAAATTGTTGGTGCACGTCTTGCTGGTGCATCTGTGACCAAGACAGCAAGTCTTTGTGATGTATCAAGAGCCACGGTATCCAGGGTAATGTCAGCATACCACCAAGAAGGACGAACCACATCCAACAGGATTAAGTGTGGACGCAAGAGGAAGCTGTCTGAAAGGGATGTTCGGGTGCTAACCCGGATTGTGTCCAAAAAACATAAAACCACGGCTGCCCAAATCACGGCAGAATTAAATGTGCACCTCAACTCTCCTGTTTCCACCAGAACTGTCCGTCGGGAGCTCCACAGGGTCAATATACACGGCCGGGCTGCTATAGCCAAACCTTTGGTCACTCATGCAAATGCCAAACGTCAGTTTCAATGGTGCAAGGAGCGCAAATCTTGGGCTGTGGACAAAGTGAAACATGTATTGTTCTCTGATGAGTCCACCTTTACTGTTTTCCCCACATCCGGGAGAGTTATGGCGTGGAGAAGCCCCAAAGAAGCGTACCACCCAGACTGTTGTATGCCCAGAGTGAAGCATGGGGGTGGATCAGTGATGGTTTGGGCTGCCATATCATGGCATTCCCTTGGCCCAATACTTGTGCTAGATGGGCGCGTCACTGCCAAGGACTATCGAACCATTATTGAGGACCATGTGCATCCAATGGTTCAAACATTGTATGCTGAAGGCGGTGCCGTGTATCAGGATGACAATGCACCAACACACACAGCAAGACTGGTGAAAGATTGGTTTGATGAACATGAAAGTGAAGTTGAACATCTCCCATGGCCTGCACAGTAACCAGATCTAAATATTATTGAGCCACTTTGGGATGTTTTGGAGGAGCGAGTCAGGAAACGTTTTCCTCCACCAGTATCACGTAGTGACCTGGCCACTATCCTGCAAGAAGAAGGGCTTAAAATCCCTCTGACCACTGTGCAGGACTTGTATATGTCATTCCCAAGACGAATTGACGCTGTATTGGCCGCAAAAGGAGGCCCTACACCATTCTAATAAATTATTGTGGTCTAAAACAAGGTGTTTCAGTTTCATTGTCCAACCCCTGTAAACCCTATTATCATGCAATCCTCAAGTTTTTTCTTCTAAGTGGTTTTTACCTCTGATTATTGACCTCCTTAGTTTTTTTTAAAACTAAATATGAGGCCAGAAATTTTCCACGACAGGTAGGTTTTACTTTGAAACTGTAGCCTGAAAAGTTAACAACTTCCTTCAGTCTCCAAGCAACTAGTCTATGTGTAATTTGGAGGTGGGTGCAGGTTTTCCCCAGCTGAAGGCAAAATACTATATGTTTAAGGGGCCAGAGTATGGTACTGTATTTACTAGTGTGGAGATGGCGGATTGTTTATTCAAGCAGCCTGAGGTGAACCTTTTCATTGCAGCCAGAAGAAAAGTGGGACAAGGTGCTGACAACCTAGTGTGGGTGTGATGAGGATGTAGCCTCGGTTGAGCATTTAATGCCAGTGCATGTCGGCATGGATGAGCTGCTACCAAGCTCCTCAATGCTGCACCCAGGACCAAGATTTTCTACCACTATGATCATGAACCACCATTATCTAAACAGTGGGGGAACTTTTACAGTACATTGTGTAATGGAGCCTGTGTTTCACATGGACCCCAAATGACCTCTCAAAGATCTTGCAAAGACATTCCATGTTTTTGCTGTTTTTTATTGTTGAGATATGTTCTTACACTGGTGTGAAGAAGGTGATTATTGTAGGTTGCACTACTGGGCAGTGGTTGGCAGCACAAGTTAGATGTAAACTCAAATACTACAAATAGTCAGGATTTCTTTGCTGTTCAACAGTTGACCTAATTTTGTCTTGCTGGGAACTGAAACTGCTTCCAAAGAAGTTTCAGTGACCTTTATTCATCTGACCAGGGTAGCAAGCCAAGGAGGTTTGCAGAGGGATGAGCAGCACATACTTGCATGTGAATTGAACCCAGTAGCTTAAAAACCTGGCTACTCCCCACCAAGAACTGAGAACTGACGAAGGCCTTTGGAAGAGGTTGATATGTCTTGAAGAATTACAAGTCAAGTTACTTTTGATTCTGTTTTTTACGTTTACCAGCATGGCTGGACTTGGACATTTGGGGGTCATAAGCAGAATACGTTTTGGGAGCTCCGCTATAAGTAGACAGTTAAAGATACCAAAAACCAAATATTGTACGCAGTTATATACCTTATGCATAACATTTGACCTTTATGATCATGGTGTATCAAAGTTAACTGAATGCTGAATTAATGCATGTGTGCATGGGTAAATGACAGCACAGTTTGATTTGTAAAGCGCTTTGAGTAGTCTGGTTGGCTTGAAAGGAGCTATTTAAGTACAGTCCATTTACCATTTGTTGGTCTGAATAGTGCTTTGTGGTTTGTTGGTAGTGTTTGACCGTTTTTATTAGACACTATCCAGAAATATGAACAAAATATGTTGTGCTCCCTTACCAATGCTGCTTAGAATTTTTTTTAAATCCACTTTATTCAGCTACAGAGAAAAAGTTGAGTTGCTTTGTTGTTTTTAATTTTCTTTGGTGGGATTTGCCATGTACTGCATGACTGAATTTATACGAGCTTGCTGTTTTAAACACTTTTCTTGAATTACATTGTGTCAAAATGAGGTGAGATACTTCCATGTATCCACACGGGAATAAATTAAACCTTTACAATCAAATCAATAAAATATAAGTCAGTAAATATTCACATTCTGAAGTCTGGGTCATGCTATTTACTCTCTTTTCTTTTGTAGAAGTGTGTCACTATGATTGAGAATAAAGAAATTACATATGATTATATGAGAGATTGATCTTTAGAGCATCAAATGAATAATGATCATACTACATGGATAAGATGTCATGAAAAGAGAATGAAGAGACGATGATTTCTTTGAAAATCATGTTAAACATTGTTGTGCTTATTAATATGAATATATTATTTAATATTTATATATTAATATGTTATTAAATAATAATTTGGTTTGTTAAGAGTTGTCCAATGAATACCAGCCCAACAAGGCGGTGGTATTAGGACAAAATTGAAAGAGATGAGCCGAGCTCTGGCATTATTCAACAGCAAAACTCTGTACACAAACAGAATGAATTTACACAATTTCTTAAAATACAAGTATTTACAAAAATACAAAAATAAGTCAACTCAAAGTCAAACGTAATTCTATCAACAAACTCTACAATGCTAAAACAACCCAACTATAACAATATAAACAAGTGAATCAAAGATGGTTGAAAACCATGACCGAAAGAGTGATGCCACAATACCATGCAATGTTATTTATGTTTGAGAACCAAGGATTATCTTGAAGAATCTGAAAATGAAGTTAAGTTAGTCTTGGAACTAATTTAAGCAATAATTTGTATACCTTTACAAACACTCACAATGCAAGATCAGATAAAACATTATTTTAATAAAATAACATTTTAAAGAATGATTTGCTGAGTAAAACCAACCTTCTGGATGACTAATTCTCAACGTGTTTAATTAGCTGCCTTTATTTAGTAAAATAATATTTAAGGAAATATTATTTTGAATGAGAACCAAACCTTTTGGATAAATGGGTCTTAATGATGTTTCATTAGTTACCACTTTTAGTAAAATAATAAAGATTGGAAACTAACAACCTTTCTGGGTAAATGATCTTTAGCTAACTCATAAAGTAGGCTTGTTTTTAGCCGTTAGTGGTTTGAGCTAACAAAAGAAGCTTATGGCTTGTCATCATGAGTTGTCCGGGCGTTGAGGAAAACATCTACGTGTGGGTAAACAAAGGGTTAGCTTGCAGCTAACCTTCATAGCTGTGGAGTGGGGTGGCTCGTTTTGGCAGGCCAAAGTGCACGCAGAGTGGCATGTTGTATTGTGGTACGTTTGTCCTTCCTTCAGAGCGGGAAACCTGCTCCACTCGGCGTTGTAGAGATAGGATCTCTGCTGGGAAGTCTCTGGAACACAGTTTGCTGCTGTCGACCTCAGAAAGTACACTTGTACCTTAATTAGACAAACAGCAATTCACTCCTACTTAACTGAATGCATATGATCACGTGATCGTATGACGCTCTTGGATCCAGTTTGAAGAGTTATGTCTGTTTGCCTCTCCTGTCTGCATGAAAGAGATATGTTTGTTGAAACGCGGGGTTTTTATTCAAACACGGGAAGTCCGTTGTTACCCCTCTTGTTCCTGTTCCTGACCCAGAGTGACAATCTCTCTGATACGAACCCAGCCCCTTGTGTCCCCCTCCAGAACACAAACCTCCTGCTCTAACCACTAGGCCACCACTCCCCTATTTGTAATGTTAATGTAACAATGTAATGTTGTAACCCATGGCTAGGGTCCCAACAACATATATCAGTGATTATGATTTTCAAACCTGATTGATGAATAGAAATGCAAAAAGGTTTGACTTAATAAGTGCTATTGGGCTTTGTTAATCAACTATATATGTGAGAGAAATACTGTTAATCAGTTGTTATATATGAATAGAAAAGACGAAGTTGAAGTGATGGTTTTACACTGTAACTGAAGTACTTGCTGCAACTAAACGTTTGAGCAGCAAAGATGTTGTAAGATTTAAAGTCACTGTTTAGGAGGAAGTGTAATGTTGAGTGTGCAGGGAACAGAGCAGATGTTGAGGAATTGGGGAAGTGGGAGCTGTGGCTTACGGTACAAGGCTGAGGTGCAGGTCAGAAGTCAAAAGACAGCTCAAGACTGAGGTGATGATGGCTCATGTCTGATGTGAAGCACATGACTCTGTGAAACCCCAGGAAAAGATCAGCTAAAAGTGGCGAGTAACCGAGAAGACAAGCATGCCAACATAAACCAGCTAATAAGGTTAGAAACGGCTCAAAATAAGGGGCTGAATAAGAGTAACAGTTTCCTCGCAGAAGTCCAGCAAGCAAGATCGAGAAGGAGAAGGACACTGGGGATGGTTCAGAGGACAAGGTGGGATTCTGCACTACAAAGAGGCTCAGCCCATGAGCCTTAAAGGCCTGTGGCTTCAAATTGGGCATCTTCTACCTGCAGCTGTTTTGTACCTGGCTAACTGAGTGAATTTGGTCAGTGGACTCAATGAGTCCGGTTGTTCCAAGTTTCAGGCTTCCAGACATCCTGAATGAAACACTTTTACACTTTAAGGGTTCTTTCAACTCTCCAGACTGAGAAACTGTCTGATTAACGAGACTTAGGGCATCAGAGTTTCTGAATATCAAGACTTAAGACATCATTGTTTCTGACTAGTAAACAAGTATGTGCAAAAACACATATTGCACAAACTATAAACATAGCAACCCATTCCGGTGATAAACATTGTTTTTTGGGTTTTTTTAGATTACCTTAGGCTTGTTTGTTAAACTCTTCAACATTTTCTTTCTCTTCTCGGCTCCTGAGGGATATACCTGCTTTGACATTTTCTACATGCTTAGCAGTACCTTTAAATATCAGAAGAACTACAAGACATGAGTGCAAAAAGAAATTAAAGCAATACTAATACGGCAATATCTCCTAATCTTTTAGTGTATTCATAACACGATTAAAAGAACATTGTAAAATAAAACTACATCATCTCTAGATGTCACTTCATTCATTTCTGAAGTGGAAATTAAAAATGAAACCCCTGGAATATTCTAATATAACCTATACTTACATTATAATTATCGGCTTAAAAGAAAAATGTCTGCCAGAGACCAACTATGTCACTAAAGACGCAGTCACATCTGCTGCCAAAATCTGAAGCCACCTGAATATTCCAATATCATGTTTCTCAGCATACATGCAATATTTTATCCAGAGGTGAAAACCTGCAGGGTGCTTAGATTCCTGAGTTTGAGTTTCAGTAATACTTTTTTTTTCCTTTCCTTTTTTTTTAAAGAAACTCTCTGTACATGTACTCCGACTGATTCGAGCCCTATTTTGGACTTTCCCAGGGGCCAGGGCTGTATTGTTTGTAACAGACATCTTTATGAGGCTTTAATTTTAAAATCCCACATCAAATATAAATAAAACATATTACGTGGCATCTATAGAAATGGAATCAGGATATAAATTATCCTTGAGTGACAGTTTACTTTAAAAACCTCATTAATATGATGAACAATATTGGTCATATTTACCAGGCTTTATTTCTGAAAAATGTATAGCTAAATATTTTCAAGTTTCAAGTTCGTCACTGAGTCATGCTTTTATTTTGAAAGCGGGTCCATAAACATGAACGCTTTTTAGTACTTGGGCAAACTGAAGTGTTCTCTCAGTTAGAGTCAGAGGGATACAGTAAACAATCCTGACTAACAGTGATATCTACCATTATCGCAGGCAGCCATAATGGTAGATATCACTGAGTCACAATGAGGCTCAGCACCTACTTCCCAGAGGCCTGTGACGCTGCTTCAAAGACTAACCCCCATCCTGGTGGGGGAAAAGACAATACAGAAACCAAGGAATGTAAAAAAGGAAGACGGATATAAATGAGCTCATAGAAATCCGTTGGGTGACAAAATACAAAAGGGATATATTAGACCAGAAAACATATTAGTTTTTAAGAAATAAAAGCATAGGAAAGTAATTTGAAAAATAATATATTTTTGACGAAAAGACATGTATTAAAAATATTTGGGTGGTAATAAATATGAGAGAAATAAAAGGGCTGGGAAAAATAAAACAGCCAAACATGTACCTGTATTAAATAAACAATAGTGAAATATAGAGTTCAAGAAAAAAAGTTTGATTGAAAATTAGTAGTTTAAATAAATAAACAAGCATCGAGATAAATTACAATAGTTAAAGATTAAAATAGAAATATATTTTTTTTATCTGATCAATTGATTAGATATTGAATAAATTTCAAATAGCGTTTGTCCAAATTGTACCACCTTTTGTCACCTGGTAATGTATTGTATTTGCGAAGTCTTTGAATTCAGTCTTTATTCTCTCAATAATCTGTTCTCATTTCATTCACTGAGGGCAGATGTTTTAAGTCCAAGTTCTTTGATTTTGATTGCCATATGTCTGGAAACAACACAGATTCAATGAAGTGATTGGGATTTTCAATTATTAAGATACATTTTGTCCATAAATGTGCAACCTTGAGCGTGCTACCAATTTCTGGATGCCTTTCAGTCATGTTGGATTTCTTCCTGTTCTGAGCATACGTAGACACTTTTTACTTGATCACGATCAGAAGTACTTGCTGCCAATGTCACTGTTTGTAAAGCAATGGATTCTTTGAAAGAATATCAAATCGAAATGATTCAATCTTTTATTTTTATTTTATTTATTATTATTATTATTATTGGAAGGGTTCCTTCTTTAAGGTGCTTTTGGTTCATGTCAAAAAAAGAAAGAAGCTGAATGGCTAGATTTGATCAAAAGTTGTTTTTTTTTTTTACATTTGAGGCCTCTACATTATCAAAATGAATCTATGCTGTGCCTACACTGAAGGGTAAAAGCCGAGCTGATATCATATTTTAATGCCAGAAAACCAAAATAAGGAAAGTATGAAAGATACATTACTCACAATCAGTCTTTTCATTGTTTTTCCAAAAGAAAAAGTACTGTCACAGACGCTTCAGACACAAAAGGAGCCTTTGTGTAGAGTATGACGTAATGTTTGTCACTGCATCTTCTTGAAGCTTTGTCACTGTCCATAACTGAGAATGCATTGTTTTCTAAACTGAAAAGTAAATTTTTAATGGCAATCGGTCTAATGCCAGCTTATTGGCAAACCACAGAAAGGATGAAGTGAGCACTTCTTTTTTCAAAGCTTCATGAAGGTAAACAAAAGTAGACATGGCAGATTTCTTCATTGCCACCAAAAACAGTCTATGTTGTCTCTTCTCTCACACTTTTCAAAATGAAACATTTGCAATCTTAGCCTCCAGGAAAATAACCAATCATTGTTTAGGAGTGCAGTTTATGCCACAGCTAGGACAGCTAGAACAGACAGCCTGAACAGTGAGTCAAAAGCCAGACCACAGAGGCAACCGTGGCGGTAGTTTGGTGAAAAGTTTTTTTGAGTAAGAAAATGCTTTCTTTTTCTCTAGTTGTTTTCTTTTTATGTGTAATCTGTTGATGTGAAACATCTGATATCTGCAGATTGCTTTAATAAAAAAAAATAAAATCAATAACCAATCTCTCTAAATTACCCTTTCTGTCAGCAACAGTTTTTTCCTCTTTGTTTGAACCAAATGAATTAGAGTGTTTGAGTACAGCATCAGTCAAACCAGATATTGTGACAAGGCTACCTGTAGATTACAGGTGTCTAATGTGCAGCTCGGGGGCCATTTATGGACCTTGGGATGGTTTTGTGATCCCCCTGACCACAGATCAAGAATGATACATATTTGGCCTACTAGAACAGGTGATTTAGACAGATGGATACTTTAAAAAAAAATTTGTATGAGATTTTTACCAACACACTGAAATATTCTTGAAATGGAAAATCTTAGGTACCACACAAAGTATTTTTCCTTTATTAACCACACTTTTTGCTTTCACTTTATTTTAATAGTGCCAATAGATTTGGGCACACCTATCCATTAAACTTGGGTTAATACAGCAAGTGTTTTCAAAGAAAGAGGGACCAATGTACAGTTCTTGTTGCACAGCCCCAAGATTTAATTTTTAGAAAAAAATAGAAAAAGATCAACCTTAAAAATGTAGGAATATGTATGCGTTTCTTTTAATAAGGCTTTTGAGCAAAACCTGTTTTACTTGTTCTACATGTTTAGTTTTTTTGTAGTTAAAATAAACAAAATAATAATAAGGAAAACCTCCTGTGGCCCTAGAGTAATTTGAACCTGACAATTTTGGTCCACATGGTAAAAAGTTTGGACACCTCTGCTGGACATGGAATAACAGATTTTCAGTAGCGTGACAGACAACATTCAAAATATGTGCTTTGATAGCCACATTACAGTAGTGTAGTTTTATCCTCACAAATAAAACACAGACTGGATACTGGTAGAAAAGATAGATTTGCTGAATTATTGCATCGCTTGTCAATATAAGGTAGCCTTTTGTGGCAACGCCGCTGCTGGGAGAAAAAAGTCCTAAAGTCAATGCACATCAGAGTAACAAAGCTGGTCAGAACAAGAGAAGAAATTCTAATGTCTACCTGAATATTTTTGCTTTTTAAGTTACAGTTTTTGTCACAAGCAAAACCTACCGGGTGCTTTTGAATCTTTGGGTAGAGTGTCTATTTATTAGGTCTCCAAGTTAATGCTCTCAGAAAACATTTCTCCTGACTTCCTCCTCCTCTCTGGAAAATGTTTCCATATAAATCTTCATTTATTGAACTCATTTTGGAGCTTGAGTCATTACTATCAATATTTTCCCCATGGGTGGTTTTTTTTTGTGGCACCAGTTTGAGGTTCCAAACAAAATGCCATCAATCTTCATTAACTTTCAACTGTGGTTTTAGCTGCCTTTTTCTTTCATGCACATTACACATTTCTGGATTTCAGAGAAGAGATTAATATAACTATCATAAGCCACAGTTAAGAAGCAAAAAATCATAATAAATACAGTAATACAATTTAAAGGCAAACAGCAAAATGATGTAAGAAGAGCTGATGAAATAACGATAAACCACATCACAACGAAAAGCTTTGGTAATATTCATCAACAAAATAAACCTTATGCTAAGCAGCATGTTTTGCTTTGACAAGTTTTCAGAACCATGTACAGGGGTTGGACAATGAAACTGAAACACCTGGTTTTAGACCACAATAATTTATTAGTATGGTGTAGGGCCTCCTTTTGCGGCCAATACAGCATCAATTCGTCTTGAGAATGACATATACAAGTCCTGCACAGTGGTCAGAGGAATTTTAAGCCCTTCTTTTCGCAGGATAGTGGCCAGGTCACTACGTGATACTGGTGGAGGAAAACGTTTCCTGACTCGCTCCTCCAAAACACTCCAAAGTGGCTCAATAATACTTAGATCTGGTGACTGTGCAGGCCATGGGAGATGTTCAACTTCACTTTCATGTTCATCAAACCAATCTTTCACCAGTCTTGCTGTGTTTATTGGTGCATTGTCATCCTGATACACGGCACCGCCCTTCAGGATGCAATGTTTGAACCATGGATGCACATGGTCCTCAAGAATGGTTCGGTAGTCCTTGGCAGTGACGCGCCCATCTAGCACAAGTATTGGGCCAAGGGAATGCCATGATATGGCAGCCCAAACCATCACTGATCCACCCCCATGCTTCACTCTGGGCATACAACAGTCTGGGTGGTACGCTTCTTTGGTGCTTCTCAACACCGTAACCCTCCAGGATGTGGGGAAAACAGTAAAGGTGGACTCATCAGAGAACAATACATGTTTCACTTTGTCCACAGCCCAAGATTTGCGCTCCTTGCACCATTGAAACTGACGTTTGGCATTTGCATGAGTGACCAAAGGTTTGGCTATAGCAGCCCGGCCGTGTATATTGACCCTGTGGAGGTCCCGACGGACAGTTCTGGTGGAAACAGGAGAGTTGAGGTGCACATTTAATTCTGCCGTGATTTGGGCAGCCGTGGTTTTTATGTTTTTGGATACAATCCGGGTTTAGCCACCCGAAACATCCCTTTTCAGACAGCTTCCTCTTGCGTCCACAGTTAATCCTGTTGGATGTGGTTCGTCCTTCTTGGTGATATGCTGACATTACCCTGGATACTGTGGCTCTTGATACATCACAAAGACTTGCTGTCTTGGTCACAGATGCGCCAGCAAGACGTGCACCAAAAACCTTTGTTCCTCTTTTGAAACTCTGGTATATCACCCATAATGTTGTGTGCATTTCAATATTTTGAGCAAAAACTGTGCTCTTACCCTGCTAATTGAACCTTCACACTCTGCTCTTACTGGTGCAATGTGCAATCAATGAAGACAGGCTACCAGGCTGGTCCAATGTAGCCATGAAACCTCCCACACTAAAATGACAGGTGTTTCAGTTTCATTGTCCAACCCCTGTATCACTTTCCTGAACATGAAAACCTGACCTTAATGTGACAAAATGTAAAAAAAGGTCAATCAATATTAACACTTTTGGAAAGCTCTATAAGTTTAAGCACTATCTGTTAAAACATTAGCTGCATATTGAAGAAAAAAATAATAGAATAGAATAGAATAGAATAGAATAGAATAGAATAGAATAGAATAGAATAGAATAGCCCTGTATTTATCACTCCAATGGGGAATTCAAGTGCATAAGCAGGATGTATGTATATATATATACAGGGGTTGGACAATGAAACTGAAAAACTTGTCATTTTAGTGTGGGAGGTTTCATGGCTAAATTGGACCAGTCTGGTAGGAGGACTTATGGGTAATGTGGTTCAAAACATGCATAGTTGTCTGTAGGTGTGTTTTCGCGTGCTTTTGAAACTATCAGCAGTGGCTCAAGCACTGTTCCAACCCTAAGTACACATAAAACGAAGTACTCTAAAAGAACCCATATATGTTCTTATTTCATCCATTTTATTGAGGATCCATCCTTCTGCGGACTTGGGCCAGCATCATATCCCACAATGCATTGCACCACCAATAGTCGTAAACAGAGAAGGCGAGCGTGGACACTTAGCATTTTCATACTTTTTCTGAATTTGTTGCAGAAAATCTTTCGAGATGTTTTAAGCATAGAAGTATAACAAAAAATGTTATGTGAACCAGTCAGTTCCATCAACAATGGGCAACCTTTGAAATGTGTTTTGGGGTTTTGGGAGCAGCACAGCTTAGTTCACAAGCCGGTCAGCCTGCGAAGCTAAACTAAGCGGAGTTGGAATGGGATCTCACCTCTCATCCCTGCCTTATCTCGGATAGGCACGCTGTCATTTCTTGCTACCTGTTGTCTGTTTGTGGCCGCTGAAGTGAGATAGTACGCATTTTTAGGTGTAATGTGAATAACTGCAAGTACCAAATTGTAAAATGTATGATTTTCTTCCTAATTTTTTAACCCTTTAAGAACCAAGGCTAAAATGCCGATTTTGACATATTTTGCTATTATGGCTGTAAAATGGCCAGGGAATGCTCCCAGTCTAAGAACTTTGGTCCCTCTTGCCAGGGGTACTTGAACTTGACTTTCCAACACCTGGTTAATGACTATTGCATATTATAAGGCATTGTCAGCTCTTTAAAATAAGAAAAATGCAAAATCGAATTAGTTTTTTAAGGCTTTAATGAGAATACCCTTTCTGATTGTTAATGACGTTTTGATTTGACATTTGAAATGTGAGCCTACACATGTTCTGAACAATCACAAGTCATTTTTTTGAGTCTAGGACTCTGGGTGTGCAAAAAACAGTGCAAAACATAACAATATACATTGGCGAAAATTAGGCCAAATAACATTACAAAGGTATATAAAATATGTTATGAACATTCTCAAGTCATATATTAATACTGGACATAAACTTTTGATTCAAAACTTGAAATATGAACCTTTACATGTGTGCAAAAAAACAGTGCAAAAGATAACTATATACACACACTGAGAAAAAAAGTGCATTTTTAACATTCAGTAGTCAAAATAAAAACAATAATATAACAATACTTTATTTATAACACCAGAACTTTGTACTATCACTACCATCTACACAGCTGGTAGTTCAATATGGAACTGCTTGAAGCAGATCCTGTCTGGTTGCAGACACAGTGGTGCATTAAAAAGTTTGCACCTCCAGCTGGTGCACCTTTTGCAAAGTTTGCAAATGCGCCGTCCCTTGATTGAACGCTGGGAAGCTGGATTTCCACTGCTTGTGGGGTCAGGTTAGTGGTGGGTGACTGGTGGGATGGGACGAGAGCATCTCCCTGCATCTCCCTCTCCCTTGTGGTGAGATGAAGTTGCCATGGCTGGGACCACTGCAGGAAGTTCTGCTCATCAGAAGAGAGAACACTGATGGAAGAAAATTTGAAAAATTGTCAAGTCTCACACTTAAAGTCATTTGCCGTGTAACTTTGCAGTGCTTCACTTTTCCTCATTTTACACATAATGAGAAATAAATAATTATATACAACACACAATGTTAGTACCTGTCACCGGAGGACTCTTCATCAGTGGGGTAAGTGCTGAAAGTAAAATGGATAACAAATGAAAATCTTTCATTTTTACAGTAGCAGCAAACACAATGATTTTCATCATTGTAATATACAAATAAATAATAGATGTGTCTCACATTATGTTACATAAACACTCTCTGGCAAATAATAATAATGATAAAATTGAGCTAAACACAAAATTTGTTCTAAATCTTACAAACTATTTATGCTAAAAACAACATACCTCAGTTCAGAAGAGGAATCCTCCACGTAACTCTCCTCTATGAACCGTAGCGGCCGTTTTATAATCCTTGCCGGGCAGCCATACATTATATGTGTGTCTTATAAAATTTACTTTTACTCAGTTTACATATTTCATATGTGTCACATTATCCTCCCAACATTTTAGGCATCTTCACCCTCATGTCTTGACATCATCTACTCCCCTTCTTCCTTATGTTCTTCATTTAATTATTTGCTGATGTTTTGACATCCAAGATATCAATTCCCCGTACTATCTGATTGACTATCTAATTTCAATAAAGTTTTTACTAAAAACATTTTTTCTACATTTGTGCTATATATGTGAAATGAGCTTACCAGATGGTAATAAAAGGAAAATTAGTGTGTTCATAAGTGTTTAGTAGTGCCAAGTGCATTGTGTGGGATTGGGTTGGCTTTACATTTTTGCTTTGTATTATGTTAGCCCTTGCAGCAAGAAGGTCCTGGGTTTAATTGCAGCCTGGGGTCTTTCTGCATGGAGTTTGTATGTTCTCCCCATGCATGCGTGGGTTCTTTTCGGGTACTCCGGCTTCCTCCCACAGTCCAAAAACATGACTGTTAGGTTAATTTGTCTCTCTAAATTCTCCTTAGGTGTGAGTGTGTGTGCATGGTTGTTTGTCCTGTCTGTCTCTGTGTTGCCCTGCGATGGACTGGCGACCTGTTCAGGGTGTACCCTGCCTCTCGCCTGATGGCTGTTGGAGATAGGCACCAGTAGACCCTCACGAGCCCAAAAGGATAAACGGGTTGGATGGATGGATTATGTTAATCACTTAAGATCAAAGGATTGAGGTCCAAACTCTGCTTGTGGACATCTATTTTAGTTATCGATTAATCTAATGATTATTCTGATGATTACTTGATTAATCGGAAAAAAAAAACCTGACACATTGTGCAGATTTTTCATTAAAGCCTTTTTTTCTGCAATATTAGAAATACATTCCAACAAATAGAATTCCTTTAGTGAATGCTTTATCATCTGTAGCAAAGGATGCATCTGCAGGGGAAAAAAAATATTCAACTCAACCATTTCTGATTGATTAACATCAAAATAGTGTAGGGCTAATCTGGTGATTATTTTTTGGATTAACCGGTTAATAATTGTATTGCAAAAGGTGCTTCAGGAGAGATTAGGAGATTTTTTTTTTTTTCTTTACAGAATTTGTACCAGATATTGCTAAAACTATGCAACTTATGGAGTTTTAGGTACAACATATTTACTGACAAAGATCGTTTTTGTCTTAAATGAAAAATGTATAGATTGAACAGTTTTGGCATAATTACTGCTCTTGGTATGTTGTTTTTTTCAGCTATTCGCCTTTTGTCTGTATTCTCCAGTTAACGATTAATGGATGACTAAATTAGTTGACGATCATTTCAATGGTGGATTTATGACGATTAATCTGTTTAATCGTTTCAGCCCTACTTTAGTATAGACAGAGAAAAGTGATATCTGACTGTAACAGTTTTTAAAGGCTGGCAATGGCAAGTGTCCATTGGTAACAGATCTGGTTGAGATTGAGATTGAGATTCCAAGTTTGGGTTTAGGCATAAAAGCTGTATATTTATGGATATATAGAGTAGCAGAGAAAAAAATAGCATCTCGTATGACATCTATACATCCATCAACTGTATAATAGTGTTCATCACTGGAGGGTTATTGGGGGGACTCGTGCCCACTCAGTAGTCGTTTCGAGAGAGGCAGGATACACACTGATCAGGTCACCAGTCCATTATAGCGCAACACAGAGTCAGAGGCAGAGGTCAAGCAGCTAGACACTCACATCTAAAGGGTATTTAGATCAACAATCATGTTTTTAGACCTTGAGAGCAGGCCTATTTGTACATACAAATATGATACTTTTTCAACAATCGTTATTTTCTTTTTTTGCTATTGTTTTGTATGATGGGTATTGTTCTTTTCTATTTACCAAAATGTGTTGTGCATATGAATTTTTAGAAAACTTTGAAATTTATTTGCACGTCCTGAATAAACAATATAATTGTTTTGATGAAATTTTCGATAATATTTAATTGTTCTGAAAATATCAGGACATTTTTTGTGATGAATTGTTCATTCTGTTTCTCTACTTTGCAGGTGAAGACAGTGTCTCTCTGGAGGATATTCTGGTTTTCTTCTCTGGATGTGACAGCATTCCAGCAATAGGGTTTTCTCCCAAGCCAAGCCTTGAGTTTATCAGTTATTCTTGTTTTCCAGTGGCCAATACTTGTGAAAACATTCTTCGCACACCATTTCACAATGCATACAGTGATTTTAAAACTGACATGGATTTTGCCATACGTAATTCACCAAGTTTTGGTAAAGCATGAGAGGTATGTTGAATGAAAGTCTGAATATGTGGAATGAAACCCGAATATGTGGAATGAAAGTCTGAATATATGGAATGAAAGTCTGAATATATGGATTGAAAGTCTGAATATATGGAATGAAAGTCTGAATATATGGATTGAAAGTTTGAATATATGGAATGAAAGGCTGAATATATGGATTGAAAGTCTGAATATATGGAATGAAACCCGAATATATGGAATGAAATTCAATAAATCTGTTAGCTTACTAAACTTCTGCTTCTTTAACTTCCTGGTTTACAAAATGGCAGTAGAGGAAATAGTCCATTATTTTGTTGAACTATGGACTCCAAAGTGTTTGTATCATGAAAAGCATGAATTTCCATTGCCAACATTCAAGCTCTTCAACTGGTCCACATGCAGGACTTAGGATTTAGTTGGATGGCCATATCCCGAATGCTGTCTGTCAACATTCGAACACTGTACAATCACAGGAGACAATTTCGATTAGTTGACTATGGGAGCTTCATCAATATTTTAAATGAGGTTCTTGATTCTGTTATTACTGAGGTCCTTAATCAAACCCCTGGATCAGGAGAGACCTACATCACTGCTAGTTTAAGAGGGAGGGGGATCAGAGTTCAGCGATGGCGAGTACGACAGCGTTTAGGAATAATAGATCCAGTGGGGAGAGCCTTCAGAGGTCGGAGGGCAATTCAACGCGGAGTCTATAATGTTTCTGTCCCCAATCAAGTCTGGTAAGGATTCATTAGTAGACTTTAACTTTCCAGTCATTGCTTGGCCACTCAAGGAATTAATCATATTATCATTCATTGTTCCAGGCATGTTGACACAAACCACAAGTTAAATCCATGGGGATTTGTGTTTCATGGTGGAGTTGATGGCTTCAGCCGCTGCATCACCTACCTGAGATGTTGCACAGACAACAGAGCATCCACTTCCTTGCAACTGTTTCAGGGTGCTGTTGAACAATATGGACTGCCACATCATGTCCGGAGTGTCAGCATTTCAACAAGTTTATTACATATTTCACTGTCATTATATGAGCAAAATTAGCCACTGTCATAATTTCTCTCCACAGTAAACATTGTACTGAATATATTATGACTTGAATATTTAGTTTTTAAATTAACTAATTTGTTATCAGTTACTCATGTAAAAAATGTAAACAAAGTCTGTAGAACTAAGGGTTTATTAGCACAAGACAAAAATACCAAATACAAGGTTTTAACTCAGCAGATATTTATTTGAACAGTCTGACTGAAACCGAAAAAGAAGGGCCTAATACTGTGGCTATCAAAACTTCAACCCAATGCACATTATAGCTGTTATATTTATATATATAATCAAAAGTCTGAATATATGGAATGAAACCCGAATATATGGAATGAAAGTCCTCCCATACAAAGATGTATGGGAGGTTGATGGTTATCCCAAATCGTTATTAGACTGAATGTGTATGGTTGTGTGTCTCTGCATTGACCCTGTGATAAACTGGCTTTACCCTGCCTCTTGCAAGCTGAAAACTGGGATAATAGCCAGCCTTTCTGTGACCCTGAACAAGACAAAGCAGGTACAGAAAATAGATAGATTAGCCATTTAAGACCATGAAGAAGAAAGGACACACATTTAACATGTCTTGTAGACTTCAAGTACATATTTCAATCCTTGTTCTCTTTAACTCCCTCAAATAATTTTTTAACATAAAAAATAGTCTGAAGTAGAGTATATATAATAAACAGTTTAGGATGAATTATAAAATCAGTGCTTATTGTGTAATGGTCTAACTTGTTGGTAAGCCCAGTGTACCAACAATTTTATACTATATCAGTTATCTTTGTTTCACACACATTGAAAAACTGGCAAATTAAAAATTATAGTATGGCACACAGACTGCAATAAATGAAAAGTTTTGCAATGGCTTTTTAAGCAAACATCATATGGGACACTACTGCTTGAACTAGCACAGTAGCTGTGAGAGTTTTCTCATCTTGTGGTGTCTGACTCATCTTTACTTTTTCTTACTTTTTGCTGTTAATCCCTGCAGTTAGAGTGCAAAGGGCTGAACCAAACAGAGCTAGCAAATTTATAAAAGTTTGTGACCCGGTTACAGTCAAGTCAAGCTCCCGACACCGCAGCGCATCTGCTCAGCCTGACTCTTCGCTCTGTCAGTCAAGTCCAAAGCTTTGTGGCTGAATTCAATAACGGCCAGCAACTGCAGCAGGGAAAAGAAAAAAAGAGACATGCCACACAGCAATACGTTTCCAGCATCGTTTCTGTTAGCATATGATACGAAAGTAATTTTGACACAAGTTTGGGGAAAGTTCTCAGCTCTCAATTATCCAGCTATGGTTTTTAGTTTATGTTATGAATGAGGATGTAAACCCTTATATTTACCAGAAGTCAATTATGGCTGTATCTCAGATGTGTTACCATAGGGATATACGTTTTACTGACAAACAAATTTTGCAGACAGGAAAGCTGCTGTACTTGGCAAAAGTAAAAGTCAGTTTTGTTGCATGGAGCAGGTTAAAGACATTAATAAAAGTGCTTAAAGTGCATGGCAGTACACATTTAACATTAGCAAGCTGCAGGGAGAAAATTAGTTTACAGAGCTTTGACTCTTTCTTTGCTTTGACAAATTTGTACAAAAACAATACACAGGGCTCAGCATTTATATGTTCATAGAATGTGAAAAGAAGGTTTCAAGGTATTCTGAATAACAAGGATACAATACCTTGCAAAATAATTACTATCCCTTGAACTTTTCAAATTCTGTCAAGTAGCAACCATGGCATTTACACTACTTTATTAGGATTTCATGTGGGAGACCAACACAAAGAATAGTGCATAAATGTGAAGTGGAAGAAAAATGATGCATGCTTTTCAACAAATGCAAACCTGAAAAATATGTTATGCATATGTAGTTAGCACTCCAGGGTCTATGTTTTATAAAACCACATTTAGCTATGATTATAGATGCTAGTTTCTTTGGGTGTGTTCAAAAGGAGGTGCTCAAAAAAGCATTCTAACCATCATGTTTCTGGGGGGATTGTGTGTGTCAGAGTGCTAGTTTTGCATCACACATAGGGTTGTGCATGTAGTGCAAAACGTTTAATTTTAGTTTATTTGACCAGAGTAGCTTATTTTAACATGTGCTGTGTCTCATACGTTGGTTGTGGTAAATTGTATGGCTTTGTCATAACTTTCTTTTAACAGTAACAACTTTGCCACTCTCCAGTAAAGGCCACATTTATGGACTACACTATTAAAAGTTGTCAAATCAACAGATTCTCACACGTGAGTTGAATCTCTGTGACTCTTCCAGGGTTACTTTGGGCCTCTTTACAGCTTCTCTGATTAATGCTCTCCTTGCCCGGTCGATTAGGCGGACGGTTGATACACTGCAAAAACTGATTAAAAAATACGTTAATATTTCTTAAAAGTAGGTGTATTTACCCTTAATTTGAGCAGGGAAATAAGATGATCTGCTAATGGAATGAGAATTTTTTCCCTTAAAATAAGGTAATTAGATATTATGCACTTAAAAATAGTTTTTTCTTATTTTAAATATAAATCATCTCATTCCATTGGCAAATTGTCTTACGTAGCTGCTCAAATCAAGGGAATTTAATTTCAAGAAAAAAGGACTGACTTATATTTCAATTTTTGCAGTGTAGGTTGAAATGGAAAAGGTATGGCTCAATACCTTTTCCATTTTTGGATGATGAATTGAGATGTTCAAAGCTTTAGATTTAGTTGGATAACTTAACTCTGCTTTGTACTTCTCCACAACTTTATCCCTGACCTGCTTAGTGTTCTCCTTGGTCTTCATGATGCTGATTGTCCATTAATGTTCTCTAACAAACCTCTGAGACTTTCACAAAACAGCTGCTTTTATACTGAGGTTAAATTATACACAGGTCGTACATTTAATGATTAATCAAATTCTGAAGGCTGAGTTGCTCTGAATTTTATTTAGAAATATCAGAATTACGGTGGGCAAGATACAAATGTGCAGCACACTTTTCATCGCTTTCAGAACCATGTATCACTTTCCTGAACATGAAAACCTGACCTTAACGTGACAAAATGTAAAAAAGGTCAATCAATATTAACACTTTTGGAAAGCTATATGCTAAAAAATCCATTGCATGTACTTTGTTAATGGTAGGAATTCAAGTCTATATTTGCATTTTAGTACATCAGAAAATACATTTTAAGTCATCTGAATGATATTAATCAAAATCCGCATAAAAACATTTTATTGGATGCAGAAAAGATTGTTTTTACTTCACCCCATGTCTTAAATGACCGCACACCTCTCATTTCTCCTCCAAATTTCTGAAACAGATGTATTTTCTGTTAGACTATGTGACATCGCCATTGTAGCTATTTGTTCATATTTTATTCCCCAAAATATCTGAAATCAGATCTGTGCTCAGCACTGTATGCTGAAATGTTTACTGTACTATCAAAGCCTGTGATGAAATTTTTATGCTGTGAGGAGAGCTCTGCCTGTACGTCGATGTTTTCAAGGACCACCGTTAAATGTTTGAAGCTTGCCATGCCATCAGCAGACAGTTCACAGAAATTCAAATGTGGTGAAATGCAGTTATCTTTTCATGATGATATAAATAGGGCTTTTTAGAGTTAGGGCTCTCCATTCATTTACTTTAGCACCACTGAGCTGCTCTGCAATATTATTGAAGTGATGCTCTGTGACAGTCTCAAGCTATCTTTATCTCCTTTCTACATTGCATTAAGAAATTACGGCTGATGTACTGTTGAAAAAAAAAAGCTGTGGATTTCAACCTGAGACTGAAGTGAACTTGATGTTGCTCATAACAGCATCTTGGTATTGAGTTTTGTTCCTCCGTGACCCGTAGATCAAAGTAATGGACTATTGGAGGCTCTGCACTCCGAACCAAAGAGGCCTAAGCTACTTAGAAGTTTAATGGTTTTCGGCAGGTCCTTAATTATGGCATAGTTTTACCCTGAGCCATTTCTCTCCAATGGCACACTAGGGCAATTGTACATTTTGATATGATCGATACAATGAGGATGTTTAATAAAAGCTACACGAAGAGCCCCAGTCAAATCAATTAGGACATCATTTTTTCAAACCAGCAGCAAAGCACTGTGTCAGCCTAATATGACAGAGAGTTCCAATAACATATGGTTGCAGAAATTCTCTCCAGAGTTTTGCAGATTTGCATAATTCAGCTCCATCATCAATATTATTGCCATCGCTTTTTCAATATAACTGCCTTCTAATTCAATGACTTGATGGTGTTGACGAGAAAAGCTTTGTGTCCTTCACTAAGTGCAGACACTGTGCCTGCAACATGCCAACCTTGTTCTCTGCGCTGTTGAAGGAGTCTTGCACGGATGCACTGATAATGGCCTGATGACTTTTTGTTCCAACAAGTTCAGCAGGTCAGACGTGCCATCCATTTTACTTTGGTCAGAGCTGATATTGATCTCTCCTAAGTGTTGCTTCTTTTTCTCTCTTAGCGGGGCTTTCTGTGGCAGTGTGAGAAAATACTCCTCTCTTTATTATCCGCACCACCCTCACCACACAGCTTTAAATCCGGAGAAGCCGCAAACACTGATGTAGTGCTGCATAGTGATGGAAAGTTGATGCTCTGCAGGTAAATCTAAGGCATGCTGAAAAAGCGCCACCATTTGCAAGTAAATTGTTTGAAACTGGAAAATATAAGCAAGCATCTATTGTTACAAAGATAACTTGCAGTTTACAATGCAGACCATAATTTATGCATTATCTCCACTATATAGGTTTGTAATCAGAATGCAAATGGTAAAGTATGTTGCTTTTATAGCAAATACTTTCCTGTCAAAAAGACAAGACATTGCTTTATAAAATGTCTGTAGTTTTGCTTGATGAAGTAGTTTAGAAAGTTAATTTTGTGAACATGGTATAGAGAAATGAAGATGTGTAATGTTTATGAAATGCACTTTGTTGAACTAAGCTGACCTTGGAGAAATGCACTGAAAGGCCTTGACCTTTTAAAACCTTAACCATGTAGTGGTTGCAAATATCATGTTAAAATGTCAATGGGACATAGTGGCTCTGAAACATGTGCACTCTCTGTTAAAATGGCAGGTTTTTGTCAAGAAATTAGACTGGGGTAAATAATTTCAAAATTTTTCCACATATAATGTACCATTCAACTGAAAAACAAGCAATTATGTAAAATGAAAAAAAGAAATGCTGCAATAACCTGTTTGCATTGACTCATACTCTATACATACTCTATATAAGTCTGTTAGCATCTGATTTGGCAATATTTGCCCACTCAACCTTGCAAAAATTCTCCAAATCTATTGGACTATGAGGATGTCTCTTGTCCAGAGGTGACCCCACAGATTTTCTGTCAAATTTAGTTCTGGACTCTGGTGAGGCCATCTCCAGAATGTAATTTTCCTGAGGTGAAGTCATTCTTTTTTTGATTTGGATACATGCTTATGACGCTGAAAAATGAAATCCCTCTTCATCTTCAGTATCCCAGCAAACAGCTAAATATTTTGGCCCAAAGCCGTTTAGTATTTGGATTTATTCATAACTTGATCCACTTTAACCTCAGTTTCAACAAAGTAAAATAACCCTAAAGCATGAGGCTGCCATTACAATGTTTATGATGACATTGAACAATTTTAAAGGACATTGTAGGGCAGTGTCAAGTATCCGTTGTCAAGAAATTATATTAGTAATTTCGTATGTATTAGAAAGAAAATTAAAAAACAATGTTTCTATTGTCAGGGCTGCACGGTGTAGCAGTTGGTAGCACTGTTGCCTTGCAGCAAGAAGGTCCTGGGTTCGATTCCCGGCCGGGGTCTTTCTGCATGGAGTTTGCATGTTCTCCCCGTGCATGCGTGAGTTCTCACCGGGTACTCCGGCTTCCTCCCACAGTCCAAAGACATGCCTGTTAGGTTAATTGGTCACTCTAAATTGCCCCTAGGTGTATGAATGAGTGTGTGCATGGTTGTTTGTGTGTTGCCCAGCGATGGACTGGCGACCTGTCCTGGGTGTGCCCCGCCTCTCGCCCATAGACTGCTGGAGATAGGCACCAGCTATCCCCGCGACCCACTATGGAATAAGCGGTAGAAAATGACTGACTGTTTCTATTGTCCTGATGAGTGCTACAGAGTACAGTCACCCAAACTGTGACAAACATCTCAATGAATTGGAGGCAGAAACATCTGGCAGTAGATTTTTCACCTAATTAATTTAGATGGAAAAGCTGTTTAAAGTGGCTGGCAACAGTGTTTATGCACAATGAACATTTTTACATTTTGTCACAGTACCTCTGCAACCTTCAGTGTATTTATTTGGTATATTATGGTATTTTAAAAAAGCAAAACGAAAATTATACATAGGGTTTCTACTAATGAAACTTTGAAAATTTTGGCATGCATATGTTCTTGCATTGTGTCAGTACTTTAGAACCACCTTTAAATGCAATTACACCTGCAAGTCTTTTCAGGTATATCTGTACTAGCTTTACCGGTCTAGATAAAAAAATATTTTCCCAGTCTTCTTTACAAAATTGCTTAGCCTTAATCATTTTTGTAACCTTAGCTTTTGTCTTACAAATATTCTCAGTTAGATATAAAACAAGACTTTGTTTAGACCGTTCTAGCAAAGAGCATGCTTTCATTCATATTATTTTATTGTAGCTCTCTATGTTTAGGGTTGTTGTGATGGAAGGAGAACCGGCGTTCAGAGCTCAAGTCTTTTGCAACCTCTCAGAAATGTTCTTTCAAAATTGCCTCATATTTAGCTGCATCCATCTGCCCATCAACTCTGACCAGTTTTCCCTCCCCTGCAGAGGAATAAATCCTCTCAGCATGATGCTTTCAGGTTTCTCCATGTTGATGGTGGTTTTAGAGTGATGTGCAATGTGAGCGAATGCTGCAACTCAATCACTCAATGCAATCAGCTGGGTTTCCATAGAGAACCTTTTAAAAATATGTTTATAATTCAAAACCAATTAGAATTATAAACTGAATTTGACTGCACTGTTTGATAACTATGATCAATTAGAATGTATATACTTGACTTGGAATCTGTATGAGCCGACTGAATTGACTTTTTTTGTAAAGTGCCTTAAGTCAGTATGTGTTGTGAAGAGGTGCTAAATAAATAAACTGATTTAAAAACTGAACTGAATGTAGGCCAAAATATTCAGTGAAGGTCTCCTATGACCAGATCATCTTCTTAAACATGTCTGAGCTGTGGATCTCTGTAGTTAATCCAGAGATTTGCACTTGTGCCATAATTTTTCCATTGTTGGATGGTAACATCTCTCTTATCCAGCAGTTTTCAGATTTTTTCGAGGGAAAATTCTTTAAAACCATTTCCTCCACTTAAAGATGATGAGGTACTTTCTGTTGGTCTATCACATTATATTCCAGTGATATGCAGCGACCTTTGTTGTTGTAATGTGAGGAACAGTAGGAACAAGCTGAAAGGACAAGAGCACCTCCCCTGTCTGCAGGTGCCTTGGTTGTTGAGATTTGTCCTTCACCCAAACTGTTGCCTTTTTTGACCAGGATACTTTTTTTCCTGGTTAAATAAAGGTTAAACAAATTGTTGAACAAAAAAGTTAAAGTGAATATAATGGATACCAGAAGATATAGGTGCCAATCAAAGGAACAAATTCGCAACTGCTTGATCATGGAATCTAAATGCAAGTGATGCTGTATGCAAGCCATGCATTGTTTTTAGCTGTTAGGCTTAAGGAGCAATTTTCAGTCAACTTTTCTCCCAATAGTCTATAGGAGAGTTGCAGTTGAGATTTGCTGGCCAATTGCTGGCCCTGTTTACATAAAACAGAATCTTCTCAGCCAAAGTTTCAAGTTGGTGGAGTTTACCTTAACAGCTATATGGAATCACTGCAGAACATTGGATGGATAGGGAGAATACTAACCTGAGGGCATAAAAAACAACATCTCTGCAGCAGTGATGAGGCTCTAGACACACAGTCATACTGTGCGCAAATCGGTGCAAACAGTTTACAGTATGTTAGGACTGGATGCTAAACATGAGCTGCACCCTCATTGCACAGTATGGCATAGTAAAAAAGTTAAAACAGAAGGTGTATTTTTAAGGTTCTTTTTGTTTTTTTGGTGTTGTGTTACTTAAAATACAAAAACATAACAGACCTTTTCCCTTTCACAAAATACTTTAAGCCAGGAGACAGTCTAGAATCAACTGACTTATGTAAGGGCCAGCTAGACTTTCCTGCTCGAAGGTGTGACATTTTGATTGCTGATGATCTGTGCAACCAGCTGGATCCCTGTATGCTTCTTATTACTGGATATCAGGCCAAGAGCCTCCAAAACTATCATTTTTTTCTGGTATAATTTTCAGTACCAAAAGAGCAGCTGAGGAGCTTTTATCACATTACAACCACCTGAAGCCTCTCGCTTGAATAATTTACAGACAAATTAAAAGTTTGTGTTTCTCTTATGTGTTTAGAAGTTTTTGCAAAACCATGTTTCAGTGCTAAGACACCCAAGACTTTTGCTGTAACCTTTAGTGACCCATGCAATACAATAAGGCATCAGAAAATATTTGACTGTTTCTTAGGTTTCCCCAAAACCTTTTCTGTTGATGAATAGGATATACTAAAAATGATGAATATCCAGGCCATTGTCTTGAGACAACTGTCTAAGGATCCCTCTCAAACTGTGTCATAACCACCCCCCGCAAAAACATCTTTAAATTCAATATGTACAAAATTCCCTAGAACCTTCATTTTGTCCCAGTTTTGGCCAATACTGGTGAACATAAAATTAAGTTAAACACAAGAGACAGTTTGTAGCCGCTCTAAAACAATGGAGCAACCTTTAAAATTTAATATTTTTGTTGAGCATCTGTCAAAAACAATTAACTATTTATCTGTTCACATTAATCCCTCAAGCATGTTTGGTTTAGCTAATAAAGTCTGAAAGCAAATCTTTGTCCTGCAGATTCTCTGCATGCAGCAAGTCATTGTGTTGGTGCCATGTGGATTTGGATAAAATGTTCGAACAGTTAAACCCCTGATTAAACTCCTAATTATTAAGACTAGGCATACAAAGAAATGTCATGAGTATTTATGTCTATTTAAGAAGGAACAATGCACCAGAAATGACATGGCTCATCGTGTAAATCTGTCAGATTGAATTAATTTGCACTGGTGTGGCAGTTTTTTAACTAACTAATCTTAAACCATCATGGGCTGTAAGTGGAGAGCAATTTCTTTTTCCATTAAGTGTTCTGTAAAGATTATGAAGACCATGTTTTGTGGCTTGTTTTAATGGCCAATCCTCCCTTTTACTTAGAGCACACATTTGTTTTTAATAATTTAATGTGTAAGTGGGATTGCCCCAAAAAAAAAAAAAACATGAAAGAGTTAGCTTCTCTGTAGTGTTTATGTGTGTACTGAACAGCCATGTTAGGACTGCTTCCTGTCAAGTCAGTGTGCTTAAAAGTCATGTTGCAAGAATTTCATCACTCCCAATGTTTCTTTGATGCACGTGACCAACAACAGTGAGTGAGGTCGGCCTGATTTTACTGTGATTTTACTGACAAGGTTCTTCTTTTTCATATTTTGGTAAAGTGTCTTCATCCTGTCTTAGAGTGTTAAATGTGAGCTGACTTTACTAAGATGATAAAGTGATGCAAGGCTAAGACGTGTCTTTCATTGGGTCAATTACCTTAACCAGTCAGTTTGATCAGGGGAAATAAGTACTGACTATATCAATGTTTTCTTAGTAAATATATTTCAAATGGGGAAATTTACATTAAATTTTAACCAGATATTGAACAATCCCAGTAATCTACACATACCAAGACATCACAACAAATTAGTTCACAAATTATGTGTAAAAAACTGGAATGAAACAGTGAATAAAGAATAAGGAACATTCCTCCTGAACTTTATTTAGTACTTAGTAGAAAAGCCATGTTTGGCAATAACATACGTAACGCCTTAGGTTTGGAGAAAATGGTCACATGCATTGCTCAGGTGTGATTTCAACCTATTCTTCTGTAAATCATGAAGTTTTTGGGAGCCTCTTCTATGAGCTCTGATCTTCCCTTCACTTCACTTCGCTCTGGAGGAGATCCTTGAATTGCTCCTTCCACCGCCTGACAATACCCCTGGCCTGCAGTTCCCCAACACCCTCCCTCCCTCCACAAAAAAAAAATAACAGTCCGTGCCTATCCCTACCTTCCCTTTCTAAGTTGTCAGATGGTTTTCCAGAACCTCTTCGATGCCAACTAAATTCTTTCTTGATAACCTCTCTTAACTCCCCCTACTCTAATAAACAGACCTTTGACTCACTAAAACATTTCTTTGTGGCACTTTAAGATTTGTATTTGAGTACCCCTGGCTTAGGACAACTCTTTTAGTTAGAAATATTGCACGGAGCACCTGATGGTGGCTGGTTTCTATGTTCTATTTACTTATTGATTGTACATTTAGAAGTCTAGAAAAAGGTCTGTAAGCACTGCCATGAGTATGTTTTGTTCCAATAGGATTCTGAAGGTCTTGAGAGAGTTCAAGGCTTTTACCTATGATGAGATCCTTCTTGTGCAGTTATTAATGAACAAGCCTTCTTACAGGCCATTAATTAGGACTAAACTAAGTGATATTAATTTGTACAAAAACAAGGCAGGATTGCTTTCTAAATACAGATTTTACCAGATTTCTTTGCTCTCTTTTACCCTTTAGCCTCTTTTCTTCATGTGATCAGTACTTATTTCCTGTTTAATTTAGCTTTATTACACATAATTCAGTGTATTGACTAATTAGTTTTCTTTGTATGTGACAATTACTTGTTTTTTTTCTTCTAAACCTCTGGTATACATTTTATATCAAGAGCCCCTGTAAAAATACATTTACTTAGAAAAATGATGTGTTAAATACATACGTTTTCCCCTTCTTTATAAAATGGCTTCTTATTTTTATGTCAAACATAAGCCTGAAACATTTTCAGCACCAGGCAGAGAAAAGATTCACACTTCTGTCCCCATACACAGGCAGTTGAGACAGTCAGCACCCCATATGACTTTGAGAGGTTTTACAAGACCTCATTCAGTCACACTCTTCGAGGCAGACAGAGATACCATCCATCAGCCACTTCACCTGTGTCTAATGGCTCAGTGCAGACAAGCCATGTTTGCCTGTGTGTTTGATGTGCGCATACCACATGCCCACCTACTCTTTTTTATGTCAGAATATCAGCAAGCAGCACAGTGTCAAGGCTCGCAAATGGATTTTCTAATCCAGTTGTTTGCTAGGAGTTCTTTCAAGCCTGGGTTTTGAAGCCCAAGCCAAAAATGTACTTAAACACAAGCATTCCCTTAGACTCAACCACTCAACCCCCCCCCCCCCCCCCCACCACACACACACACACACACACCACACTCCCCCCGCCACTGCCATAGCTGTCACTGTGCATTTTTGACTGGCTACAACAGACATACAGGGAAAGACATAAGTACAGAGAGTAAGGACATCACAAAAACTCAAATAATGAGACGTCAAACGGGGCAGACCGTAATTTTTCATTGGATTTATTCTGGGACTTTTGGCTGGGAATGCAGCCATGATTCTTTCAGAAATATAAAGTGGTGTCCTCAACATGTTGCAGGTTCAGCTTTTCAAAAGAGCCTGAGAGATCACTCCTGAGATTCAATAAGTAGTACCCAATTTCTATCTACAGACAGGCTGCACATATCTGTTTAAATAAAAAGAGGACAGATGGATAAAGCCTGAAGAGTAGAGATCTATGAAACACTATAGCTTTATAAAATTGGCTTTAAATGTAGTTTAAAAATAGTCTGACATACACTGATATGTTTCTTCATTAAAGAGGGGGCTGCATGTATTTCCAGGACGGGGTTTCAGCAGTTGACACACTGTACTCAACAAACATGGGCCTGTTTTATGTCAGCTCTAAAACACTCCCAGGATGTTTGCTATGCAGCTCAGCCTGATTGCGCTCCTCTTTAAACGACAGATAAGATGACCTTTTTCAACTCTTTACCTCCTTGTGAACCCTTGATGATGGCAGTTTTGGAGCATCTTAAATGATTAAGAATGTGCCGGAAAATGTGAAGTTTGCGGGGGAGTCCCGTCAGTTCTGTGCTTCTCTTATCCAAATAATAAGAATAAGTTTTCCTATCTGAAGCTGCTGCACATCACTCTTTAATTCAGTCCAATAAAACACTGTCAAACTAATTCATACTCTGATAAAGTCACTGGACCGGGATATTTACAAATAAGGCTCTGCTTGGTTTCAGCTTTTCTTAATGGAAAACATTTTTATCTTCGTGATATGAAAATACCTTCCCGCCCCCAAACTATCTTCTGTCAAACACTGATAATTATTTTATGAAGAATGGCTCAGTGTTGATTACCCTCTTATTGCTTTGCAATCAGCTGTTGATATTTTGGTTGTTTCCCAGCTTGCCCTAATTGAAAATATGAAGCAAATTTAACACACATCGCCCCTTTTTGTCCTTGGAAACTTCCTATCCTGCAGAGTCAACTTGAAAGATAAGATGGATGGAGTGAGTGACTAGAGCAAATATGGTGTGTGACATGAAAGAGTTTCGGGAGTGAAGCAGACTTTACCCCCTGGACTACAGTATAATTCATGAGAGCCTCTGTTTCCATGAGCTGAAATAATAAGGCTTCCTTGTTGCTGACACTTTTCTTTGAAATAAGAAACCATCATAAAGATTCTTTTTCTCCTCAAAAGCCTAGCCCAAAGGTGGTGAAAAAATACCTTTCCTTCACTGTTTAGACTTCTTTGACATTTCTTTATTTCCTCCAGCTCTGGCTTCTCCTGGGTACAGCACCAGTCAATATTCCACCCGCATCTCTCGTTATGCTGTTTGTTTTAATGGGTTTAGTTGACAGGTGGTTAGAACTGGCATTCTCATGTTTTAAAGAAGTCGTCCGATAGGTCTCTGGAGCAGAGCTTTGGTCATCATCAGAGGCAAAGCTACACAAACAGAAATCTGTAAGCCCTCACATTCAACAGCAGACATTACCCTGAAGTAAAAGCCCTTTAGATTATAAGGCTTAGCTGAGAAAGGAGAAAACTGACTCCATGAAGTATTGACAAACACAAATCCATCTTGATCCTCTGAAAATACAGTTTTTTTCAGTAAGCATAATGACAAAAATATATAAATATTGCATCTTTATATTGGTATTTGCTGTGAAACAACTGTCAGTGTTTAAGTTTTGACTTTAAAAACACAAACATCCTCTAATATTAGGCAAATGCATTCATATTTAGGCATGCAATTCTGAAAATCAGATTTATAGAGCGCATATTGTTTTCAATTATTATTTTTTATTTTAGTAAAGAATAGTAAACAGGTTTAGATACATCACAATAATTTTCCCTAAAGATTTATTCTAATCTAGCCTTTTTTGGTCACGTTTCAATATCAGACAAATATGCCTTAAGTAAATAACAAAAATATTTTAAAATGATTATTTCTATTGTTAAGGGAGAAAAAAATATACAAACCAAACTGGCCCTATGTGAAAAAGTAATAGCCCTATAAAGCGAATAATTGGTTGTGCCACCCTTGGGAGCAACAACCGCCATCAAGCTTTTGCCATGACTGTCAATGAGTCTTTGACGTCGCTGTGGAGGAATTTTGGCCAACTTCTCCTCTTGATTAGATTTAATTCCAGAATTTGAATATGCCCCTTTCATTTTGTCTTTATTTGTTTCTTTTTTTGAGCCATCCCAAAGTGAACTCACTGGTGGCCTTTGGATTATGGTCACGTGGACTAACACATTAGCTTAAGGTCACCCACTAATGGATGGATGTTTTCGCTCAGGATTTTCTGGCAGAAAGCAAAACACGTGCTTTAATCAATTACAGCAACTCCTCAAAGTCCTGAAGTAACATCACAGCAACAGACCATCTCTCCACCACCATATTTAACTGTCAGTATAATGTTTTTTTTTTTTGTCTGAAATACTGTTAGGTTCATGCCAGATGTAACAGGCCAAAAACCTTCTGGGAACTTCCACTTTCCTCTAGTCAGTTCTGTGTAGATTTTACATTTTACTTTTCCCCAAAGTCTAAGTGATCATCAGTAAGTTGTTTAGGAAATGTGAGCCAGGCCTTTGTATTCTTTTAATCAGTCTAGATAATTTTGGTAGGCAGCCCACTCCTGGGAAGGTTTACCGCTGTCTCACATTTGCTTCTTTGGTGGATAATATCTCTCACTGTGGTTTACTGGAGTTCCAAAGCCTGAGGAATAGCTTTACAAGCCTGTCCAGACTGATCCATGTTAATGACTTTGTTTCCCATCAATAACTTTCTTTTTTTCTTTATCAGGCCATGAGGTTTAGTTTTTTTTAGATCATTTTGCCTACTTCATGATGTCATGAAGTTCTACTCCAGTCTGTGATGCTTAAAATTTGTGCTATGTGCACCACCAACTTGAACATACTCTAAAATACAAAAATGCATCTTTTAATCATTGTAGATCCAAAAGATAACAAAAGTCTTACACATTTGGCTTATTGTCTGAGAAGTTTTAAAGGCATATTCTGTTCTTTCTAAATTCCTAGCAAACAACAGGATGGGGGTCACTCTTTTTTCAAAAACACTTGCTGTTTATGTGACTTTCTTCAATTGTGGTTGGGGGGGGGGCACAACATTATTTCAAGGGCCGCGAATGGAAACCGGGCCACACTCTGGTATTGATTGCTCTAGCTATTGATCCACAGCTGCCATGTGTGTTAAACAGATAGTTCAGATTCTTAGAAAACAGCATTCTGTAAAGGTTTTATCAGTAATAGTTCCCTTACTGGTTATAGACAGATGTCATATAGCTGTGAGTTTGTAGAACAGCTGGTCAAAGGGACCCCTGTTTTTGCAGACTTTAGCATTTTATAACTCAAACTGAAAATGTTGATATTAATGAGACATAATGCTATATTAGTGGTAATTAAATGTTTACATTTTTACAAGAGACCATTGTTACATTTTTTTTGCTGGTGTTTCAGCCAAAGAGCTCTGCCAACATAACTGTAGTGCAGGAACACAGATATTGAGTAGCTTAGCAAACTGTGACAAACTTGACAAAGATCTGTTGTGAAAGTGTGGACAGGTGATATCTGTTAATAAATAATTAAAAAAAAGTATTTGTTAAAAACTGTTAAGTTGTTCTAAATTGCAAAACTCTGCTAAAATACGAGATCTTTCCAGCTATTACCTTACATCCGCTCCACAAATTCATTCCCTTTTCTGCAAACTCACAGCTTTATGACTACTTTTTACTATCAGCAAAGGAACAATTAATCATACTAATCTCACACAACCTTACATCAAAAATCTAAGCTATCCCTTTAAAGACATCGTTTTTTCTAACTGTATATTTAGAGGTTGACCTTCTTCGTTGAAATAAAGCCATAGGCTGTTCTGATTGGTCAGCTGCTTGGTCAAATTTGGAAACTGACCACTGAACACTATGCATAATGTTGCATAGAAGATACTGGTAGTGATGAAATTGGAACATCAAACTAGGCTGGTTTTTATAATTGTAATATTAAAAAAGGAAAACAGAGTAACAAAATGGGGACAGAGTGCTGGCTCCTGCAAAAACCTTGGCCCCCGGACCAACCCGGGGAGGGCCTTTGGGGGTAAAAGGGGAAAAAAACGGGGCCCGGTTTTAACCGTTTTTGTTATCGCAAAAGTTTTAGGAGCAGAGTAGATTTAAACCCAATCAAAAGTTTTTCTTTCACAGAGGGGGCCCACCCGGGCATTTTAAAAATTTTCAGCATACCCGCCAAAAAAGTTTCTTACTTTATTTTTATTTGGGCCACTTTTATTTGCCTCTTTAAAATTCCCCTTTAAAAAGGGGCCAAAATATGTTCTTTGTGATGTTTCCCAAATTAAAAAGGGAGCCTTTGAAACCCAATGGTTTAAATTTTATTTCAGCCCCGAAGAGTTTTGTCTGGAAAAGAAAAGAGCGGGCTCCTTGTGCTCGGCCAAAAAAATATTACATTTACAAACCAAAAAAAAAGTAAAAAAGATGGAAAAAAAAAAAAGCAAAAAACCAAAAAGTAGAGATAAAAATTTTTTGAACAAGGGGGGTTTTTACCTTGGGAAACCCTAAAAAAAAAATTGCTGCCCTTGCTCGTAAAAAATTTGTTTATAAAAAAATTTAAAAAAATTTGGGTTTTTTTGGAAATTTTTTAAAAAAACATTTTTTTAAAAATTTAAAAATTTAAAAAATGATAAAAAAGGGATGGGATCACTAAAAAAAACCCGGGGAAAAACCTGATTGTTCGGGGTTAATTCCCCTGTTATGGGCCCCAAAAAAAAAAATTTTTCCCGTTTCCCTTTGTTGGGGCTTTTTTCTAAAAAGGGGCCCCAAAAAAACCCTTACTGGCCAAAAATTGGGGAAAAAAAAAAAGTTTTACATTTTTTTTTCAATTTATATGGGCATTTTTTTTCAACAAAAAAAAAAAAAATGTAAAAAAAAAAAAATGCTTTTTTTAGTTTTCCCCAGATGAGAAAAAAAAAAAAATAAAACTTTTTTAAGTCTAGGGGCCAAAATTTTCTTTGGGGGAGAAGGAAAAAAATAACACTGGATTTTTCAAAAATGGATTTTCCCCATCCCCTTGGGGGTTTTGGCAGGCCCTCATTTTTGTTTGGGGTGGGGAAAAAATAAAAAAAAAGGGAAACCCAAAAACAAAAAGGGGGAATGATTAAAAAAAAAAAACTGGAAAAAGAGGCGCAAAAGGGGCTTTTAGACTGGGGTACATAGGGGGGCTTGGCCAAGGGCTAGTTGGGGCTTTAAAAAAACCCCCCTTTGCTTAGATTTTAGCAAAAAGTAAAAAATTAAATTTTAAAATTTTAGAAAAAATTTTAGGGAAGGGGCCGGGAAAAAATATAGTGGGGTGCCATAGGGCCCCTTTTCCCTTTTAAACTAAACCCGAAAAAGATTTTAAAAAATGAGCCCCCGCAAAATTTTCATGGCCCCCGATTTTTCCCAAATTTATTTGTAAAATTTGGGGTGTGGTTTTTGCATGGTTTTTGGGGGGTTTGTTTTTGCATGTTGGGATCCCACGGGGGGCTTTGGGGGGGGGGGGGCCTGTCCCCGGGGGCCATGCTTTTTTCGCCAAGGGAGGGGGCTGCTGGAATAGGCACGAGCTCCCTTGGGGGGCCTGTTTTCCCGGGGGGGGAAATTTGGGTTTTAAGGGGAAAAGGGATGGAAAATTTGGGGGATTAAAAAGGATGGATGGATGGAAAGGGGGCGGGAAAAAATTGGGGTTTATGGTTTGGAGGGGGCATTAAAACCTTTCCAAAAAAATTTTGGGTGATTTGGGTTCCCAAAAAAGCTTTTAAGGGAAATGGGATTTGGGTTTATTTTCATTTTTTGTTTGTCCATTTTTGGGCTGCCCCTGTTGCTTGAAAATTTTCACTGGGGACCCCGTCTAGGGGTTTGTGTCCCCCCCCAATTTTTTTTCGTTTTTTTCCCGAACCCCCGGAGTTTCAAAAACAAACCAAAACCCCCCGCAATCCCGAAAAAAAAAAAAAATAAAAAAAAGGTATAAAGGGGTGGGGCGTAGGCCCCTTTTTGTGGGAAGGGCCTTAAAAAAACTTTTCTTTTGAGTGTTTTTCTACAAAAATTCCCGGGGGAAACATTTCAAGAAAAAAACTAAAAAAAGTAAACCCCCAAAAAAGTGGGAGGGAAATTTATTTTTCTTTTTTATTTTTATTTTAAAAAATTCCCTTTTTCAAACCCGGTATTTTGAGAAAAAAAAGTTTTAAATTTAGTTGTTTGGAAAGGGGAAAAAAAAAACCCACCTTTTAAATTTTCCCTTTATTAAAAACCCGGGCGATTTGGGGGCTATTTGGGAAATTTTCCCAAAATTAAAAAAAATTTTATTTTAAAAAAAAAGGGCTGCCAAAAAAAAAATTTTCCCCAAACTAACCCCCCATAAAAAATTAAAATTAAAGGGCTAAGTTAAAAAAAACCCGCTTTGTTTTAGGTTTTTTATGGTTTCCCTTTTAAACCCCCGGGTTTAAGTTTTTAACAAAAAATTTTTTTGGGAAAATTATTTTTTTTGGGGAATTTTTGGGGCCTATAAAAAAAAAAAAATCAAAAAGAAAAGGGGGGTTGGGCCCGGTGTGGGGTTACTGCTCCAAAAAAGGGTTTCCTCTTTCTTTTGTTTCAGCAGAAAATTCCCAAACTTCTTAAAAACCCCAAAACCCTTCTCCCGGGAAAAACCCTTTTAAAAAATGTGGGGGGAATTTTCACTGTGGAAAGTTATCAAATTAATTAATAAAGAAATGGAAAAATTTATAAAACACTCAGAGAATATTTAAAAACTTTCTTTTTTCTTAGTCATAACACAGTCACTTAATGTAGGACTAAAAACCTATTTTGGTGGTTTGACTGATTGCTGAGTTAAACAGGCTGATCAAATAAAACAAAGATTGTTAGACTTAACTTACAGTTCACTGGACCAATAATTCTATGGTCCTTAAAATTTACAGTGGCTCTTAAAAACCTAAACAACCATGGCATTTTAAAACAGGGGGGACACCCCCCTAAAAAAAAAATTTTTGAATGTAAAAACTTTTCTCAAACCCTTTTTTCCAATTTTTAAGTGACATAGCTTGACATTTTAAAACATGAAAATCTTTTTAAAAAGAAAAAAGTGCGCAATAACCGGTTGCTCCCTTTTGAAAAGCCTCTACATCTCCAAATTTGAGGGGGGTCTCTTGGTCACAATGTCATCTGACAGATCTGTCTGATTTAGTTCTAGACTCTGGTTATGCCATTCCATAATTTTAATGCTCTTCACATGAAGTCATTCTTTTGTTCATTTGGATGTATGCTTGGACTCAATTGACGCTGAAAATTTAAATCTCTCTTCACCTTCAGCTTTCTAGCAGGCAGCAGAACTTTATATCAGTGTTATCAGACTATAACTGACTGAATGCTGAAACAAAATCAAAAGGTGCTTTGACAAATCAGGAGTGTGCACATTTATGTAACCAGGATGTTTTGTAGCTTTTAGTCTAAAAAAATATTTTTTTACTTGAATTGTACAGTATATGTCCCACATTTTGTTTTGAAAATGTTTTAAACATATTCATCAAAATCTCTGTCTTTATTTTGCATCACAACCTTTCATATGAACAGGGGGTGTGTACGCGTTTGAGATCCACTGTTCATAAGTATAAGCAAGCTCCACACTAATTAATCAGGTGAAACACACAAACATCCTTTACTAATGAACAACCATCCGCTTTAATGATTAAATTATACTGAAGGATGTGAGAAATGACAAAAAAAAAAAAGCGTGTAGTAACTCGTAACAAATGACCACTGCTCCATTACGCCGAGAAATTACGCACCACAAATTCTATTTGACAATATGCAAATCTGATTACACATAAGGGCTTCTTAGCACAATTTTATTACTGTTAAAGGTCACTTCTAAATTAGGTTTGGCTGTTTTCAGCCTGTTGAACAGGAAATAATGAATTTATTTGATCTTCTTCTTAAATTCTTTTTAACATTTCTGAATTTCCTAATTAGCCACATCTAAGTTTGTTTGCACATTTTGTCCTCTCCCCTACCCTCAATGTCAGGGCATTACATATTTACACTGACTAATGACCTGGGCTGACAAGAGACAGATATACACGGATAGTAATGATTTGCACTCAGAGGGTGCTCTGGTGAGGGCCGGACATCTCAGTCTGTGTCCTTTAATAGGGCTTGTCTCCAGTGATTAGGGATTGTTGACAGTGGATGTGTTAGTGCCAAGCGCCAGATGGAGCGTTCTGCCCGCTCCCCCCCCCCCCCCCCCCATTTATTACCACCACCCCAATCTGCACTTAATAGTAGCCCCGCTACACACAAGTACAAATGAATACTTACACACACATTTTAACACACACATTTTACCACCCATATACGCGATATATTTTTGTATGCGCATGTGTATTGGTGCGTGTATTGTCGTGATGATTAAAGAAACACTTGCGCTGCGTGCGGTGGTGGGGTGGGGTGTGAGGGATTCGTGTTGTGTGTGTCTCTCCTCCCACGCCTTCTGCAAACTTCTGGGTCTCAGGGGCACACTGGCAATCACACTCCAGCTCTCTCATCATTACACCCTGGTTCACTGCACAGCATCAGTACATTCTCTCCAAGAACCAGGCTGCATTCAAACCAATTACGCTGTCATCTCCATTTTCTCATCTTTGAGCTTGCTGGCTTTTCGGAGAATAGTTTTTTTTCATGTCACTTCTACAATGGCACATAGGCCGGAAATCATTTCCTTTTTTTAAATCAATCAACATGGCCTTCTTTTCTTTTTTTTTTTGTTGAAAAGAAAAAAAAGAAAAGATCAGACCTTGAGCTATTTGTAAAAGAAGAATAGTTGTTTGAGTCTCTCTTCATTCCAAATGACAGAAAGTTTTAATTCTTTTGTTTGGATCATGACCCCAAACAGTTTCTACCTTCTTCTTCCCCCCCCCTTTGTGGTGTGTCCCCCCCCCCCCCCTTTGTTTTTTTTTTTTTTTTTTTGGTGGGGTTTTTTTTTTTTTTTTTTTTTTTTTCTTTTTTTTTTTTTTTTTTGTTTTTTTTGGGAGAGGGGTTTTCCTTTTTTTTTTCCCCCCCCCCCCTCCCCCCCACCCTTTTTTTTTTTTTTTTGTTTTCCCACCTTCTTCTGTCTTTCTTGTCTCTCCTAAAATGAAAACCAAATACCCTCACGGCTTCTGATGCACAGCCTCTGCAGTCTTTATTTGACCCGCACCTACACAAACCTCACATTTATAATCCAGAAGGAAATGCATGCTGAATAGCCAAATCTTCCTCTGGGCACTGAAGGCAAAATTAATTCATATGGAAGTCAAGAATAACTAATGGACAGCATGGAAAGATAACATAATAAGAGCCCTTGTACTCCTCAGTAATTCAACCACACAGGGCCTATTTTATAATATATTTCTGTCAATGTGTACTCGTCCCCATATATGCAAAGAGGGGGGAACCTAATGGAAGCCTAATTCACAGTGTTAGCCATTATGTAAGAGCTGTTTCAAGCTAAGCCACCATGAAAGCTAATCAAAGCATAGCCTTCAAAATTTCAGAGTGCATTTTTTCAGAACAATGTGTCCTCTTGAAATCAGCAATTAAGTGTGTGGAGTTAATTGCAGACTGAACTGCACAAGACCTCTGCTGCGTTGCTCACGCCCTTAAAAAAAAGAGTGCTGCAGATGTACCACACAAGTCGTTGTCAGAAGATTAGCCCACTCTTTTGTGATGCAACCAAAGCTGATATGTGATCCTTGAAGAAAATGCCTGACCAAAATCATTTTAAAAAACCCAGCATACATCAAAGGTGGATCTATTGAAGTTACTTCAGCTACGCCTTGTTTCTCGTAAGCTTTCTAAGATATAGAAATTTGACCTAACTTTGTCTCTATCCATCACATGTGCTCATTAACCTGTGACACATGGCAGCCATGTACTGCTTGTCTTTTGTCATCAATCATTCTGTCGCCTGAAACGATGCTGCAAACCTCACAGTAAAATCCCACACTAGATCAAGATAGAAGAGGAAACATAGGAAATCAAAGCAGCAAAAGTGGACAACCAGCTGCTGCTCATCACATCAGCTGAATTGCCGTAATTCCAAGTGCACAAGTCTTTTGTGGTTCATACAAGCTGGGACATGTGCCCACACGCTTTGGCCTTAATCGGCAATGATTATAACTAATGGCTGTATTGATGTACATTTTTCCCCCAGCAGGACAGTGCAGCTAGGATCAAGGGAATTCAGTATCTCCTCAGGCAGTCCGCAAAGCCTCCTTCTCTGGCTGTGCTTTTAGGCAAGCAAATCTTTTAGGATGTTCAGAAGCCAGATAGTGTTACATTTGAATTGTGTCTGACAATTTTTGGAGAACCAAAGTTGTAAAACATGCAAATCTGAATGCCTGTTTAGGGGTTGAGACTTTGATCTAGGGTGAGAGTGAGGATGAAGGTTAGGCAGTATGTTGTAAATGTTAAAACAGTAGCAAGATTGTCTTATGTTGATCACAAGTTTTGATAAATGTAAGCGGGTGTGTGGAGGTGTCCGAGTGGTACTGAAAGACAGAAAGATACATCAGATAAGTAAAATGCTGTAACTTAACTTTTTTGCAAACAGAACACGCCTTGCAAATGTGTTCACATGCCTTAAACATTAATTTTATTGGGTTAGTATGTGATACACCAACACAAAGTAGTGCATAATTGTGAAGTGGAAGGAAAATTACGGTTTGATTTTAACATTTCTTTTGGAAATAAAACTTGAAAAGTGTGGGATGTATTTGTACTCGACCTATTTACTCTGATGTCCCCCCCAAAAAATCCATTGCAACCCACTTTGACACCAAAATTAACATTTTGACCTATAAGTGATGCACAGTGCTGCACAGAGCAGAACATCAACACTGTATATCATTTTGAAGACAGCATCTCAAAGGTACTTCATGGTACTTGCAGCATTATGCTGTGGGAATGTTTTTTGCAGCAGGGAAGATGATCAGCATTAATAGGAGGATAGATAGAGCTAAACAATGAGCAACCATGAGCAGCCAGAGCAACTACCAACATTGTCCAGCTCAAAGGATATTTGTGCATTAGAATGGTCTAGTCAAAATTCAGATCCAAATTGTAAGAATATGTGACGGGCTCAGTTGGTGGAGCAAGCAGGCCATGTGCGGAGGCTATATTCCTTGACCCGGTTGTCCTGGGTTCAATTATCAATCTCAGGCCATTTGCTGCAGATTATTCCCTCCTCTCTTTACCCACTTTCCTTTCAAATCAAAGTTCAAAAAGGGCCACTAGGGCCAAAAAATAAACATACAAAAAGAATATGTGACAAGATTAGAAAATTGTTAATCACAGATGCTGTCCATCCAATCTGACTGAGTTTAAACTACTTTGAAAAGAAGAAAGAGCATAAAATTCAATCTGATGGAGAAATACAACACATACAACACATTTGTAGCTGTAATTGCAGGAAAGTGTTGACTCAGGTGAATTAATACAAATGACAATTTTCAGATTTTTTATTGTAAAAAAAACATCAAAACCCATGTATCCATTTTGTTCCTCTTCATAATTACGCAATACTTGGCCAAGTGATGTTGGTCAAGCATAAGACAATACACTGAAGTTTGTGGTTAGCAAAATGTGGATATGTTAAGGGAGAAAGGCAGCTCTTCTCAGTCCGTAAATTGATTCATAAAATACTAATAGCTTTGTGCCAAAAGCAAAACCAATCCTGTTTCTGCCAGTATATCATAGCACAGTGGCAAAGGTTCAGACAGTTGGGATCCTCCATGATTTAAAACGGCTTACAGTTACATAACATTTTTGAATGAAGTTCTTTAGACTTTGACTGAGGAAAAATAATAAATAACATTAAAAACTGCAACACCTCTAAAGACGTGTTAATCACACTGAAACACTCAAGTTTGCCTCAACATACAGTAATATTACCTCATCTGTCTCATTCTGCAGGGCATTCTGTGTTGAACTGATATGTTTTTGATGTTTTGTTTTTCAATGTCTTGAAATGTCCGTAAACATTTTGCGCTCTCAAAGCCTGTGCCTATGAACTCTGATCATTAGAAATATATATGCAGACGTGTGCTGTAAAGATTTCAGCAGGTTTTTTGATCATGGTTGGTTGCATTATTCATCAGTTAAGACCTGCCTATGGCAAGATCCTCCACCCTGCAGTTTTCCAAAATGTTTTTGTTTGTTTACACAGTAGAAATGAAATCTCTATCCTTTATTACCTTACCTTTTAGATGTCTATGTAGTCCAATTATGACGTGCATCATGCTTCAAGTATAGTTTCAATCAATTAGAATACTTTTTGTAAAGAGTGACATTGTTACCTTAACAAAAGGTTTAAGGGTTTGCATTCAGCTGTAACTCATTCCTCCAGACATACATTCACAAAACCCATCCACTTATGTACACATTCGCATGTACACATTGTGCTCATCAAGTCAAGTCACGTCTCCATGGAAACTGGAATAGAATAAAGAGACTGCCTTAATCACTTGATAAGTAGTTCAAACTCTGCTCTCATCTGGCCAAAGACATTCACTTTCCAAAATGATTTCAAAATCAACCCATGTGAAGTATTTTCATTCTATTACCCAGAGTTAATCATGGTGACATCTGTGAGAGCTCTCGAGTAGGATTAATTAAAAAAAAATTGTGGGCAAAGTCTGCATTTCTAATAAAGCTGAGAATGGGTCATTATTCATTCATGATAATTTTATGTTAAACCACAGGTAGCAAATACCATGTATACCGAACAATTACCCCTAAATCAGTGCTAGGGGAGGCCATAGCTTTTACTAGTACATGTATAGCAAAGTAATTGAGCAAAATAACTTTTTTTATTGATTCTGTTTCTTTGATTTAGTTTTATCCACATATTCTTTCTTTAAACAGGTTTTTATTTATTCATGACTACTATAACTGAACTGACCTAAATAAATCTTATAATTTATCTAGAAATAATGCCAAAGATGAATGTGTTAAAAATGCAAATAAACAATCGACTAAATCCAAATGTGCATCACAAAGTAGAGTTCATGAGAGCCAGCAGTGTGTCATCGTTCTGACTGCCGACTTGGCCCACATGCAGAGAACACTCAGAAACCAAGAATGTTTTAGTTATTTTATTAAAGTACTGGAACGAGGGTCCGGTGACAAGGAAACCGGACTGAACTGTGATGGGGGAGGAACAGGGGTAAGTAATAGATAATGGAAACAAAACGCAGATTGCAAATATGCTTACTGATGGGGTGTCGGTGTCCGCCAGGGAGAGAACGTGTTGGGACTGAGTGCTGATCCAGAGTGAGGTGCCAGCAGGAGCCAGGGAGATAATCCTTCGAGAAGGGTGGACAAGGTTCGCCACTGAAAAGGTACTCTGATCCAGTTGGACTGCCAGCCAAGATAAGATGTCCGGTGAGGTTCACAGTCTGTGGGATTTTCCAAAGATTCTTCGAAACCAAGGTAATGATGCATAGAGCAAGACCTTTGTAGAAGGAGTAGAGTTACTAAGAAGAGCGTACTGGCATGGACAGGCTAAATAAGACAAAAATGAAAAACAGGGTGAATACGGAGACTGGATGAAAGGCGTAGACGAACATTGGAAGGACTGATAACGGTCTGGATGACGTAAGGACCTATAAACCTGGGAGAAAGTTTCTTAGACATGGACCTGAGTGGGACATCACGTGTGGAGAGCCAAACCTTCTGACCCGGGCAGTAAGCAGGGGCTGGCATCCGTCGTCGGTCAGCATAGTGCTTATTGACAGCGGCAGATCTCTGGAGTGCCCTGGTGGTGGAGGACCACATACGCTTGCATCTGCGGATGTGGTGCTGGACTGAAGGCACAGAAGCTTCTTCATTGTCGGCTGGAAGCAAGGGCGGCTGGTACCCCAGGGAAGCCTCAAAAGGGGTACAGCCCGTAGCAGCCGAGATGTGAGAGTTGTGGGAATACTCCACCCAGGGTGGGAAGGTGATCCACTCGGTGGGATCTGATGACGTGACGCACCTTAAGGCCGATTCCAGTTCCTGGTTCAAACGCTCCACCTGACCATTAGACTGAGGATGGTAACCGGAGTTCAACAATACTATAGCCCCAAGGGCGGCACAGAACTCCTTCCAAACCCGGGCGGTGAACTGGGGGCCCCAGTCAGACAAGATTTCTTGAGGGATGCCATGTAGGCGAAACACATGCTTGATCAGCAGTTTCTCCGTCTGAAGAGCAGAAGGCAGTTTCTTTAGTGGAATGAGGTGACAGGCCTTCGAGAAGCGATCGATAACTGTGAGGATGGCGGTCATGCCACCGGAACATGGTAGACCTGTCACAAAGTCTATGGCGATGTGGGACCAGGGTCGTGAAGGTGTACTGAGTGGCTGTAAGAGACCAGCTGGAGGTCGGTTAGAGCTCTTATTCCTGGCGCAGGGCACACAAGCAACAATGTAATCCCTCACATCTCGGTGCAAGCTGGACCACCAGTACCTCCTGGAGATCGAGGCTATAGTTCGGCTGGCCCCGGGATGGGTAGCAAATCTGGCTGAGTGGTGCCATCCGATCAGACGAGGCCGTACGGCAACAGGAACATCGAGGCGGCCGGCTGGTCCATCACCAGGCCCCGGGTTATTAGGTAGGGCTCGCCGCACGACCTCCTCTATCTCCCAGGTTAATTCACCGACAGTACAGGAGGGGGGTAAAATAGGAACCGTTTCTTTCTCTGAATCGTCATGGCCAAATTGACGTGAAAGGGCATCAGGCTTGGTGTTCTTAGTTCTGGGCCTAAAAGAAATGGATAAATTAAAACGAGAGAAAAACAACGACCAATGTGACTGACGTGGATTAAGGCATTTGGCAGACTGAATGTAAGATAAGTTTTTGTGGTCTGTCCATACCAGTACGGGATGTTCGGCCCCCTCCAGCCAGTGACGCCATTCCTCCAGTGCCAGCTTGATGGCCAGTATCTCCCTGTTGCCCACATCGTAGTTCTGCTCAGCCGGAGACAGGCGACGGGAGAAAAAAGCACAGGGGTGGAGTCTCCCGTCCAGGTCCGAGGGCTGGGAGAGTACAGCCCCTGCTCCTGTATCCGAAGCATCCACCTCCAAGATGAACTGCTTGCTGGGGTCCGGGTGGATGAGCACGGTGGCCTGGGAGAATTACTCTTGAGTCTGGAGAAGGCTGCGTCGGCTTCAATGGTCCAGACATACGGCACCTTAGACGAGGTTAGAGCGGTTAGAGGTCTGGCCACCTGGTTGTAGTTCCGTATGAATCCTCTGTAGAACTTCGAGAATCCAAGAAACCCGCTGTAGTTGTTTTCTGGAATTGGGTTGAGGCCAGTCCAAAACAGCCTTTATCTTCCCCGGATCAGCGCGAACCTGCCCACCCTCTAGAATAAAGCCCAGGAAGCTGATGGATGACCTGTGGAATTCGCACTTTTCGGCCTTCACGAAAAGTTGGTTCTCCAGGAGGCGCTGAAGAACCAGGCGGACATGTCGGCGATGATCGGTCAGGTTCCTGGAGGAAATTAAAATGTCATCTAAATAAACAAAAACAAAGGTGCTTAAATAGTCTCTCAAAACGTCATTCACCAGGGCCTGGAAAACCGCTGGAGCATTGCATAAGCCGAAAGGCATGACCAAGTATTCGAAGTGTCCCACAGGCGTCTTGAAGGCGGTCTTCCATTCGTCTCCATGGCGGATACGTACTAAATGTTTCTGAGATCTAATTTGGTGAAAATGGTGGCGTCCTGTACCAGTTCAAAGGCTGAAGAGAGTAAGGGTAATGGATATTTGTTTTTTACTGTAATGGCATTTAGTCCTCTATAGTCTATACATGGCCGGAGACTACCGTCTTTTTTACCCACAAAGAAGAATCCTGCTCCTAGGGGAGAAGATGAGGGGCTCGATAGGACAGTCGTAGGGGCGGTGGCTGGGCAATGATAATGCACGGGCCTTACTAAAAACCTGTAGAAGGTCATGGTATTCGGGGGGAACCCTGGCTAAATCTGCTGGTTCGATCGCTTCAGTCTCCTCAGGATGAGTTGTAGGGGTAACAGCTGACCTTAAACAGGTCGACAGGCAACGGTCGGACCAGGCATCTACCCTGACTTCAACCCAGTTTAAGTGGGGGTTGTGGTCCCGTAACCAGGGGAAACCCAGAACCAAATCGCTCCACGAAACTGCAAAAACATGTAGGGAGATGAGCTCTCTATGGTTCCCTGATAACACTAATTCCAAAGGTTTGGTGCAATGGGTGATGCTGTGCAATGCCTGTCCGTCCAGAGCCAAGAGCATGCGTGGAGTGGGCAGCTGCTCTAACTCTAAGTTAAGCTGGGTCACTAAGGTCTGCTCTATCAGGTTCAGCTCACATCCTGAGTCTAACAGAGCCGTTAAAGGAACAGAGTTCCGATTTAATATCATCATGGCAGGTAAGGTAAATCTAGGGGCTTTAAGATTTAAGTCACGGCCGGCCGGTTGCCCCCCTATAACCGTCGGCCTCTGTCTTTTGGCCGAGCCGGACAAACTGACACTAGGTGAGCGGAAGAGCCACAGTAAAAACACTGGTGAGCCTCAAGGCGGTGTTGCCGCTCGTCAGGAGACAGGCACGCTCTACCCAACTGCATGGGTTCAGGGTCAGGAAAATTAATGGCTGTGGAAGGAGCGGAGGAGCGTGGAGGGGAAGATTGTATGGACCTCTGAGCGCCTCGTTCTACATGAGTGCGTCTCCTTTCCCTCATCCTGTGGTCCAAACGGACCGCCAGGGCAATATATTTGTTAAGCTCCTCCGGCTCATCAACTAGGGCCAACTCATCTTTTAGAGCCTCATCAAGAGCATAGAAGGCTGTCTTTAGTGCAGTAGTATTCCAGCCTGAGGTGGCTGCTGCAGTACGAAAATCTATGGTGAAGTCAGCCAGGGGTCGGTTACGTTGTTTCATGGTCCATAATTGGCGAGCAACAGCGGTCTGATTCACTGCCACCTCAAAAACCTGCTTAAACTCTGATACAAATTGATCAAACGTGCAGTCAAGATGTGTGGGGTTGGTGAAACGCAACTCCGCCCAACGGAGTGCACTACCAGTCAAAAGCCCTAAAATAAACGAAATCCTAGCATCGTCATGAGGGAAAGCATGAGGGGATCGGTTAAACACCAAAACACACTGTAAAAGAAAACCACCACAATTTTCTAGCTCACCAGAAAATTTTGCTGGGTTAGGGGAAGTGACATCACGCACCTGAGGAAGAGGTCGGACGGCCGATGCCTCGGCAGCGCCTCCGGTAGCGGTGGAGGATGGAGGGTTCAGAACACGCTGCAACATAGTAGCCATCTGATCTATTTGCAGATTAGCCCACTGCTGCTGTTCAAGAAGCGACTGGAGGGTCGCACCGTGGGAATCTATCTGCCTACTGTGATCTGAAACTGCCCTATGGAGTGCCTCTGCTGGGTCAGGCTGGGCTGACTGTTCTGTCATCGTTCTGACTGCCGACTTGACCCACATGCAGAGAACACTCAGAAACCAAGAACGTTTTAGTTATTTTATTAAAGTACTGGAACGAGGGTCCGGTGACAAGGAAACCAGACTGAACTGTGATGGGGGAGGAACAAGTGTAAGTAATAGATATTGGAAACAAAACGCAGATTGCAAATATACTTATGGGGCGTCGGTATCCGCCAGGGAGAGAACGTGTTGGGACTGAGTGCTGATCCAGAGTGAGGTGCCAGCAGGAGCCATGGAGATAATCCTTCGAGGAGGGTGGACAAGGTTCGCCACTGAAAAGGTACTCTGATCCGGTCGGTCTGCCAGCCAAGGTAAGATGTCCGGTGAGGTTCACAGTCTGTGGGATTTTCCAAAGATTCTTTGAAACCAAGGTAATGATGCATAGAGCAAGACCTGTGTAGAAGGAGTAGAGTTACTAAGAAACTTAGCTTTGACAAACAAGATTCGAGGAGAGCTGGGTGTAATACCACAGGGGCAAAAACAGTCAGCCCCTGGAGTGCTGGGAGTCCTTCTTATAGCACCGTGGCTGATGACCAGATAGACTGCACCTGTCAGCCTCCAAATTCCAGAACTCCTGCGACACCTAGTAAGGAAACTGGTTACTGACATGATCAGCAGTTCAGACCCTGACACAGTGTTTAGGAACTTATTTTATTTTTATCGGTCTATGAAATCGACTAAATATTTTCTATTTCTAAGGACAAAGTAGGCTGCATGTAAGGTTAATTGGCCAGTCTGAAACATGCCGTGACGCTGTTCATCAGGCCATTTACATTAGTTTATTTAAAACACTTTTCACAAGGGTCTAAACATGAAAGCATTATTAACATTTGGTGAAACATGTTGTGTCACATCGGTTGAGCATATGTGTTGCTTATGATGCACACCCTGTTTAGTTTAGTGTGCCTGTATCGGAAAGAAGGGTGTAAAATGTGACCTTATTGTCACTCTCTCCTTTTTTTTTCTCCAATCTTCAATCATCACTTGACCATCTGAAGATGAACGTGTAATGCTCTATGTCATATCTATGAGTGTCTCCAAGGGGTCAAATTATCATAAGCTGAATTAATAAAAAAATTAGTTGGGCAGTCCGCCTATTGGATCCACTCCAAGCATTCAGCATAAATTCCTACTTCTATAAATTCCTTGTTGTATTTGCAGTTTTTTATGGCGTCTCATGCCACAGAATCTGTGGCAGCTTTGATTAGCTAGAGAACAACTTGCATATCCTCTACCAGAGGCATTGGAGCTAGAGTGTTCTATGCATTATATCGCCAGGGACATAATACATTCTGAGAAGAACCTGCTAAAATCACTGTCCTAGCGTGGGGGTCATAGTCTAAAATGCTAAGCTAACAACTGAATTCTTGACTTTCTATAGTCTATGTTTTCTCTTTAAGCCCTTGGTATGTTTGTGTCCAATTCTCCTTAGCTCCTTTTCCATTGCTTGTAGAAAGCCCCAGGCTTTGGAAAGCCCAGGTCGCGTTTCGATTGAAATTTACCGGGGAAATTTTACTTTCCTGCGGCTTTACTTTCACAGGTAGCTGGTTCTACAATGGAGTAGGACTTTTCAGCTTTCCCAGGGATTTGTTAATTAATCGTTTTATACCATTAATTTGTCACAAAAAGTAGTTTTAAGATGCTTTTAAATAAGGAAGTAGACCTCACATCTTCATCTGTGCAGTCAGTCGGTCAAGAATGAGCCTACATTTAAATGTTTTTTCAGAGTTTTCGGAGCAGCGGAGCTCTGCTTACAGGCTTGTCTGGCTACTTAGCTAAGCCTACTGGGCAGCTAGACTGGGACTTTCACACTAACTGCTGCCTGATCTTGACCCGGCACTCTGGGATTTCCTGCTACGTGTTATCTGAAAGTGAATATAAAGTGTTTAGTTGGTATGTGGTGAATAACCGCAAGTACCAGAAGATAAAACTGAATATTGTTTTTCGCCAGAAATTTGTGACATTTTAAAGTTATTGTTGGCATCAATTATTAACTATTTTGTCACAGTTCTGTAAATGTTCTACAAATGTTTTAATGCAGTGCTGATGATCAGAGCACCTTAAATTTCCCATGTACATAAAAAACACACATTTCCCTAAGACTATCTTTTATTGTAAACCTAACCTAGTGGAATATGAACTCTTTAATATTTTTAATTTTTTAAGTTTTATGCAGACTGCTTGCAGGAGGAGAGACACCAGCTCCAGGTTTGGATGTGGTTTCCCAGAAGCTCAGTGACTCTCTTCATGTCCTGCCATCATCTGCTCAACTTTTCTATGCATCTTCTACTTTATATAAAAATTTGCCTATGATTAGACAGTCAGGGTATTGGTTTAGGGGGTTCAGTGCTTGAGCAATATACGAAAGCCTTAGTCCTCGACATGGCTGTCCCGGGTTCGAGTCTGGACCCCAGCAACATTTGCCCTCTCTCTATGTCCCCATTTCCTGTCTATCTACTGACAAAATAATGCTGAAAAAAATAAAGGCCACTAATGCTGCAAAAAAAATCTTTAAAAAAAGGACTCAAGGTATCAATTCATTGTAATTCTGGACTGATTATATATATTTTTTAAATTCTAATAAACAAAAGTTTTACTAACACATGTTCTGTCATTTTCTGATATGAGTTTACCTGATGATAATAAAAGAAAAATAAGCGTTTTAATCAGTGTTGTGAAGCAACAACTCTGGTCTGATGATGGTTGGTAAAACATTTAATGTAAAATTAATTTAAACTTCTCCTGCTCATGGATACAGTGCAACTTAAAGAGTTAATCAACTATATAACTCCAAAGCTGCCTCTCATCTATTTTTTAATCAGTTGACACAAATTATTTATTTGCTTTTCAACTGAGTAAAGGAGTAATGCTATCTACTGGACTGAAGGTGTATGGTAGTATTTTTCACGACTTCCCCATCATTTGGCTGATTTAAATAATTGGTCCGGGGCCTCTCTGGGCTATGGAAAATGTTTTGTACAAGATTCCTGGGATTCCTACTACCCGGATAAAACAAATCCTGGGGCTTTAAATCCTGGGGCTTTTAGTGGAAAAGGGGCTCTTGATGCTTCTCTCACTTGGCATTGCTTTGTTTATCACTGCTGCCCTTACTCCACCATAATGACCATTTAGTTAACACTAACCTGTTTGTTAGTCTGGATCCGGAGATCCCACAAGATCTTAGCCCTTAGCAAGTACTCGGCACAGCTGTTCTTATAAACTATTCCATATAATACTGCAACTTGGTTATGCTGCTCAGTATACCCTTTGTCTGCCAGTATCTTACACCCAGCCATTTTGTGCTGGACTGTTTCAGGGGCAGTGTTGCACTACCTGCATTTTGAGACTTGCCTAATGTGCTGAGCGCCTGTTGACATGATTAGTTTCCTCTGTGCTGTCCTTAATTCGAGCCCTCTATATCCATTCATTGGACTTCCAAAAATGAGCTACTTCCTCAATCTAGCAGTGGCTTATTAAAGATTGTATACGCTTGGTAAAGTGTATACAATCTGGCCAAACCCATTTCAGAAATAGGGAATACATTTCAATTCCAGTTAATAATTGAGTTCACATTGTTATCATCTGACAGTGGTCATGACATCCATGTTAACTTTGGTTCTCTTTTTAAGAAAACTGGTTATGTCTGCCTCATTAAGGACCAAAATGCCCACGGCCAAATAGAAAACTGGTGGTCTTGAAGAATAAGTCTTGAAACCAGTTAATTATATCTCAGTGGCTATGTTCATCTTGGGTACACAGTACCTTAAACAATTGCCTTAAAAAAAGCAATGTCTGGAAACAATCCAGAATGTGTTTATTGAATTTCTGCTTTTACAATAGAAGTGATAGCAGCTTAAATAAAGATCAGATTAACATCAGCTTCTACTTCAATTATTTTTGGTTTAAGCTGGTTTGTATTTATCACGCCATTCGACCACATACATGACAGTTATTTATTTATCTGTTTTGTGGTGCTAAATCTTCGGTTATTGAACTGAGAAGTCTTAATGTATCTGAGAGATATTACAGTTATTCATCTCCATATTGATGGAATTGTATCATTTGTATGCTGTTACATTTTTTCTTCAGACCTGTTATGTGACAAATTTGATTTACTGCTTTAAAGTGGCACTCTCAAAAAGAAAGAAGAAAAACGAGTGGAAAAAAAGCCATGATTGATGTACCAGTTTCAGGTTCTCTCTACCCCTTGCTGAAAGAACTACACAGGCTCTATCTGTATTACCCATCCACGTCCCCCGAGGCAGTGCTCTGATGTGGATGAAGTAAAAAATTATCACTGGGGGATAGGATGGGCACGAGCCTTCACTACCTGGTTTTCATTGTGTGTTAGTGCTGGTTGGATTTATATGCAGCAAAGGGAGCAAAAGAAGAAAAAGAGCAAACAAAGAGGGGATTAAAGCTCTTTTTTCCGCCTATATGAAGATTTTAAAGCCTTTTAAGAGATGGATAATGAGGTTGTCGTGCAGCTAGATCCTTTTTAGGACAAACATGATTTCATTCATTTTCCAAACTGATTCTGTCCTGGTCAGGGCCACGGCAGCTTGGATCTATTCCAGCTGCCAACCCAGGTAAGAGGCTGGGTTCATTTTGGATAGATTGTCAGTTTATCACAGGGCTGCCACACACACACACACACACACAGTGTTGATGGAGATTAAACCAGATTAAACCAGAACTGCTGGTAGATGAGTAAGAACACTGATATTAATCGCTTAAGGAAACTGCTGTGATTATGTCTTTCAAAAGCAGAAGATAAATTCTGTTTTTTGCATAAACAATGTTAAACTGATTTATCTCTGTGGATTATGTTTCTACCATCACAGCGAAGAAATCCTACTCCGGTAAAAGACACCAAATACGTTTACTTCTTCAAATTTAAACAGAAAATATGAGGATTAAAAATGAGGTAAATAACACTTCAGCAATGTCTTTATACACATTTAACACTGTAGCATACATAAGTTCATAACCAGCTAAGCCATGTCAAAACATTTCAAAGCATAAGCACTGCAACTCTTACATGAAAACCACTGCTGCAGCATTTTATACATCTTCAACTCAAATATTGTAGCAATGGCCCAATAATAATATTACTATACTTATTAATGAGTGGTTAGCACTTTGAAATGTTTTAAATGTTAAGTGCACTACAAATAAAATGTATTATTACATTAATATTATTTAATCTTGAGCAAATAATTATTCTGAACTTATAAAATTCACTTACCCTGAAATGCCAGATGCTTAAAACAAAATCAAAACTGATTGCATTACCTACTTTTTGATGAATTATACAAATAATCATCTGAGCACTTGGAGCACTCGTGGACATCTGATGTCTCATTTATAAATGTGGCGTATGCACAAAACGGGGCCTGAAACTGATGTACATCACTTTCCACGCAAATTTGTGATCTATAAAAAACAAGCTTGACAGGAGAATGTACGGTCCCTCACGCAAACTCTGACCCATACGTACGCTCGTTTTTGAGAAAGGGGAAACGCAGACGGTGAGGTGGGGAATTGAGGCCACACTGCATCATGATTCCTCTCAGACATTCAATTTCACTCAATATCAAACTTTAATCATAGATCGACTTTATCATAAGCATTGAAAAGTGCAGTGTTATTAATGATTGCGGTTGTGAACCATAACTATACATAAGGACCTTTCAAATAAAAAAGGCCTATAATCCAACTTAAATTTTAAATCAACATCCACACAACATCACCGTTTTCTCACCATCACACTCCCCTTCCCAGTGATCACCAGGGTAATGTGTACCACAGATAAACACATAAGTTGTGGCAAGGGGGGTCGGATCGACCCCGCAGCTTCCTTTACTCCCGAGGAACCCAGAGTGACCCCTGTTGTGTAATTTTTTTATCACCCAACCCCACCAACCCCCCCCTGTGCACTTCTTTTTCTCCACAGCTTCCTTTACTCCCAAGGGACCCTGAGTGACCCCTGTGTATTTTTTTCATCAGATTTATCAGAATCGTGTAACCACTGATTTTCAATACACCAAGAAAAATGGCAAGATAGCAAACTGGAATAGCAACTTAAAATCCTAAATAAAAAGCTTCTAAATACTTATGAAACTAAAAACATCACCATATCTGTACAGCAGAAAGGTAGACAGTAGACAGACTTCTGCAATGGCTGACACAATGCGACACGCCATGGATCCTCCACAACTGATGAATTGCTGGCCGAATTCATGTCAGCAATCTCTCCCCAACACTTCTCACCCCCTCTGTCCTTACCCCCCGTGCTCTCACCTCTGCATAGCACTGCACAGCCCCCCCGCTGTCCCAGAGGGGTCGAGTGGACCCTGGTTATGCCTTTTTTTTTCTGTCTTTATGTCTTGGTTTCAGGAACTGTCTTGCACCTACCATGACATCAGCCTCGCTCTGTAGAAAACGCTGACTCAGGACCGCGGGAGGGTTATATGTGAAAAAAAAAATTAGATGCTCATACCACAGCAAATGTAATGCTGCCCGCCCTGACACTGTTGAACACTGTAAATTCCACACCCTTGATCCCAATATACACGCACTATTCAAACCAGATGTTCTTTACGAGTGGTACTAGTGGCAATATGTCAAGAAATGACAGGACAGAACAAAAAATGCTTAATTTCCTGATGTTTAGAATTGTGTAACCACCGTTTTTCAATACACCAACAAAAATGGCAAGATAGCAAACTGTAATAACAACTTAAAATCCTAAATAAAAAGCTTCTAAATACTTATGAAACTAAAAACATCACCACATCTGTACAGCAGAAAGGTAGACAGTAGACAGACTTCTGCAAGGGCTGACGCCATGCGACACGCCATGGGTCCTCCACAACTTTCTGATGAATTGCTGGCTGAATTCATGTCAGCAATCTCTCCCCAACAATTCTCCCCCCCTCTGGCCATACCCCCCATGCTCTCACCTCTGCATAGCCCTGTTGACACCATTACGCATGGATGGCAGCAATTCCCAGCTTCTGATGGGTCTCCCTCACAACCTGTCCTACAGAGGGAGTCTGTGTCATCTCCCCTTTTGATGCATCCGGTATTCATTGACGAGTTTGAGATTCTCGAAGCCTGATCCCCGCCACATGTCCCTCGATCACCAGATCAGTCAGACGTCTTGGAAGATGAGGTCCTCTCCTTGTGTGTTTATGATACAGACCTTGGTTTTCTCTGACTTTTGGGACTATGGGCATGGATACAGTCTGATCTCAAGAAGGGGGTGTCAAAATAGGGTGAGATCTTTCCATGTAATCCATGCAACTATTATCAAATGCACAGTTAAAGCAATAAAAAGTAAAATAAGTATATTCTCAAACTCTGGGACTAAAAGACTTGAGAGGCCTTCATGGAGTCACATATGAACTGTCTTACCTTTTGCAGAAGTATAAGTACAAGTGTAACCAAAGAAATGATGATTTTCTATTTTCAACAAGTATTCAATGATATGAGTGATCTTTGTTTTGCAAGTTAAAACACATATGATTAAAATATGATTGTGAACTGATGACTAAAATAAAAAACTAAGGTTTAGTGGTTCTTAATCAGCTATATATGAAAGAGATATAATGTTAATCAATTGTGTTGTGTGACTAAGAAAGGATGAAGTTGAATTAATGGTTTTAAACTGTAAATGAAGAAAAAGCTGTAACTAAAAGTTTGAGCAGCAGTGATTTGAGAATTAAAGCATCTGTTTAAGAGGAAGTGTAATGTTGAGTGAGACAAGAATAGAGCAGATGTTTAGGAATTGGGGAAGTGAGAGCTGTAGCTTACGGTACGAGGATGATGACTGAGGCAAGGGCAAAGGTCAGAGGAGAGGTCAGCAGACAGCCCAGGCTCTGAGGTGATGATATCATGTCTGATATGCACACGACTCAGGACATTCCAGAGAAAAGATCACCTTATGTCACGGGTGACCAATGGGACAGCCATGGCAACAACCACTAGCCAATGAGTACAAAGAGTTTGGTGGAAATGCTCTATAAAATGGGCAAGAATAGAGGAACCAGCGCCACAGAAAGAGAGAGTTACGATACTCTTTGAACTTGCCAATAGGCGGTCACGTGTTTCATGTAGCTCTCAATAGTTCCAAACATCTCAGCGGTGTCAGTCAGTTTGAACGGCTTCAGGCGCGACATAACGCAAAATGCGACTTTTTTCACTCTTTCCTGCGACTTTCAGCAATTATTCAATAATAATGAACTGATTACTGCTTACTAAATCATAATTTTAAAATCCTAACAGAAGTAACAATACCTATTATAAATGCTCTTTCTGATCTCCTCAGCATGCAAGCACATGCTAGCATGGGAATACTATAACTGTATTCTGTGCCAGCAGTTAAGAGCTCTGAGCAAACCCTAACCCTTACCTTCAGATCTACATCCTATCCTATGTGGAAAGATCTATTGCCTATGTATTTAAAAAATAACCAAATATTACAGATGGAAAATTAGCATAATTTAATTTTTAAATTATTTAATTTAAAATTGAATAATTTTTAAATGAATTATGAAAATAGGTAGCTGTATGAAAATATGACTGAAGACCTGGGATGAATTCTTAATTTTTGTAGAAGACATAATTATTCTATTTTTGCTGCCATGCGAACTGAGTACTTGTATGTATAACAGAGTTGATTGTGCCTGTAGTCTGACAACTGTTGTAAAATTGTAATTCATTGACTAAAATGTTCATTTAATTGAACTGTAGTTAAAATCGTATTAGATGACAAAACAACTGTGAATTGTGCAAAAATAAATGACCAAACAATTTGTTGTAAGATATTTAAAATGCAAAACCAGCTTTATTAAAGAAGTACTTGCACTACCATTTATACAGTATATTAATTACATCTGCACCAATAAACTGTATCTGATCAAATCCGGACAAGGTAGAAATGTGCCCAAGTCCGAATGAGGGTTCATCCTCCTTGGCAGCAGCTCACTTTGAAGTCGGTCACCACATCTGCTGACCTCCCTGAAAACAATACAGAAACAGTTTCTCCCTCTCTCTAAAGTAAACTTTGGTACGAACCGTGTTAAATAATACATTTCAAATGTTTTACCTAATCTTCATGCTAACAGTGCCATTATAATTTCAGAGATGAAAGAAGGAAGAAATAGAAATGAGGCAAGTGAGATGAGGGAAAGTGAAGGAGAAAAAGAAGATGAAATTATAGCCTCAGAGGACAGGGACATGCCAGGAACTGATGAGCCAGGGTCAACAGGGCGAGGGGTATGCATCAACAGGCAATACAATCAGGTAACCGAGGTGAAAAAACTGAGGGAGGAATTAGAAAACCAAAAAAATTCACATAAGAACGATAGAAGGAGAACTTCACAGACAGAAGAAAATTAATGGAGTCCTACGAAAGAAAAATTTAACAATGGAAAAGAAAGTGTGCAGCTGCACCTTGGAACAGGGAAGCTGTTTGGGGATGTGACACTGCCTGGTCACACAGGAGCTGCAAAACATGCATGTGTTTTTATGTTGGCAGGAAGTACAACAAGATGGAAACACGGATACTCCTGACCTCACCAACAGCGAAACATGTATTCTGTACCATCTTACAGGATACATTGTAAATAAAGTCATCAAACATTCCAACATCTGTGATGGATGCTCAAGTTCAATTAAGCAAAATGATGACACTTTGGAAGGAGAGCACAGTACCCTACTGATACTAAAGGAATTCAAACCAGGAGAGCTGTGTCGGCCATCACATGAAGCCTTCAGTCTGGTCCAGAAAGTTGAAAAACTTTTCAGAACGAGGTCCAGTCAGTCTGTCATGGAACTACCAAATACCATGGATACTCTAGAGAGAGAAGCAAATCTATTAGAAAGCACGCTTCCTTCATGTCATGATGTGCAAAGAAAAATAACCACCAGATTCATCAGACTGAGACTAAGAATAGCAGCAAAACATATCTTTAATGAAAGAAAAAAAATTCTGGCCAATGCTGGACATCTTGGAAGTAAAAACCAGGTGAAAAACACGAAGAAAAAACAATGTCAAACATCATCTTGCACCCCAAAAAGCAAGCCCTCAGTAAACACCTTGACTGCTACCACGGAAGAGCTTGGTCTGTCCTTTGCAAACACCTCGTTGACAAACAATCTATAACTTTAACTAAATTAACCATGCCAATATCACAGTATTTTTCAAGATGTGCTAATTATCAACATTAAGAATGTAAGCTGTAATGGACATTTTAAAATGCTGAATCAGACACAAGAGATAGACCCGTCTAAACTTGCCATGCTTGCAATGAGCTAGCTGCAGTTAAAATACAACAAGCGAGTTAACATGCTTAATTAACTAAACCTGCCGATATAAAATATAATTGCTACACTGCGATACAGAACAGTCAGCAAACACATCACAATAGCAAAATAATGTTGTATTTTCATCAACTTACCGTAAAAAATCCTTCCGAAACACCGAGAATGAACTAGGTCCATTGCTGGAGCTGCTGGTGTTTGGAACTATTAGCAACTCCATGACCCACGTGACTTCCGCATTCCATTCTTTCTATTGAAGTCAATGGGAGTGTCGTAACTCTCTCTTTCTATCTTTCTATAGCGCTGAGAGAAACTAGTTGGTTGTTTCCTCGCAGAAGACCAGTGGACAAATTCGGACGGAGAAAGACCCTACAGAGGAAGCAGTTTCATCTGTTGCATTTTTACCAAGACAACTGAAGTGAACTTGATCGGTGAACAACTGGTTGCTCTAAGTTTCAGGCTTCTGGAAGTCCTGAATCAACCTCTGTTATACCTTGGGGGTTTCCTTCAACTGTTCACCCACTGGAAGCTACTGTCTTCTGAGACATATGAGAACAAAGTTCCTGTTTGACCATCGAAACCTGGAGCATCAGTGCCTGTCCAGTCAGAGGAAGAAAATTGTTTGCACATGCCTTAACCTTAGCTAGATGCAACAAAACCCTAGACAATATGTTTAAAACTGATGCATTCACACACCGATTACAGTACACTTGCCTTGCAGAGGAGTTCATCTGCTTTTTATTAAATCAAGCTAAATATCTTGTTATTAAGAATTTAAAATAAAAAAATAAACTAGTAGTTACAATTCTCAATAAGTGTGCAGCTCCAATTTCCACCTTAGCAATACCTTTTCAAGTCTGTCTCCAACAAATCTGAAAACTTTGTTACTGAACATTGTTCATTTTCTTTTGGTTTTTGTTTTATTTTATGGTGCATCACTCTTTATTATGTGTTGGTTACTTTAGAATAAAAAAGATATCTATGTTTGCAGGATGCACACAGGAGAATCATGTTACTAAATTTATAAGAACATGGATGATAAGTAAAGCATAATGATGGCTTCTTTGGGTATGCTTTTTTTAATCAATAATGAATATTCACAGTTCCCTGCTCTTCTTGTAACATGACAGCCAGTCAGACAGAATAAAACAGCTTGAGTATCTCAAATGTACATTAAATAAATGAAAGAGTAGGATTTAGCCTCAAATTGACACACAGTAAAGGCTGTCTGTAGAGCGCATCTTGAGATGAAACATCAGTGTCTGTATGCATATAGTAGCAGTTCACCACTGGAATCAGAGGAAGATCAAAGACATGTGGCCTAGTATGAATAGACTGAAGACCTCTGATCCCTGTTGGTGGTTCATATTGGTGTTTAAAATGCCAACATTTGATCGTCTAATTATTTGTTGTCAATCAAAAGCTTTTATGTGCCAAGAATCAGTTAAATGATGTCATCTCTTATAGAGAATTCAATTCAAAATGCTGACAAAAAGTTTAACTGGAGCAGATGATATGATATGCATAGATATTGGCACAGACAGGGATCATTATGAAACTGAATACTCACTTTAGGTTTAAATATCTGGCTAACCCATTAAGTTTGCTCTGTGGCACACATTTCTGAAGATAAGAATGAGTTGATGAATTTCAGTTTCAATAATTTAGACTTTAAAAGTTCTTTAAAGGTCAAAAGGTTTTTTTAAAGGGATAAAATAAACCTGACTTTAGTCTATGAGCTCTCCAGAATGCACTATGCAATCTACATGGATTTTTAGTTCAGTTTTACAGCTGCTTGTCTTTCATTTTTATTTTTTGTGAATGTTTTTTGGTCAGACATTTCAAAACATACCCCAGAGCAACAAAAGGTGGAATCGTTACACAAAGGTTTTAATGGTTTAATAAATGTCCACACTCAAACTTAAAATACATAATTTTTTAAACATATTGTTTTTATACATCAGATGAAAAAACATCTCTTTACAAATTCCCATCACAGCTAGTGACATCCAAAGCATAACTTGATATTTCTTTAACTTTCTTTAACATGCCCTCCTAATTGTTGGGAATTTACGCAGGTGTAGGTGTTTAGGTTTCGCTTTTCTTTTGGGTTTGTCTTCAGCATCTCGCCTTATCCATTTCTTTTCCGTGTGATTATTATTGTTTATGTTCTGCAGGTGGTGCTTTATTACTTTATTCCTCCAGGTTTAGTTTTTTATTCTTGTATTCTGCTCCTTGTATATTTTAGATTATTTTCTACATCTGTAAGATTTTTCCCTTTGGTAGATGGTTCCCTTGCATCCTGTTTAGCTCCAACCATGCTGGTTTCCCACTCCCAGTCAGCTACTTAGTAATCAGCTTATTCAACCAAAGCACTAGCAGCCATGATCTAAGAAGGCTGAAAGGGTATCGCAAAATTACACAAAGAAAGACCACGCTATTTAGCATGCTTATATCATAGATCATTATCATTTTGTGGTTGAATCCAAAATAAAGAAAACTTTAAATGTACAGAAAATTCAATTCATTTTAGCACTTTATTCTTCACTTGCAGCCACTATTTCTCTTTTTAAAGGTGGCAGCAGCAACCATCTATAAAAGTGGATTTACAACAGCTAAACATATCAGGAGACAATGGATAACTGTTCTCCTGGCCTCTAAGAGTTGAAGAACCAGGAAAATAGTGACTTATTTCTTCCTTTTTTGCACTATCTTCTGTCACATCTCAAAGACCCCCAAAAGAGAAATCTTATTTCATATAACTAAATATAATCCTCTCTCAGGGGCTTCATTTTGTCTGAACGATTTTTGCAACGTTTTGCCTATTTTTATCTGTCTTAAAATACATGCAAATACAAACAACCGACTGATGCTTTCACTCACAAAACTAGTAAAACAGCTTCAGTGGGTCACAAAGCATAACTCTTTTTCTTGTATATTTTAGACCCAATACATTTTTCATTCTGCCAATCAAGTGTTTTCAAAGTGTTTTAAAATCTGTACACTTTTGTGTTCAGTCAAAGCCTTGTAGAGCTGCATTTGGATAAAAAACAATGTGATATTTAAAATCTGCCACAGAGATGATGGCTGCAATATGGTATGAAAAAACAGCTGTTGCTAAAATAACAAAGAATATGCTGTTTTTTTATAACATTTATACGTTTCTTGGCAAAACTTTATTTTGTATTTGAATGAATTGTTTGAGTGTAGCAAATTCCATTGTTTGCTAACGCGCCAAGTTAGCAATAGCAGGTTCTCAATTTAAAACAGTTGTGTTTGAGCTTGAGTGTTAAGGTGCAATTGTTCTTTTTTTTAATTTGTCACTCTATTTGTCATTCTATATTTTTTGATTCCAAAGTGAAGACCTGTTTTGAAATATACAGAAAATAAAGCTCTGTTGAGCTCACTTTGAGCAGTTGGCAACAGCAAACATAATGAATACTATTGCAGCTAAACATATTAGCATACAATAGATACGTGTTCTGATTGCCTATAAGTGTGTATTCATCCTTGTACTCTCACTGCAGATAGTACACTTTGCCCCACTGTCTCGTGTTTAACCCTGTCTCTCTCCTGGACTAAGCCATTAAGGGAGCTACTGCTGCTAACTATATGTAGATTTTGCTACTGACTCAGATCTTATCAGTTAACATTCACCATGTTCCTGGTTGCTTTATTATTATCATCAGATCTTTGAATGTACCTAGAAAGAGTTTGTGTGGCTGAATCATGTAAACATTTAATTATGTGTAACAAACAAAAAAGATGGATGAAATTCTCCAAGCTAAGAAATCATATCTTTTTACGTTTAAAAAGGTACAATCTACAGTTAAGTGCATTCAACTTTTTCTCAAATTAGCATAAAAACAGAAGTTGACTGCAATATATTATGCCTTGGATCATTTTAGAAAGTATGGAATTGAATTTGTGTGTATAAATTGCCTTGAGATTACTTTTGCTGTGAATAAGTTTATAAATAAACTGACAAATCTGTATGGAATTTTCAGATGCCACCTTCTGTCACATTTCAAATATTGAGGAACATCTTTGCCTATTTTTAACCGTTTGAAAAGACATGCAAATTCAGTCAACAGACGGATGCTTTATCTTACAAAACTAGCAAAACAATTTCAACGTGTAGGTCACCAAGCATCAGTTTTATTGTGTGTTGTTTATTTTATACTAGTGAATTATTCATTATGCCAATCAAGCATTTTCAAAGTGTTTTAAAATCTGCACAGTTTTGTACTCTGACAAATCGCCATTTGCCCACTATATGGATAACTACAGTGTGACATCCACAATCTGCCACAGAGAAAATGGAATACAGAACAGCAGCATGAATATGGCTGCAGGTGAAATTATGTCTCCATATGGTCCAACAATAAATCCATCACATGTGTCATTAACCACAGTGCATAACAGGGACAACATATTTTTTTTTCTTCTCCGTTGCAAGTGTTTAGTTGAACAAAATGCTTAGAAAACTTAATTACTGGAATGTAAACGATGGAAATTATGCAAGCTTCAAGGGAACTAGACAGGCTTTGAACCCTCACTGGTTTTACCCCTAGATGTTCCTCTAACCACCATCTTAAGACAATTTTATGAACGACATACACTTTTTTTACTGAGCTGCATGATATGTATAGTATTAACATTAGATTCTTACAATGAATAAAGCCCTTTTCTGATGTTTTCATGATGGACTGTTACTTAGTTGCATTCAATAAATATCCTGCATTTTCTTGATTCCCCCCCCAAGTCAGACCTTTTCATTAGGAAATAACAGGCAAATTTGATCTATACGTTTAAGCTGGTTACTCAGAAATTTCAATTCCCTTCGGTGCCCTGAACAAGCCAAAGAAACATGTGCACCCCATTAACAAAAAGAGACACTACAAAGGTGAAGTGCTGGAAACATATTCTATTAACTTCCCTTATAAATGGGATGTTCTAAACCTGGTTACGATTAACCTGCAATTTCTGGCAACTGTGTCTTAAAAGTTTTATATAGTGGTAATTTGCACAAATTGCGTTTTTTAGCAGTCTTTGACACCACCTCAGAGAATTGAGTTATCTCTTCAACAATTGGTTGTTTTGATTGGTATTAGGCCAACTCCGCCGTCAGACTCAAAGATATAAAAGAGAAGCACATATCATAATCCCACTTTGACAAGACTGTAAGTTGCTGAAAGTCCTAGTGACTCTTTAAACTTGCCATACATGCAGACACCTCAGCGAGAAGCAGACCCTGCTGGGTCATGCAAGCGCTCACCACAGGGCCTTAAGAGCTTGAGCTTTGATGTGTGGTTAGATCCACAGACATAAAAGGAGGGAGTAATGCAGAGAGGGAGAGAACAAGTATTAGGTTCAAGGCCATGTTAGTTTGATTTTATACTTTCAAGCTGTAGAACAACCGTTCAAGTAGAGCACAACGTTTGAAAAATACAAGTCACTGGAGATCTCACCAGGATTAAGATAAACCAATCACACCAAAGCTCATTTTCATAAACCTTGATTATTGATGTTCAGCAACCAGAGCCAACAAATAAAATGAAAAATGAAAAGTTTTCATCTTATGCCTTGGCCATAATGGTGGCAAACAAAACACTACTTTAGGTTTTGTAATAAGAGTTATAGTCTCCTTGGCCTGGTCTGATTAGCAACCACAGCAATGCCTAGATCATATCTTATCCAACACTCCTTTCAATTTGGCTCCATAAATGTCAAGAGCAGAGAAATGGCTTAACATTACATTACACATACATTACTTTAAGAATATAATCTTTCTTGCTCTTAATCCTTTACTAATGTGGTTTTCAGATTCAGTTTATTTATATAGCACCAATTCACAACACATATCATCTCAAGGTTCTTTTCAAAAATACGTCAATTAAATCGCATCATGCAGATTCTAAGTCAAGTACATACATTCTAGTTGATCCTAGTTATCAAATCATCCAGTCAAATTCAGTTTATTATTCAAATTGGTTAAAAGGAGTTTGAGGACCTGCTTCCTCGTGTTGGGGGACAAATCTGTCTCCAGGACACAATCCACAGGCTGTATCCCTGCTGCAGAATCCCTGTTCATCTGTCTTTGGTGAGTAAATAAATGTCAGCTTATTAGAAAAACAAATAAATTGTACTGTTCATATCTTCTAAATATAATAAACATTTGTGTGCCTGAACATATGAACAAGGACCGCCAAAATACACCAGGCAAGAGCTGATATGACAGCAGAATGTAGTATGGTAGCCATGGCAAACATAATGCAAGTATTGGATAACTATGTAATAACGGCTGATCAGTGACCTAGAAATCAGGCTTGCTGACATGAAAATTAAATACTTATGAATAAACTATAATTTCTTACATGAACATAGATGTACCCTGAGCAACTGCTGTGAGTTTCATACTTGTATGACAACTTTTGTGCTGAAAAGAGGGCAATAGACGCTACGGAAATCAACATAAAAGTTAGATTATTCAACTCCAGCAAAATTCACTTGCGTCCATCGTGGGTTTCTCTTCACTTTATTCACCCTAATCGCGCAGATTGCATCGCGTGCTTCGCATACATCGACAGTTTTGCTTCACCCTACTCTCATTAATCGCGGTGTTCGCATCGTTCGGGTCGCATCCTTCGAGTTGCTTTGCTCACTCCTGTCACGTCATTCGCGTTAAGTCAGAACGCATCATAACAGGAAGAAACCTCCAGCAGAACCTTGCTTAGTGTGAGCAGCTATCTGCCATTACTGACTTGGGGTTTGAGAAGACATACAGAGGCACTGATCCACGATGTTGAAAAGTAAAAAGTTATTTGCAGTGGTAGCTCCTTTAGTGGTTTTATCTAGGAGAGAAACGCACATAAGCTCTGAGCCAGTTTTAAAGTCTATAGGATGAAAGAGAGCACACATAGTGAGTTACAGTAAAAGCTCAGCAATAGCTATGTCTAGGAGAGCAATAGGATTAAACACTGAAAGATAGGGTCAAGTGTATCCTCTGTAGAAGGAGAACAAGAAGTTGTTGGCAGAAGTTGTTGGCAGCAGTAGTTGATGCAGAGAGACAACATAAAGTTAAAAGTTAAAAAAACAGCAAAATTCAAGAGTTATAGGAGAATGTAGCAAGGGTGTCTCCCTCAGACTAAAACTGGGAGCTGGTTGTACAGGAGAGGAGCCTGATAACTAAAAGATCTGCCTCATATTCTACTTTTAGAGAATCCAGGAACCACAGCAAGCCTGCAGTCGGAGACCGAAGTGCTTTGTTAGGAACATATGGAACAATCAGGTCTCTGAAGACTGAATGTTAAGAGCTGAGAAGGAAAATTAAAAAATCTATTTTGGACTGAACAGGGCAGCAATAAGGGGAAGCTAAAATAGGAATAATATCTCTCTTTATTTTTATCAGACGTTTTGCTGCAGCGTTTAGGATCAACTGGAGGCTTTTAACTGCATTTTGTGGGCAATATACAAGAGGCGAAAGAAGAATATCCTAGAAATGTGTTTCATATGAAATTTAAATGACATGCCCTGGTCAAAAATAATACAAAGGTTCTTTACTTTATTCCATCTAGATTAAATAATTCACTAAGCAGTTCCTTTTTCAAAGACTCTGATCCAAACACAACATCTACTGTTCCAGGGTATGGGTCAGCCACTACCTAAACCCTCCAATAGATCCAAGTATCTTTTAAAAAGGACACCAATACCCGAAATTGTGCTCTACTTCCCAAACCCAAAATACTTTTCAAAGTGAATTCTTTTACTCCTAGTTCCTTCAATCTTTCCCTCAAAATCTCCCTATATACACTGTAACCTCTACACCTTAAAACCACATGTTCAACTGTCTCTTCTTCTTGGCAACCTTCACATCTCCCTGTCCCATGTTTCCCTATTATGTATAGTGTACTATTTAGTGAACAATGTCCTATCCTCATTCTTTTAATAACAGGTTCCTCTTTCCTATACCCTCCGTGCACTCTGGACTCTGCTATCCTGCTGTGAATGTTATACAGATGTCTTCCCTTCTTTCCATTATCCCACTCTCTTTGCCACTCGTGATTTATGTGTTTCAAAATCATACTCTTTACCTCAGATTTACTCAATTTAACCCTCATTTCCACTGTACTTTTTTTTTTTTTAGAGCTTCTTTTGCCAGTTTATCCACTTTTTCATTCCCATTGATCCCCACATGTGCTGGCACCCACAGAAACTGAACTATACCCCCTACTGATGAATTCTGAGAATAACAACAAGTATTTCATAGAGAATATCCTGTCTAATGTTTGAATGGAATGATCTAATACTTGAGAGGACAGAGGTTGAGTCCGAGCATATTAACACCTTTGCAAGCTCTACCCATCGTAATGCCACCAAGATTGCCACCATCTCTACAGTATAAACCCCCAACCCATTTGGAGTGCGTCTATTAATCCCAATTCTCCTTGCTGGAACTGACACCCCAAAACCTGTCAATTCTGTCTCTGGATTCTTGGTTCCATCTGTGAAAATGTGAACATAATCAGAATATTTGCTTTCAACATAATGGTTTAAGGAGATAACAAGATCTTCTTTTATTTCCCTTTCTCTCTTTTTGTCTAAGAGGTACCAATCAACCAAAGGGCATATCATTAACCAGGGGGGCACATCTGGGTACGCCACCGCAGGACAAATCTGTAGACCATCTATTTCACATTCCTTAGCCAATCGGTTCCCCACCTTCCCAAAGTGATCCATCTAACATACTCCAAGCAGTTTTCAAGCACTTGTTTAGTGGGGTGAGATTTGCCATGACTGCTGAGATGAACCCAATAGTTTGCCATGATCTATTTTATCCTCAACCTTAATGGCATTTCTCCAATCTCCACCTGCAAAGCATTCACTGGGGAAGTTATAAAAGCACCACAACACACACTCAACGCCATTGCTTGGATCACACCTAATTTTTTTAAGGGAGAAGAAGCTGCTGTTCCATATGCTATACACCCATAATCTAATACTGACTTAATCATAACTTGGTATATTCTTTTTAGGACAAGGCAACTTGCTCTCCACTCCCTTCCTGCCAAAAACCTCATGACGTTTATTATTTTTTTGCATTTTCCCTCAATCCTATATGATCTCTCCATACCCAAATACTTGAATGATCCAACATTCTCCACGTCCTCTCCATATAACTGTAGTTTGAAGTTTTCATTCAATTTCCTCCTTGTAAAGAAGACAGCTTTAGTTTTCTGCCTCACCTCGAATCTGTTCTCTGCCGTTTATGATCGCTCAGCACACAAAACACGTTACACACATACACAGTTGGTGACAAAAAACACTGCACATTATATAAATGAGCTAAATTATGGAAAATCAGTTCATATGTTGAATGTTTTTTAACCATTTTATTTGCGACGTACAGACATGAGGAACATGCTCCCATAGAATGGCTGCCAGCACAGTTAGCGAGAGGTTGTGCAATCGAAGGTGAGGCTCAGCTCGCTGCTGCCTCACCAGCTTTCGCTTCCGAGCATTTGAATGGGAAATTGCGAAAATTCAGCAATTTTGAAGAAAAATCAATCAAAATTGGTTAAGCTAAATGAAAAATAAATACTTTACAGTATAAACCACCGGGTGAATATAGCAATCTAAATGTATTTTATCATTGTACATTATTTTTCCAATGGCTGGTGAGGCTCTGCCTCACCTGCCTCCCCTGACCGCACGTCACTGGTGATAAGGATCATAAAACAGGTGACCAGCCCATCTTTGTAGGAGGGCTGATCAGCCCTATGCTGAGGTGGAGAATCTAGGTTTTCAACGCCTTTAAGAATTGCTGGAGGCACAGTTTAAAGTCTGCTCTCCTGTCCACTCAACAACAAAGCCCGCGTGGCGGAAATTTTGTTTATCTGTACTCACTCTCTGAGGTCAACAGGGGTGTCTGTGGAAGTACACTTGGAGTCCATATTTTTGTGTGCACCATAACTGGACAGATAGACAGTGGCAAAAATACTTCCAGTCAGAGGGTGGAGGCTATAGGTCAGATCATGACCAGAAGGTAAAAAACAAATAAGAGAGATCCATTTAATTTTTTCTTTATTAATCTCCGCTTCGGAGTAGAAAGTGTAACTCCCTATGGGGCTGAATTGAAAGTAGTTATGCCCACGTCAGAATCGATCGAAAGCATGTCCTTGTCATTTTATGTTATAATGCAAAAAAAAAAAAAAAAAAAACCAAAGCCATATATGGTGTGGAGATTTCAAATGGGATGCTTTATACACACATAGTAGTGAGCTTGGCATGAGGAATTTCTCTTCACCACAGTAAGAATGGCTATTGAGAGGATGATAGCTGGTCATTTCAGGTACTTCGAATGTCTGTAGAGCTAAGCTTAATGTCTTTATTCTACTGATGGTGTGTATTTTTTTATCTATGTCTATGCTGTAAAAAAATGCAGGTACTGGATGAAGACTCAGTACTGGCAAATGGTTAATCTTAAATGCCTCAGACTGATATTAGGGGCAAAACATCTTAATCAGGACATCGCTAACTGCAAAATTCATACATAACTCAAAATAAACTCAATGTAGGTTATGATTTCTTTAAGAATATTTGTTACAACATTATATGCTCTAGTTTAGTGCATTTTTATGCATTATCTTTGAATATAACTTTCCATCCTTGTCGACAGAAAAGAAAAATGGCACCATATTTCAAATTCTGTCACAGGTTACATAAACTAACTACATGGAATAGTGGAATCTTGGCATCCATAAAAAGGAATCAGTAACATTTGATGCCAAATGGAGGCAGAAAAAAGCGGGGGTATAGGGAGTTTGGTTGAAAAAGGGTTAAAACCATACACAGTACGACTTTAAAAAGACTTAGTTTCTACTAAATTTCTCTTGATTCCTACTGTACATATACAGAGCAGTTTATAACACTACCTTAACCATTTACAATCTAATATAATCTCATTGTCTTTTATCTTCACATTTTTCATTGTAACCTTTGCAACTAACATAATGAAAATGCAAATTAGAAAACTATTTATAAAAACAATCAAATAATATGATTTATTAATTAAAGCGTTGTCTCACTAAACTGTAATTTAATCTACAAACAATTGTAATTGGTGTCTATAATTTTGTTGTTTTATCTTTTAGAGCATGATGTGCAACATTTTGTGTGAAAATCAAGGAAAATATTGAAGATAATACATGAGCACAATAATCACAGAGCAAAATCTTCCATTCTTTGCAAAAGTAAGACATATGTTTCATTCACTCAGATTTGTAACAGTACATCAGGGTGAGTAGGACAGGTCTTGCCAAGCATTTTAGACAGGAAATATGAGAAGACTGATTTTATTTAACAGCTCATTTAGCATTCATGTATAGTACCTTTAGCCCAGGTGCTTAATGGCCTGTATCCCGTGGGATTTGTCAGAAGATGTATGAAAATGCAAATTCATCAGCAGGATGTGCACCCAGTTCTTTTGGAGTGATGAGAGATTTAATAGAATTACATTTAAAGCTTGGACTTCAATGCAAACCTTTAGGTGGTCTCAGCATTGAACTGTTAGTAGACTGCATTTGAACATTATGTAATATTGTAGATAACATAGTTGAAATGTAGGTTTTGTTGTAGAAATCATTGTGACATTCTCTTAATGATTTAGTTGTGATGTTTTGGTTATTAACCTGATTTGTTTGATTGCTGGAAAAAAAATGCTTCCAGACAAGTAGCCTTATAACAGTGTAGATTAAAACATCGACTGTGCTTTGGACATAATTATTAGGGAATATGTGGTGACATGTCCATATAATCCTTGCTAATACTAAAATTCATTTCTTGAAGGGATAGCTTGCACATTTTATTGCACCCTTTGCCAATATTGGCACCCCAGGTAAAGAGGTGTACAGAGCCATAAAGTAATTAAAATGTTTCAGTGTATTGGCATAAACCCACACTGACATTTTCTGAAAAATCTAACCCACAAAAATTAACAGGGGAAATATGTATCAAATTAAGTATTAATTATTTTTAATAAATTATAATTTTTACATTTTTTAGCACAGTTAGTACGTTTTTTAGTTTAGATTTTAATTTTTAAGTGGATTAGAGTGTCTTTTACTCTGGTAAAAATGAGACAAAGTCCAATTTCTCTTAGCCACTCTTTGAAATGAGAAAGACAAGGGGACATAGCATTCAGGTGGCTGATCTTCATACATCAGCACCAAGAAACTAGCTACTTGCCAAACGTTGCCTATATTTGCAATCAGTGCAATTATTTAACCATTTAAAACAACTGGAATTATCACAAACAAGCACAGTGAGGAGGTTGTTAAGATTTGTAAAAAATCCACAAAGCTCAGTTTTTCAGGTTTGCAGCAACATTTAAAATGTGATATTTTGCTACTGCAACCAAACCTTACTTTTTTATTTTATTTTGAAGGGTGTGGTATCTGTCTTATTTATCACATGTTATGCTTTTTGGCAGTTTTCTACTACACATGATGAATAGTATTTTGAAAAAAGAAGATAAGTGTTGCTTCATCCAAAAATATCTCTGGCCTCCAGCAGCTTCTCAATGGTCACTGAATTAGGACGTGAAACTATGAATAGCAATCTTTTGTCTGTGAATGAAAATTGTATTGTTTGCTTTTTAACTTCATAGAAAAGAAAAAAACTAAATTCTAAAGACAAAAAAATCATCACAGAATCTGTTAATGCTGTGAAGGACCCCTGGAGCATTGTTGTAATTATACCAACTTGATGTCCAACCCGAATGTTAACATCTACAGATTACATAAGATAAATGAACATAAATAGACAATGTCAATATCCAAATTCTGTGTGAACCTCACCATTTGCTTACTAGCAAACAATCTCAAATAAAAAAAGCTACATTTGTGAATATGTCAGTTACTTTCTCTAAAGATCTTACTTCCTTATTTGCTGTTTTCTTTGTCACCTCTTGGTTCTCAATCTGTAATATTTGAGTTTATGTGCATTCTTAAGTTTACATCTATGCTAACGTGTACATCTGTTAGTGTCTTGTTAGTGATGGCTTTGTGTTCCCTGAATCGACCCAATTGCTTCCGTCAGTGTCTGAAATCCCTGCACCCCAGCTCGCGTCCATATGCTTGTTTACTCAGCTCTCTAGCATTCCTGTTCTCAAACTGCCTAGAAAAACTATTTGGTTTTCTCATTCAAGGTAAAAGAACTCAAAACAAAAGTCTCAAAGATTATGACAGAATCAGAAGTCAGATCCATTGAGCCTGGTTCTGCTAGAGGTTTTTTCCTGTTAAAAGGGAGTTTTTCCTCTCCACTGTCGCTACATGCATGCTCAGTATGAAGGATTGCTGCAAAGTCAACGCCAGTGACTGTCCACTGTCACTACATGCTCATCCGGGAGGAGTGAATGCTGCAAGTCACTGACTGGATGCAATCTGCTGGGTTTCCTTTCCTTCGACAGAAAAACTTTTTATCCAATTTGAATAAATAACTGAATCTGACTGCACTGTTCAATGATTAAGATTAATTGTAATGTATGTACCTGACTTTTGTGAAGTGCCTTGAGACAACATGTGTTGTGAATTGGCTCTATATAAATAAAACTGAATTGAATTGAATTGAATTTGATCAATTGAACTGATAACACATAATTAATGATTTAATGTTTCTAATATTTATAGTTCCTAATGATTTATCATTATCATTATTTTTTAAGTGGGAAGAGTTTTTTTAATACGAAATGAACTTTCAAAGAATTATCTAAGCAAAACAAAAAGGTTCAACTTATATCCAAGGTTTTCTTGGGTTATCTTTCTGGAGGGTAAAGAAAGCTTTTACAACATTTTGAATTATAATATCTAATCAATTTGAGGGAAAAACTGGAAAAAAACTGGAAGAAGGAAAAATAGACAAAAATAATAAGAGGAGGAATCAGAGATGAACACATCAGTTTTCTCTTTGACCAGAACACTGCTTTAGAAGACGAAGCAGCATGCCTTACTTTAGTCTGGATTTTGAAATGTCACCTCTCAGTGAACAGAACTCATCTCTAGATCTTGCTGTTCTGCTTCTCACCTTGGAATCCCACCACAGCAGATGTTGTTGGGGCCTGAAGGTCATTCAAGGACTGGGAGATAGTGGCTGACTTAGCAGATTGTTGTTCATTTGGGGGGTTTTCACATTTTTGGATCACTCCTGAACCATAGTGGATACGAAGACAAAAGTACTCCTATAGGAAGCCCATAAGTAATGGTAGGCACCTTCAAGGTCCCGAGGTAAAGTTAAACAAAACTCTTTTAAAACCATATTCAAAAACTAAACTGAGATACAAAAAATGTATGATGCACAAACACATTTAGCACAGCTCAACTATCTCAAGTTGGCTTTGCCTAAGCTTTTCTTGAATCGGGTAGCATTATTCTGGTTGCTTATGGGTGTTATTTGGACTTTCTTTTTTTCAAGCTGATGAAAAACAGGCAGGACTACCGCAAACATAGAAGATCAGCACAAATTTCATCCATCCATCCATCCATCCATCCATCCATCCATCCATCCTCAAATTGTACCAAATAAATAAATTATATGTGTTGTTACTCTACTTTCTATAGCAGCATTCTTTCTCTTCATAATATCCCTCTTGCAGGTTTTTGCTGTGTCTGAAAGTTCTAAAGTTCACAACTAGCCTTTGGCTGCAGAGTCTTTACAGCACACATGGACGCACACAGCCAAATGTCTTTCCTTTGGACAGCTTAAGCTGTGAGGAGAGGGCCAGGCTCCGGGGCTTTTATCAGGTGCTGTAAGGTGTCATCAGTGAGTGTTGCTGTGTTAATGTGTGGAAGTCCACTGTCAGCTCCGGTCTCCTTGTCAGCAGATGTCCACTGGATCACTGCCAAGCAGACCCCCACAAGTGATTTCTGTTTCTCTGCAACTTCTGCCATTCACAGCAGAAACGAAGATGCTGTCTGTTTTATAAAGTAAAAAAATCCTTACCTGACCCGTTTCATCTCATTATGAATCAGTTTATCCAATAAATTATTTCCCCCTGTAGATTCTTTTGATACAGATGACATCCCAGAATATAACCTATGCAGCTCTGTCTGAATTAAATGGAGAAAAAATCATGACCTTTTTCACAACCCCACAACAATAACTGTCCTGGTGACATTTAATGTGCAGAATTGCAACCTGAAAAAATTATAGCTTGAAAAGTAGTCTGAACTATTAATTGCAAGAGAATCCGGAGCAATCAGTAGTTGTTGCATCTGTGCAGATTCTAAGATATGGAAGGTTAGAGGCCAAAAATGGAATTTGTATGATGAGAACAGAATTAATGATGAATATCATGTGGTATATAAATTTACAAACTCAACATAATGTCAAGGATTTGCCAAAAAGTGTCATTTATTCTACCTTCAGGTTTAAGTTTATTCTGTTAATGCAATCAATAGAAAGACAGTTGGTTAATTTTGAGTATTTGAGTATTTAACATTAGAGATGTACCAATCAGGCTTTCCTGGGTTATACCGATTTCCATTTTTCTTTTAGGTCTGACCTGCCAATTCTGTGGATTATAACTCATGAAAAAGGGAAACACTGTTCTGCAGGCTTTATGCAAACTAGAAAACCGGCATCAAAGTACGTGTAGTTAGATGATGTGTTTGTAGACCGGAAATTGCAGGAGTTATTGCATTTAATGAGTACTTGACTTGCTCATCCCCATTCAGACCCAATTAGGGCAACATTTGACTATTCTGAGCTCTAGCTGATTGATTGGTGCATCTCTAATTATGATAATATTATATTAATTAATATATTTGATGCCACAGTCACAGCTTGAATTGCATAAATATATTTGTTCGCATTCTTGATAATTTTATGTTATCAAGAATGAAATAAAGCAAACTGAAAAATGAAAAGAGACACATGCTATCTGTTACCTACTGAGAAAACATGAAGATCTATAAAATAAGGCTGAAGGCTAAATCCTGGCTGGTGTCAGAAACCTCATCTTGGTAAGATAAATCACTGAACGAAAAGCTTGTCTATGGCCATTACGTGTCATTTTATCAATTACATGACACCACAAGGTCATAGATTTTGAAGAAGTCATTTCCCATGTTATTGTGGAAGACTTGCTGGCTGCTTGGATAGCCAGTGTATTGATAATTACCAACTGACACAGCCAAAATATTATATGTAGCTCATGTCAGAAAGTTCATATAAGCTACATTAGCGCACTGGACTGGAGAGACCCTGGAAACAGCTCAATATTTTCCTGAATAGAAGAGGTTCCCACGGTTCTCAACAGCTGTCTAATAAATGAGAGCACACAGTGGGAGGTACTATATTAACCACTAAAGCTCAAAACCGAGACACAAAATCCTTACTCTGCCCACCTGGTTAGTTTTTTATAGTATCAACGGTCAATCTTTTGTAACACAAGGCCGAGTATTTTTATTTACAGTGCTCAAAGGATGAGTGTAGGCAACCGTGTGTCTCTGTGTGTGTGAAAAGTGTGAAAAGTTCAAGACTCAGCTTCCGGAATTTGAGCCTGTTCCTTCTTCTGCCGAAACGGGCAAATTCTCAGGTTAGATAAATACCGTCCTTCCCGACAGATACCACACACTTTGTATCACACCCACAGTTCCTAAAGTCAGAAGAGTGATGAACAGTGTTATAACGTTTAACAGCTCATTAAACATTCATATAAAGGACAGTTTACGCTGCGGTTAACGGCTCCACAGGGTACACAATACACCCAACCACTGCAGGACATTTACTTGTATATTTAAAAGCGGTTCAGCTGGAGGTGAAGTTATGTTAGAATGATCTTAACATCACAATGCAAGAACTAATCTATGATCATTTTACATAATTTAATCATTTGGCGTAAAGTTCCTTACCAAAGTATTTATACCACCTTAACGTTTTCTGTGATAGACCAACATGAAGGAGTGCATAATTTTAGTTTTCAGCATTTTTTACCAAGAAAATACTAAAAAGTGTCATTAATTTGCATTCATATTGACTAAATACATTGTAAAACCATCTTTTGCTGCAATTACAAGTCATTTGAAGTATGTCCCCGCTAGTTTTGACATCAAGATAATAAAATGTTCACCCATTCCTAATTCCAGAATAGCTTCTGTGGACATACAGTTTAAGCTTTGACAGTTCTGACTTTGGCTGTACCACTTAAACATCAGTATATGCTTTAAGAGTAACAATCCCATTTTAGCTCTAGTTAGGGTTGTTCCCCTATTGAAAAGTGAACCTATGCCCCAGTCTCAAGTCTTTTGCAGCCTCTAATGGGTTTTCCAGGTTTGCCTTTTATTTAGCCCCATTGAGATTGATCATTTGGGATGATGTGTTGCATGCAGGTCCAGAAACACCAGACAAGAGCATGTTCAGGCACATGTACACTGGAACTACACCTAAGTAAAGTGTGCACCCAGCACCATGGGCAGGCAAGTATGTTTAATACCTGGTTTAAGGTTGTTTTTTAATCTTCTAAGCAAGCCTCATCAGAGCTCAAATTCTAATTTATTGAATATGAATGTATATATCGAAGTTTGTGGTTGTAATATAGTAAATTACCATAAACACTTTTTTCAAGTCAATAAAGTGCTCTCAGTTGTTTTTTATGCTTAATAAAATGCTCAAAGCCATATGGTTGTATTTATTTTCAAATCCTAACCCTATGTTATTGGGAAGGACCTTTACGTGTTTTCAATATCTGAACATGGCCTCTGAGGTAGAGCTTTTTTTTTCATTCTGCCGTCTATTCTTGACAATTGAAGCTGAATGCTGGCTGAGAGAGTGAAAACTGGGTTTCAGGATGATGCAAAAAGGATGACAGTCCATCTCTGGCCTTTATAACTGCCAAAGCTCACCCTTTAAATAGCACCTTCCTCTCCTTTTTTCCTCCACCTCCAGCCTCACCAGAACAGTTTTTATCATCCGTGATAAAGTACCCATGTTCTGGAAAGAATCAGCCCTGGATGATTATTGCATTAGGTCAGCATGCAGTAATAGAGAAACTCATACAAACCCTGTCATTGCCACAGGACAACAGTGTAGCAGACATTAAACCACATTACCTTTTCTCCCCCTCACTTTGCTCAGGCACACTGGAAGAGTCACAGTCAATTAGAAATGTAATTAGAGTCCCCTGTATGTGCGATTTATTTCAATCTAAATGATTTGACAATAAATAAGCGGTTTTATATTTTGTCTCCTGCTCACAAACACTGCTCTGTCAAATTCAATTTATTCTGCAGAATTAAAAATAAGGCCAAATTGTTTAATAGGATTTTTCAGAGCAGCATACTGGGATACATCTGCATATATCTGCTTAGAACTTCCACACCAACACTCTGATGATGATTTTACTCTGACTTGTTCAGGTGTCGGAGAGAAATCAGCTGCCAACTCACCTGAGGCCCACAATTAGCACTGAGCAGCTGCTGAGATTTCTGTGCCATAACAGTTCACACTCTGTGGACATACACTGTCAACTATGCAAGATTAGCCGCAAACAGCAATGCACCCATCCTTCCAGTTTCAGCTCTTTCATTCTAGATTTGTTAGCACATGCGAAGAGACAAGGCAGCGTCTGCCTCGTTTCATGCTGAATACTAAGTCCCAGTTTTCCTCCTGAAGCAAAGAGCACATTAAAGTGACTTTCATTCATTTTCATCAACGCATCTTTGGATGGAAACAGTCCTTCAGCTTTAACTGCCTGTTGATCCCCTGCAGAGAGGAGACAGGCAAAGGCCCATAGGTAACTTTGGACAGCGCAACATCAATAGCCATGGCGGCGCCATTAGTGGGAGACAGTAGTGGCGTGTGATGTGAATCATAGAGAGGGCTGGAGGGTTCCTGCTGTGCAAGGCGCACAGCGTTTTAATGAATATTAGGAAAGTTGGGGAAGGCCTGGACAGATGGTTCCTCTTGGGGCTTTCTCTGTTAGGAGCACCTGTCACATTTGAAACAAGTTACACAAAATTATCTCCCCTGCTGTATATGCACAAAAAACATCATTAGGATAGATAGATCAGTGTGAACAGCTGCACTTATGGATTTAAAGGTTTTCCACCTACACAAAAATGCAAAAAGTGACACACAGGGAGAGCTTAGTAATGACACTTTCATGCATATGTTTTCTTTCTATGTGTGTGGGTGCATGTGATATACTTTCACATTAAGTCACTTCCTTAGACTCTAGTTTGCCAATCCATACCCTGCCACCTACAGGGTATGCTGTGTACGTCCACATAAAAATGTCTTAATTGAGCTGACAACCAGTCGTTCTATAGTACAACACCTTTAGATGTAAAAGAAAGCTATATTTGAACACAATTAACAGCTAAAAACTATTGTAATTGTTCACATTTTTAGGTACTGCTTGTATGCTGGGAGGAACAATGTAAATAATTTATTCCATTAAAGGGGACATCATGCATCATTGGCTAAATTTTACCTGATATTATGACACCTATGGTAAATGGACTGAACTTATATAGCGCTTTTCCAGTCATACAGAACGCTCAAAGCGCTTTACACTAGAGCCACATTCACCCAATCACACTCACTAACACTCACACATTCATACACCAATACGCAGATCGGTAGCCAACTTGAGGTTAAGTGCCTTGCCCAGGGGCACATCAACATATGGCAGGTGGCAGCTGAAATCGAACTCATAACCTTCTGATTGCAAGACAACTACTCTTCCTACCGAGCCACAGTCGCCTAACTTATGACCAGAGCTCCACAATTAATCAATTTGCAGTCATCATTGCAATATCAGTTTGTGCAATGCTGCACTCACAGCATTGCACAAACTTGCAATGCTGTTACGGTGCCCTTAATGTTCACACCTGACGTATGATTTTAGTGGCTAAAATATCACGATTAATATCGTCATTGCAATTTTTAGCAATAGCATTGTGACCATATTGTTCGTATTATAAATCAACATTATCTGCTTCTGCAGTAGCAAATGTTTTTTTTCTTGTACTGTAAAATACACATTTTTGTTACCAAAACCATGTTTTCTTTAGATAAGTTCAGTTTTGTGAGTTAAAGTTAGTGCCTTATTGTTTATTAAGGCTGATATAAAGACCTCCAAATTGGGTTGTAAAGCTAATATCGAAGTCAAATGAATGCAATGTTGGTGAAAGTATTTAAAATCTCCTACAAAAGGAAGGATTGGGATATACTTGATATAATGGTGGTAGAGCTAGATTTTGCCACCTATAGGGAACTCTAAGACAAAATAAAGCAAAATATATATGAAAGCTCAAAAGAAACCTGAGCATAGGAGTCTTATTTTGTATTTCTTAATTGTACTGACCTTTACAAAGGTTTGTATGTCATTAAGTTCAATTATGTTTTTAATCCAGTTGTATGAAAAATGTTTTGCTATTTTTGTCAAAATAAGACAGGAAAATGGAGAGAAGAATCCAAGAAGTCAAATCTTTCTTTAAATATACACAACATAGAAAACTGAAAACTACATGCCCCCTTAATATGATTTTATCGCATTCACTCAGTATATTAAGTTATTCATTTATTCGTCACTTTCATATTTCTAAGTCTGCACAAATGCTGTCAACTTGAGATAGCATGTGAAAAACAGTTTGAGAAGTGCATGATTAAAGGGAATTTATTTGACTTTGATTAAAAAAAAACATTAATTTGTATTTTCACATTTTGTATGTACTGTTCAGTCTCTCTAACAGTCTCCATGTCTTCTTATCGCTGGCCTGTGGTCATTTTTGTCTAAGAAAAATGGTTTTGTTGTATATGTTCATTACGGTTGTCCATTCACACTCGCAAGTAATATTTTTTGTCTTAACAAAGTAACTAATGTGAAGCATATTTGAAATGCTCTCATACTACTGAACAGAGAAATATGCTGCAAATCACAATACCTCCCTATTTAAACACAAAAGCAATGATCTGTTTGGGCATTGCTAGCTGGTACGTCTTTGTAATTTCTGAATTAAATACACAGTAGGTTACCACATCCACAGAGAGCAGGGGCATGAAATCCAACTATGACTTTAATTACCTGTCGCTATAAAGGTGATGTGCAGAACATTATGGATTCAAGCTGTAAATGAGCAATATGTGTGAACTACTATATTGCAAAACAATCACCAACATGAGCATTCACCTAAATGCATTTGGAGTGTGATTATTCGACTTTATATGCTTCTTCAAATATCCTTGATATGCACTGGCTCACATTCTTGAACACACTACTATGGCATCTAGCACGGCGGAATTATCAGAGCTCACTGAACATAAGCTGCTGCAGCATTTTGTGCTGCCAGATGTCAGTGCAGAAAGCAATGTTTACACAAAATGAAGGTATGAAAAAACCTTCAGAGTAGAGCAGATAAAGGAAAACCAAATATGCTGCATGCGTGCTGGATCTGCAAGAGAAAAATCCTTCCTGGAAGCAAAATATGTACCTGCCTTAGAACCTTTCTTCTCCTTGCTCCATGAGAGGTTGTTTTCCTTTCGAAGGAGTGAAGGTGCGTATCTGCTCAGAGAGGGAAACATGTTGCTACTGTACCAAAACAAACAGGATAAATCTCACCAGCAGAGGCAGTGGTGCAGAGACAAGCCTGACAACTGCCGCAGGGCCCAGCGAATACTGCACTCTGCCTAATCAAGCAGCCTTTTGAAAACGCTGCCACTGTTATCCCAGCACAAAGAGTGATGTCAGCATGGGTTTCAGGTAATATCAAATAAAGGAGAAAGACAAAAGGAGTATAGGATTGTTTTGATTTATTATGCTGTGAGTAGCCACACTTTGAATGTTACTGTATGTCAAGATTGTGTAAAAGGAAGGAAGCAAGAAAGGAACCTGAAGCTGTGAGGTATAAGCTTTCTTTGCAGGATAATGTACTTGTCTCATTACTGTGAGCCTCCACGAAAGAGTAAAGGATTCAAGGTGAACAATGACTTAGGGCATTACTTTGATTTTTTTCCTTTATTGTGGTCTAACCTAGGTTAGGAAAACTTTATCATGTCTTTTAGCTGTGACTATTTAAGGGTCCTGAACCTGCCACAAAACATTGTTGTAAGGACAAGCAAATCTGGGTGGTCAAATGCCCAGTAAAACCTTTTATGTTTTTATACTCTCCAGACAATACTCTCAAAGTGTTACCCTTTAGATCAAAGCCAGACTCCCAGACATGCCTTTCTTTGAAATGTTCTCCCTGCTGATGTGAGAAGCTTTTGGGTTCTTCAGCCAGACAACAAAATTACAGTACTACACTTTAACTTAAGCAGGGATTAAATGGAATCTTAGAACAAGTCATAACCTAGACCACTGAATATTTAAATTATTTTCATGTTTAGTTTAGTTTTCCTTCAGAAATCTCATATTGACAATAGAAATTTGACAACTGAAATTCAATAGCAAAATTCATGGTCAATATACAGTATAATATAGGCAGGTTGACTTCAACCCTCCTTGCCTTGAGGTTTTTTTTTTAACGAACCACATGGGGCTCTAAAAGGAATGTTAACAGACAGTGGGGATTAGGGATTGGTCTTCTGATGCCACACTTCGGCACATTTCTCCATCAGTAGCTATGCTAGCTGCTACCACTGTGTTGGGTCTTACCAGATCCAGGCTCCGAAATCAGAGGACGTGTGAGCTTTATCTGTGCTGAGGAAAAGATTCCAGCATTAACCAATGGACATTGTTAGTTAGATAACAGAGATGTAAAGGAAACACAGAATATTGTGTATTTTCAAACTTATCAGGAGAGTTTGTTGACAGTTTTAATAAATTTAAGTATTGACCAATTTCCTAAGTGTTAAGAATGTTGATTTCCATGTTGAAGTGAATGTTCCGATAAAAATAAGATTTCAGAAATTAACGTGTAAGTTAAAATAATGATATTAATTCCTAACATACACAAGTTCTGTGTTTGAAACAAATAGCATGTCATGCATTATATCTAAGAATGTTGTTTTTGCCATTTGGAAAGAATCTTTACTTAGACATGAAAAGTCAGTTGTAATTGGGTCAATGACATAAAATTCACACAAGATGTTGGCAACAACCCAAGTGATCCACACATACAAAGAGACCAAAACATATTAGTCCATAAATTAAGTTATGAGTAAAAAATTTGGAAAGGCATAGGGAATAAATACTGAAGATATGAAGCAAAAGATTTTCAAAAACACATGGAAACCTAAGAAACCAGTTGTAAACTGTCAGTATTTAGAAAACAGTCTTGCTGCTATGTGCAAATCAAAATCAGCAGGTTTAATATTAACCGATGGCCTATAATAAGGCTTCTGACTTCAGAAGTTTTGCACAGAGTGGTATGATTGATAAAAGCAAAGACACCTTCACACAAAACTCTCACTGTTGAAAAACAGCAAGGAATCCTCCAACCCTCTCTGTGATTTACATCACTCGTCATTACTCTCTCCCTTTAATTGCGGCACCACAGCTATTGATGTTGGACTGACCTGTGGCAATGGTTACAGCTGTTTCTTCAGGATTCTGAATGTTCCAGCGAGTGCCCTTGAAGCCATATTCCAGAAGTGGAAAGGAAACAATTTCACCATAAACCAGTCACAACCTGGTACCCTCATAAGATTTCTGACAGAAAAGTCAAAAGAATAATCAAAAGAGTCATCCAAGAGCCAGGCAGCATTCAAAGAGAGCTTCAAAAAGACCTGGAAACAGCAGACACAGCTACTCCCATTAAAAAGTAATGCACTCAACTGCAATGGCCTCTATGCTCACTTACTGTGCGAGACTCCCCTGCTGAAGAAAAAGTATGTTAACTTGTTTGATGTTTGTTGCAGAAGATTTGGACAATCCAGTGAAATACTGGGAGAATATATTTTGGTAAGATGAGGCAAAAGCTGAACTTCTTGGATGACATTACACACACTGTTTTGGAGGAAGAATGGTTGTGCACATCAGCCCAAAAGCAACATGCCAAAAGTGAGCTTTGCAGGTGCGACCAACATAGTTTGTCCTGGTTTACACCAGACGCTAATGGCAGACTTTAATATAACTGAAGAACAGGTGGACAGAAAAACAAATAGGTCAGTCAGTCACCTGACTCGTATCCAGTTGAAAATCCATTAAAAGAATTGATCAGAGTGTGTAGAGAAGCTGAGATTTGAAGACAGTTTGTGTAGAAGAGGTCCAAATAATGTACAGTATACTTGTTTCCTGTGTCATCCCAATTTTCTACTTATTACTTCATTTATGGAGTAATTTGCTCGAATTTCTTTATTTGTGTGGGTTACTTAGGTTGTTACTGACATATAATGTGACTCTTGTGACTAATGTTACTGACCCAATCAGAAATATTTTTACTGAAAAAATGTTGACGTGGTTAATACTTAATCACTTTATTTTCATTTTTCAATGGAGGTAGTGGCAGAAGGGGAAAACAAGTGAATGGCCTTCTAGTTCTATTCTTTTTCCTCTATCTGGTTAAAGGTCTCATAATTACTAGCTCTTACTGTCACAGCATTACAGTGGTGCTCATTCAACTCAAAATAACTCCAGATTTAAGGTTAATAATTCATTCTAGGTAATGAAATTACCACCTCCACAGTAAAAATCGCTTCTGCTGATTAAAGAAGAGAGGGAATTTGCAGCAAACATTAGAAAACTCTTTGGCTGATTTTTCAGGATTTCATTAGAACAATACCAAATGCACAGAAGAAATTGCCTTAACATAAAAATTTGTCAATGCATTTTCTATACCTGCCTGATCTTTGTATAGTTGTGTGGGACTGCTGCTTATCTCCAGCAGTTAATTGGTTAGTCTTCAACAGGTCCCGTGTACATCACAAACTAACTCAGAGTCACATAGGACAAACGAGTACCCAGAGAGAATGCACAGGACGAACATGAAAACTTTACACACAATGGCCCCAGCAGGGATTTAAACCCAGAATTTTATTTATTTGTTTATCTATTTATTTTGCTACAAGGCTACAAGGGCTTTCTTTCGTGATGCCGCAGGGAGATTTTTGATCTTTAGAAGATCTTGAGTCAAAATAATCCATTGGTGTTGATTTAAATGTTATGGTGGGGCTTAGCCTTATTGGTTTTAATCCACATTATCAAAACAAAGTTTCCCTGGTAACTTTTCTTTATTTCACACTGAGTGAAAACATTTCTGTAATGCGACAGGAATAAAAAGGACAATCTTGTTAAAAAAAAAAATTGTTTTTATATCTGACCTACATTCTCACATTCTTTTACAGTAAAATATGAAGAGGTCAAAGAGATGTACTTTCAATCACCGTGGGAATGTGAGTCACGGTGGGTACAAAACATCATCAAGAGGGTACAAATTGGAGAATAGTTAGTACGAAATCTGTTGTACCAGATGAACCAAAAGTTTGAATATGAACAAAAACAACCAAAACTGAAAAGCACAAAATGGCAAAAAAAGCAATATGACCAGCACCCATCTTATCTAAATTTGTTCATTCATTAACAAACTGAAAAATAGCTTCACCTGCTGAGTTTAGTTAAACACCATTATAAAAAATAAGATTGAGGTAACAGGTTTAAACAACAAAATAATGCTGAAAGAGATCAGAAAATATTTGGGGAGTTTTCTTAATTATATTTTCAGTTTCAGTCATTGTTTTTAATCATAAAATTTACAGTTAAGCTCAAAATTATACCCATGGTAAATGTAGATTTAAAATGATTTTCATTAAACCAAGAAGCTAATGATACAATGATGCAAAAGATAATGAAACAAGGAAAAGGAGCATCGATTTCTTATTTACAATTTATCAAAATGGCTTGCTAAGTAATATTTATAACTTTTTTAGTATTCAATGAAAAAATCTTTTTTAGCTGTACATTAATAAACCCTTTCATTAATTGCTGCCCACATTTTGTGTGTTTCCACTGGTATTTTGATGCTTTTTCTTTCGTGAGAGCCCAAAACTCTTTGAGGTTGGAAGGCCTCCTTGCCAGGGCCCTAATCTTGAGTTCCCTCCTCAGATTCTCAATTAACCACCCCAAAATGTTAATATTACCTATAGTAGAAACATGATGGTATAATCAAAAGACAATTTTTAAACCTAAATCTTATAGAGGTATGAATAATTTTGGGCTTAACTATACCTGGATACAGGAAATATAAATTATTTAACAAACCCAATATAATTATTTTGTGTGTGATGTTTATATGATATGCCATTTTTATTTAAGTAAATCACACTTTTTGTGATTTGTCTTATGTGTTTTATATCAGTTCTTTGTATTTCAGTGAAGATAAAAACATCAGGAGTAACCAGGATTTTCCTACTTACAGTAGTTGTGCCAATGTTTATGTCTAACAAAAAGGAAACTAAGGCGTATTACCTTACCTCAAGCCAGATGTTCTTTCAGTTTAAAAGCAATCCTAGAAAAACTGAATTAGAATGATTTCCAAATTTAGAATAAAAATATTAAAACAAGTATGTAAAATGATAAATTTTACAAATTTCCCAGTTTTCTTTTCATGTTGTGTCCTTGTGTTCAGTCAAAGTAAAACCACTTGATACATCTATTAACCATCATCAGCAATAATCTAGTAAGTAATCCAAAGGAAACACTTCTGTTAGAATAACACAAAGTCTGACATGTGTAGGCAAGTTTGCTTGAGCTGAGGACTTAATAGAGGCCATGTTTACAGGTCTCAGCCTCTCTTCTCCATGGTATTAGTGTCTTCATCAGGCGAGGCAGGGAGGTTGGAAATCCTTTTCATAGAAAAGCCTTAAATCTCGACAGGCTTTGTAAAGGCAAATTAAACAATGTTCAAATTTAGCCCTTTCTCCCTCCAGCAGGGGAAAGTTTCTTCTTTTCTCATCCATGCATAATGCAAAGTAACAAACTTGTTATTTGAAGGAAAATAAGGTTTGCATGATGAGATGAAAGAAAAACTTTAGAACATCTGGCAAGCAGACGAAGACAGGTTAAGGTAAACAGAGTGTCCTTATATGGTAGTGCTCTGAGTCTCTTCAGAATCAGAGCTATGATGTGGAACACCTTCAAAGGAGCAAGGGGCCCGCACATCTTGTTTCAATTTGGCCTCTCACTGGCAGAACATGCTCTTTGGTCATAATAAAGTCCCACAAAGATGATACTCGGCCCTTGCTCAGACAGTCATGGGCTGATTTTGAGCTATGTAAGGAAATTGGCACTTTAAAGCAGAAAAAAAAAATGTACATTTTATAAAATTCTGTCTTTTGACGAAGTCTTTTAGTCAGATATTCACAAACATGCACATTTTCTCTGTGACCTTCCGTGAAATCAGGGCGGGAACAGATTAATTAGTTCACGGCCAGCCCTGAAAACCATGCCAGACCTGCATGTAAGCCTGTACAACATCTGGCAGCAGGCATCTGGTGCCATACATCAAACTCGCTCCTCCACCATCAATGCCCCACAACAGTGTTGGCCCGATCAAACTAACTTCTAAAACTAACATTTGCTTTACAGGGGTGGAAATGTGAAGCCTGCGAGGTTCCAGAGGCAGAACAAGTTCTTGTAGCTGCTTCTAAAAGGTCACTGCCAGTCCAAGAAGTACGGCTATATACTTATTTTTGGCTCGAGAGGAAATGTTAAAGACGAGGGAAAGGGTGCAGGGTTACAGGAATGTTTGTTCAGCCATCTTTTTTTGAGTGTATGTGGAAGTGTATGTAGCCAATTCCAACCTTAGGCTCTATACCCCCTGCAGCTGCTTCACTCACCCCCTCCTTGCCAAAGCCTTTGATGTGACTTGCTGAAATGTCAAAAACCTACAAGAGCTCCAACTGCTTAGAAAGCTCTAATGAACAGAATAAAAAACACAAGCCCTAAATCAGTGAGCAGGCAGCAGGAACCCTGTAGTTGTCACGCTGATATCAGAGCTGGTCTTCGCTCCATGGTGAAGCTTCAAAAAAACAAAAACAAAACAGGCTTCCTCTGTAATAATAGGTAGCAGGCTTTAAGCTGTTAAATTGGGTCACTTAGTGCTGCATGTATGAGTGAAGCTCTCGTCACCTTTGTCCCCTTTCACTTCATTCTCAATCCTCACCCTAGACCTTTTGTAAATGCTTTGCCCCTCCACCAGCAGTCTCCGTCCATGATAACACTAACTACATTTTTGTCCTGGGCTACTAATACAAAAGACAAATGGGGTTATGTGGTTGGAGTTAGGTGGTTTTACCCAAAGATTAGGTCTGAACCAATTTGTTAAGTTAGAGACAAGACTAGAAGAATCACTCTTATCACAGTCTGACATTTTGAACCACACAACAACCTGATTGGACTTAATTTGGGTCTTGCTGTAAGGGTCGCTAGGATAAGACAGGGTTGCCTTACAAGAGTGTAAGATTTAGTGAAAGCAAGCAACATAAAAATTCCCAAAAAAGTGACAGAGGAGAATTGTTTTGAATGACGGAATATTAATGAGTCATCATTATAATAAGTAAGTTGCATTTATTAAACATACAATGACTATCAATATTTGATTAACTTTGTGTCTACAGCTTAGATATCTGAAAGATCCGAAGCAGTAGCCAGTGAGAGGAACTTTTTGTTAAACATGTTCCATCTACCTACTCATTTTCCGTTCCACCCCTTGCAGGGTTGCATTGTGGGGTGTTGGTGTTGGTGTGTACAGCATTAATTTAGTTCAATAATTCAGTTTATCATGTACCAATAAAAACTAGAAATAAAATTATTTTTTAGTTATACTCTTTATATGGCATTTATAAAATGTTCTTTAAGGGAACAGTAAAAATAGCCTGTTTGATACATATATGAACTACATTAAAAACATCTTATTGAGGCCAATAAAGGTTGGCCAGGTTATCCTATTTTTGTAAGTTGGACTTTTTTAGTCTACAGATCCTGTTTAAATGTAGCATAAACAAAGGCTTTGAAAGTAAGGCTTGGTTAGTCGATTCAATTAAAGCCTACCATCTTTGAACCACATTTAGACATAGATGTTTTTTGACCCTTTTAGACTCTGGCCCCATCATCAGAATAATAAAATAAGAAATGTAAAAGCATTTTGGATTTATACTGACAAGTAAAAACATTAATAAATGTTTTGCACACTAAAACAATAAGTTGAAATGATCATCTACAAATTTCTCATACATCATAATACAAATCTTTTCTCATAAATGTTATGAATGATTCACATTATCATCATATATATAGTATAACTCAATTTGAAGCCAATCTGTAGTAGCCTGAACATTAGATTTTCGTCCTTCTAAATCATGGTTTGGGTTAAAATTCGCAGCCAGTTGGTAAGTCAAACTCATAACCCAGCCCTTCATGAGTTAAATCAGCCCATGGCTGGATCGGTTTATATTTCGCCAAGGAGTGGGTTAGCAATACAAGAGAAATGGGGTCGCATTTAGGTCAGTAGTTTATAGACTGCAAGTATGACAACCTCAGGTTAAATAGCACATTGTCACCCTGCCATCTTTTCACTATTATAAACCAGCTATTGAGAGGAGTATCTGTCTGATAGCATGTGGTATTTCATTATCATCTTTTGATGAGCTCTGAGTTTCTTATTAGGCTATGACAGAAAAAAAAAGATTGTTACCTTTGCTGCATCTCCCTCTGTGCATGGTTCCAAACTCGCCGGTGGGGGATAATTGAATGATTTTGTGCAGGGATCAATGAGATTAAGGATTGTGTTTATTTCTCTGTCGCTCTGGATTAGTGGTCCTTTTCATATCTGCCATGAGGAATAGCATGTACAGTACGCACACAGTTTACATGAACATAGTCAGAAACATTCTGAGGCTGACGTGCTACAGGATAGAAAGATGAGGGTTTAAAGCCTTAAATGTGTTTGAGAAATGACAAGTGAACATCACATTTAATGAAAACATCATATGCGAAAGGAATGGGAATCAAAACAGAAATAGGTTCACACATTTGTATCTACACAATCAGCCTGTTTACTTTGTTTGAACCTTTGCACACATGTTAGGTTTATAGCAGCTTCAGAGAAGGCTGTTCTGGAATCACCCCCCCCCCCCCCCCCCCAAGACAGCATTCTAAAAAGTTAGAGGAAAGGCTCAGACATTTCTAATGTAGGAAAAACCCTGCAGGCGTGTCTATCAGCTGTTATGTGGGTAAGAGGTATTTTTGCTATTATTAACCTTCCAATGACTCCTGTTCTTCCACAATCTAGCCATAATCCTAATAATCCACCAAGCTTGCACTCCCATCCCTCTGTCATAAATGCCAGATGCTGATAGCCCAGATAAACCGTAAACCTGTGTTTTTATCCGAAGGAGAAGAAAAAATAAAGCACAGAGAGCTGCTGGAAACTTCATGCTGTGAGGATGGAATAGAAAAACAACGGTGCACATAAGCAGAGAAAAACTCTCTTCGACAAATCATCTCATATGCACGGATTAGTTTTTAAGTAGCACATGATGATTTAGAAAATGTGAAGCCTTAATTTGATGTCTTTAATACAGATAATGCCTTGCAAAAGTATTAGCCTTAACAAAGCCCCTTCAACTTTTTTTCTATTTCGTCAGATTACAACCAATAACTACAATGCATTTCATTGTTTTTTATGTAAAAGAGAAACACAAAGTAATCTAAGGAAAGGATACATGGTTTATTTCTTTTTTTTCACAAACAAAAATGTGCCACCTGTGATGTGCCAGTGGAGGCCTGGATTTGGAGTCACACACAAAAGTAAAGTGGAAAAACACACTACAGGCTGATCCAACTTTGATGTTATGTCCTTAAAACAAGTCAAAATGAGGCTCAGTATTGTGTGTGGCCTCCACGTGCTTGTATGACCTCCCTACAACGCCTGGGCATGCTCCTGATGAGACGGTGGATGGTCTCCTGAGGGATCTCCTCCCAGACCTGGACTAAAGCATCCTCCAACTCCTGGACAGTCTGTGGTGCAACGTGACGTTGGTGGATGGAGCGAGACATGATGTCCCAGATGTGCTCAATCGGATTCAGGTCTGGGGAACGGGCGGGCCAGTCCATAGCTTCAATGTCTTCATCTTGCAGGAACTGCTGACACACTCCAGCCACATGAGGTCTAGCATTGTCCTGCATTAGGAGGAACCCAGGGCCAACCGCACCAGCATATGGTCTCACAAGGGGTCTGAGGATCTCATCTCGGTACCTAATGGCAGTCAGGCTACCTTTGGCGAGCACATGGAGGGCCGTGTGGCCCTCCAAAGAAAAGCCACCCCACACCATTACCGACCCACTGCCAAACCGGTCATGCTGAAGGATGTTGCAGGCAGCAGATCGCTCTTCACAGTGTCTCCAGACTCTTTCACCTCTGTCACATGTGCTCAGTGTGAACCTGCTTTCATCTGTGCAGAGCACAGGGCGCCAGTGGCGAATTTGCCAATCCTGGTGTTCTCTGGCAAATGCCAAGCATCCTGCACGGTGTTGGGCTGTGAGCACAACCCCCATTTGTGGACGCCGGGTCCTCATACCATCCTCATGGAGTCGGTTTCTAACCGTTTGTGCAGACACATGCACATTTGTGGCCTGCTGGAGGTCATTTTGCAGGGCTCTGGCAGTGCTCCTCCTTTTCCTCCTTGCACAAAGGCGGAGGTAGCGGTTCTGCTGCTGGGTTGTTCCCTCGTACGGCTCCCTCCACATCTCCTGGTGTACTGGCCTGTCTCCTGGTAGCGCCTCCAGGCTCTGGACACTACGCTGATAGACACAGCAAACCTTCTTGACACAGCTCGCATTGATTTGTCATCCTGGATGAGCTGCACTACCTGAGCCACTTGTGTGGGTTGTAGAGTCCGTCTTATGCGGTAGCACCACCAACATTCAAAAGTGACCAAAACATCAGCCAGAAAGCATAGGTACTGAGACTTGGTCTGTGGTCCCAACCTGCAGAACCACTCCTTTATTGAGTGTGTCTTACTAATCGCCAAAGATTCCCCCTGTTGTCTATTCCATTTGCACAACAGCATGTGAAATTGATTGTCAATCAGTGTTGCTTCCTAAGTGGACAGTTTGATTTCACAGAAGTTTGATTTACTTGAAGTTATATTGTGTTGTTTAAGTGTTCCCTTTATTTTTTGAGTAGTGTATATATTTTTGCCAAATCTGCTAATAATTTTACAACAGCATGTGCACGGTGATTCAGATGTGGCCTAAGGCTACATAGAGATAAATTCACCAATGTACATTCATTGTACATACTGACAGTTCAAAGGAATTGCTAAGGGGTTGTTGCAAAAGGAAAAAGTACTGTCTATCTACACCCAAAGCTCTCGGCTCTCAGTGGGAGTGAGGGCCAGTTAGGCATTGTTCCGATTCATCTCCCTGGGCCTTTCCAGGTTGTGCAGATTGCTTTCAACATTCCTTGGAGGCAGGCCAGTGGTGATGTAGGCCCAGGGAAAGTATCATCATGTGCAAAAGCGATGCAGCAAAATATATATGGGATTTGTCCGTCTGTTCGTATAAACCACCAAGACATAGTGAAACATGGTAAAGAAAAAGAATATCTGACCATCAGTTCATGACCATAAGTTTAAGAACACTTGATTTGTGCATCAGGACAATAATCATAAGCATACTATTCAGTCTAACTATGAAAGGCTTACAAAATTAACAAATGGAAGATCCTATACAAAGCCCAGACTCAAACTATCTTAAAATCTGCCAAGGGTGGCACAACACGTTATTAGACATAGTGTAGAAGTACTTGTAAAAAGGGCCAGGATGGTTTGGAAGTTAGAGTTTGAAAAGAAGTGCAGATTTTCTTTTTTATGAAGATGACAGAAAAGGGTAACAGAAGGAAAAAAATTGGGTAATTTTTAAAAAGAGACCTAAAACCAGGTGACACCATTCGAGTCAATTCAAGTGACAGAAATAATTTTCTAAATTTTCACCCAGATTGGGCTTCTCAATAGCTTTTATTATATTGTTTTATTTTCTCACTCCTGGCAGTGATTCATGCTCAATCACAGGAATAGTCTGACTGACCTAGTTCTCTGAATGCTTTGTTTCCCTGCTCCTTCCAGCTGATGAATGCTCTAGCCTTGGCTAATACAAAATCACACTATCTAGTCTTTAGGGCTTTCTTAGGGTCACTGCATGGGGATTATTTAGTTGCCATGTTATCTGTGAGACACACCAAACATATGTTGCATCTTTTATCTTTATGAATATTACAATACTGCAAAAAATATATACATCCTCTTACAGGTTTCTTCTTTTTTTGCTTTTTCCTAATACTTAAGTGTTTTAGATAACAAAACAAGTTTTAATATCCGACAAAGATAACATAAGTAAATACGAAATACAGTTTTGAAATGATGATTTTATTTATCAAGGGAAAAAAGCTGTCAAAAACCATCTAGTCCTTTATAAAAAAGTAAGTGCCCCTTTGTTAATCATAAATTAACTAATGGCATTTTTGGGAAGTTCAATTTTACTAGTCTCATCCAGGTCTGATTACTGCCACACAAGACATGAAATGGGCTAAAAAAAAAAGCTGAAACAGAAATAATCATGTCCAGATCCAAAGAAATTAAGGAACAGATGCCAGTGATATCTCTCAAAAAACAGTTACATGCCATTTCTAAAGTCTTGGGACCACAATGAGAGCTGTTATCCACGAATAGAGAAAACATGAAACCTTGGAGGAGTAGCCAACCAGCCAAAAATACTCCAAAAGAGCACTGACGATTCATCCAGGAGGTCACAAATTAACTCAAAAATGATCTCCAAGACTTTTGGGGAAATATTCTGTGGACTGGAGATAGAAAAATAATTTTTTTCAAAGGTGTCCATCACATTACATCTAGCATAAAGCTAACACAGCATTTCAGAAAGCAACATCATACCAACAGTAAAACATGGCGGTGGTTTTGAGATGACTTGGGAGTGCTTTGCCTCTTCAGGTCCTGGATGACTTGCCATAATTCATGAAAATGAAAAAGAATATCTGACCATCAGTTCATGACCATAGGTTTAAGAACACTTGATTTGTGCATCAGGACAATAATCTAATCTAATCTAATCTAATCTAATCTAATCTAATCTAATCTAATCTAATCTAATCTAATCTAATCTAATCTAAACTATGAAAGGCTTACAAAATTAACAAATTGAAGATCCTATACAAAGCCCTGACTCAAGCTATCTTAATATCTGCCAAGGGTGGCACAACACGTTATTAGACATAGAGTACAATTACTCGTTTACATAAAGGGCCAGAATGGTTTGGAAAGTTTATTCCATTGTATTTACTTACATTATCTTTGTCTAATGTTTGAAATTTGATGATATGAAACATTTAAGCGTGAAAAAGGCAAATACAGAAGACATATGTAAGGGAACAAATGGGTTCTTTTCAAAGCACTGTAATAAGCTGTTCTTAAGTACAACTGTGAGTGGTTTTATGTTGAAGCTAGCGCAGAACAACATGGGGAGACTTCAATGACAGTATTTCACACTGTGCTGAAGACAACTTTGAATGTAATGATAAATAGGGTAATTTTTGTACTCATGACAGCAGTGAAGCCTATAAAGATTAAATGCAGATGCTATAATGATCCCACTGCCGTCCTTATGGCAGTGCACCCTTTACACAATAGAGTGCCAAACCCTCAGATGGCAATGTTTAAGAAACAACTGCGTCTTTGTTTACCACCTGCCAGCCGATCAGCACCCTTCCTCGGGAGACAGGAAAACAAGAGAACTGATACCAAGGATGAATCGATCATCGTAATGGTTTTTCCCGGCGGAGACTAAAGCTGGGGCAGGTGACATATCCACCCCTATCATACACGGCACAGCACTCCATCACCCTTCAGCCTCCACCACAGACTTCTTATTCAATCTAGTGGTCCTTACCTTATCTCTGGAACCAATCCGCTTGCTCTTGATCCATCCCCTCAGCTGATTAAAATTCTGGAGCCTCACTTTAACCATTCAGAGTCCTCTGCCCCTTTTATCATACCAGCTGGTCAAATTAATTCCAGCTACCTTTACATGTAACATCAGAGGATCTGCGAGGCAAGAAGGACAAAGACACACTCCCTGCTGCTTAGCTTTGATAATCTTTTGCAAACTCATCAGATCACTTATGTTTTTGATACTTGAAGTGTCAAAACAAAAGAAAATATGTATATTTATGTTAATTATGATGTTTTTCTTTTTACTTACAGCTAATGAAAACATAACATTTAAGATGAGAATATTACATCAGGCCAATACAAAAAATGTATTACAGAGTGGGCTTAATGCCCTGCTTAAGGTTGTAATTTTCAAAATGTACTTTTATTCTGACACCCTCAATGGAACGCATATTCTAATTTACTATTACATATATGTGTAATTTTATGATTATATACAGCACTGTAAAAACGTATTACAGATTTTGTCTGTTCATGCCTTTTTGTCACATTTACATATCATCAAACAAATATCAAGGACAGAAGTGTCCTACAATTTTCAGATGTTTCTCTGCTTCAACACACCCGAATCAAATAATTAGGTTATTAGTAGGAAGAACTTGACTACATGCTGAGGATGCAATTTAGCCACTTGATTCAGATGTGTTAGACCAGGGGCACGACTGAAAGTTGTCCGATGCTTAAGGACAGCAGTTTACCACCCTAGTAAGCTCATGCTATAGCATCTCAATAGGATTAAAGTTCTGACTTTGATTAAGCCCCTCCAAAACCTGTTTTCTTTCAGACATGGGCTTGCTGGTGTGCTTCCAATTATTGTCCTGCTTCATTCTCTCCATTTTTGTAAAATGGCTCTGACTGTGTTTCACTGGACTCCAGAAGTCTAAGAAATGGCTCTGTAACCTTTGTCAGACTGATAGATGTCAATGCGTTTGTTTCTTACCTGTTCTCTAGTGATGGATTTGGTTTCTCAGATCTTTTAGCCTTTGCCATTCTGTCAGACAGATTCTAAATAAGTGATTTTTTTTGTTTCTACAGGTCGGGCAGTAATCAGATCTGAGGGTTGCAAGTAAAACTGAACCGGAAATGTGGTGGTGATCCGTCAGAACGCGATCTCCTTTGTTCGGTGAATGACCACTGGCAGGACTTGCTCAACACACAAAATCATTCTTTATCTCTCATCCCTGTTTTCATGTGGGTTGATGGTGGCCCCCTACTAGACAGACATGAGTAATTGCATGAGTCGCATATACAGTATATATATATATATATAAATGCTATAGGCTTCATTTTATCTTTCTTTGTCAGACTGCATCACACTGCTGATTACAGAAAAGACCCATCTGCCTGCAAAGTCCCAACTTTTTTTGCTCTCCCTCTGTCTGTGCATGTGTGTGAGTGTAATTGTGTGCATATGCGTTCATTTCATGCCCATTTCTTATTTATTGATTTCTCTGTCTCATTATTTGTCTGTTTGTCTTCAGTCCATTACCGCATTATTGCCATGATTGCACTCGGAATAAATCATGCACAAATCTTATAAGCAGTCAAATCACACACTGTATGGTGAGGCATCTATCCATCCGATACATATTGACTAAATTGTGATGGTTTAATACTCCAATGAAGATAATTGTTGTCAGTAATCGACCGCAAAGATGCAGCTAAAAAGGCTCAAATAGCCTTGCAGATCAGACTTGTTTTTGCAAGCAGCATATTCAGGGACTTTTTCAAATGAGCTCATTTGTATTTGAAAACCTCTTTCCAATAACACAAATAACTAGAGTAAAAATAGCATTTTATGCAGTTATGCCTTACAGAGATGTTAAAGAGTTGTGTAAACATTTTTGAACCGCACATATATTTACACAAGCCATTTTATGTTTGATTGCACATTTTATTAAAAATATCATGTTAGAAATAGTGGGTAAAATAAAATGACCCTATTGCATATAAGCATAAAACAAAATTCTGCTATGCAAACATGGATCAACATTCTACAGATGATGTTTTCTTTATAGTTTTTATACTTTTCAAAAAGTATATTTTTATACTTATTATTCTTTTAATCTTTTTGTTTTGTTCTCAAAATCACAAAAGCACTTTGTACAAATTACAGTTCAGTTAACATTTTATTGACAGTTCTGATGGCTTGGAACACAACTAAAGCCAAATGGTTTCTTCTAGGGAATTTATCATACAGTTCCTCTCAAAATTTACCAAACCCTTTTGAACTTTGTCACATTATATCACAAACATTACCACAAACTCATGACATTTATAGGGGTTTTATATGATAGACCAACACAAAGTAGCACATAATTTTAAAGAGGATGAAAAAAAGGGGCAGAATCAGAATTTTTAACAAATAATTTTTTTTGAAATTATATTATGAAAAGTATTAAGTCACGTTTTGCTACAAGTTGTGTGGAACATGTCCCTACAAGGCTTGCACATCCAGAGAATGTGGAGAATATTTACCATATTGCAAGATGCTCGAGTTCTATCAGAACAGCAGTTTTCAAAATATATCACAGCTTCTCAACTGAATTTAGGCATGGACTTTGATTGTGCCAATCTATCACATGTGCTTTAATCCACAACCTTTCACTGCAACTCTGGATGTATGTTTAGAACTGTTGTCCTGCTGGAAGGTGAAGCTTTTAGCAGTTTCCCCGTCCTTCCTAAAGATAAGCATTACTGCAGTATGATGCTGCCTACACCATGCTTCACTGTGGGTAAGGTGTTCAGGATGATATGTAGCGTTATTTTTCTTCCTCCTTTCTAATTGGAGTAAAGAGGGTGGAATACAAAAGAAAGCAAAAGCTTTCTGATTTCGGTTTGTTAAAAAAGCCAAAAAGCAAAAACATTTTATACATCATCTAAATAAAATTCCAATAAAGTACATTAAAGTTTGTGGCTTTACCATGACACAATGTAAATATGTTCAAGAGGTGTAATCATTTTGGGAGGCAGTCTAGGTAATATTTAAATAAACATACAAAAAACATAAATTGACCTTTTGTCATGCCTCAGGGAGAGAGAAAGTCACTCCACATTCAGATATATTAAATCAAAATACCTTTAGTATGTCATCCTTTAATAGGTATCTGTTAATACTGTCAGCAAGACTTAAATGATTTAAAGTGGTGGCCACTTAGATTAGTGACACCATTGTTAAAAAGTAAAGGATTTTACCCCCTGACACAAGAAATCACACGTGAGTGTTTCTGCCTAAGTTTTGCATCCACATCAGACATTCTGAGTGCTACAACTAATCATTATCTTCCACCTGTCAAATATGGAGGACCAGTAGAGTCACTGAAAAAGAAATACAACCATTTAAAATTTAACATTTAAATGATACAATTAGAAATTGAAAAGCGTTTTGTAATTTCACATTTTAAATGTAATTATTAAAGAGGAATTGTAAATTGTATTTATTAATCCATTATTAAATACTGCAATTTGAAAATTTATTTTCAAATCCTATTCCTAAATGGAGATTTAAAAAAATACAATTCATAAATCTGATTATAAATACTTTTCCTTATCAAACATTTAAATAGTAATTCCTTTTTCACCTTACATTTTCAAATCCTTTTTGCAATTGCATTTTCTTTTTACTTTACCATCTCCAATTAGCATTCCCATGACCCTTCTGGACCCCTGTGCATTCGCTTAACGCTTTCCCTTTTCCATTTAGCTTTTGCGTGACCCTTCTGGTCCATGAGCACACTGAAAACCAAATTACACCAGTCACAGTTGCTCCTTGGATGTAACCGGCTCTCTCATTGGTTAGACAGCCAGACTTGGATCACAACACTGTTGGCTATCTAACCAACGAGAGAGCCGGTTACATCTGAAGAGCAACTAGGATTGGTTTAATTTAATTTTCAGTGTCCTCAGGAATCAGAAGGGTCACGGAAATGCCAAATGGAGAGGGTAAAGTAAACAGAAAATGCAATTGCAAAAAGGATTTGAAAATGCAAGCTGAAAAAGAAAACGGAAATGGAAAAAGGGATTACCTTGATATGGAAAGATATTTATAATCAGATTTTTGAATTGTATTTTTTAAATCTCCGTTTAGAAATAAGATTTGAAAATACATTTTCAAATTACAGTATTTAATAATAAATTAATAAATACAATTTACAATTCCTCTTTAGTAATTCAATTTAAAATGTGCAATTACAAAGCTATTTTCAAAGTGGCTTTCTAATTGTATCATTTAAATGTTAAATTTGAAATGGTTGTATTTCTTTTTCAGTGACCCTCCTGGTCCTCCATAGTCAAACACCACAGGGAAGACATGTTTAAAAGAAGTTTCATGAAAAAGGGAAATGACAGTCCCTCCGCTGAAATACGAATTTCTAAAAAAGCCTTTAGTCTATTGCAGAATATAAATTGTTAATGCCACCCTGTTTCTTATATTTCATTGTTTCTGGTCCCTTTTTTGGGGCATAATTAATATCTTAGGAGCCCTGACTCTCACTGTGCTGGGAATAAATCTCCCGTGGCACATCTCCGTCTGCAGGCTGCCGAATCAGCCATCACTCTGTCTGCATTAAACCTATCCCCCCCACCCCCCCAGCTGTGCAGTACGTCGGTCCAAACCAGGCCTGTAGCACACTTAGCAGGGGTCTTGCTTGGGAAAGAAGTATAAAAAGGAGGGAGAAAACAATGATAAAGCCACATAATGGAAGTCCTGAAGTTGAGGATTAGCAATAAATATTAATATTTCACATCAGTTTTTGTAGAGCTGATTTGAGTTTCATTTTCTCACAAACAGCTTTCTGCACTGATCTCTGATTGACAATAATAGCTTTTTTTGTTTTATTGGCGCAGACAGTTATTAACGTGGCGCCACCAAGACTGTAAATTTGGCTCTTTCATATAATGTTACTCTAGAGGGTTGTTAGGCTGAGAGCTTTTGATAACCTACTGCAGTCCATCGACACATCCCCTCTGGATGTCCAATACTAATGAGATCTGCAGTTTCTTGAATTGCAGAAATGAGGATAAAATGTGGCTAATTATTGTCCATATGGCAAGCTTTATTAGTTTATTAGACTTCTGTATTTGCAGCAGCAAAGAAAATACTTAAATCTTCTATTCCGATTTAATGTAGTCATTAATTTCATGTAAATGATGTTGTAGTGCAAATTTTAGAGCTTTTGGTTTTGATAGAAAGCAAACAGAAGGAAATTAGAGTCAGTCAGCTGAAGAGACCTATGGGTTCAAAACTCTCCCAGGCATTGGAATCGAAAACTGTTTCGCCAACTGAACAGCCCAGTATTTGGCTGCATCATATTCCAGGCGATTTAACAGGCCCAGGACTCCTTACACGCGAGATACGGTTGATCCAATTTAGGCCATGCTCAATCAACTTAATTCTACAGGGGGACTGAGAGGCTGTGTTACTGCAGTGTGTGCAAGAATGAATTGCTCAACAAAGCAGCTTTTAAAGGTCATGTTTTGGTTGCAGCCATTCCTACAAGATCCTAATGGAGGGCACTGTTTGCAAACTGAGTATGTAAATCCATCACAAACCTCCAAATGTACAGTGATTTATGATGGTAAGCTACGGTAGGAGGTCTTGGTGTTCAGTTTGCGAGTGCACAATGTAAAATTGCATCTCCAAGGCCCTGTTTGTGCTGTCTCTGCTCAGACAAGCCTCTACACCAACATAACAAGTATCTCAAAGTTTCTTTTCTCATTTATTGAACTCTCCAGACTCTTAATTTCTTTGCATAGGCTTGCCTTATTTTTCCCGTACACACAGTAATTATTTGCTAGCTTGTCATGAAGGCATGCAAGTGCGCACAGCAAGAATTTCCCACTCCTTTCTCGATATGTTCTTCTCCTCATGGGATGCACGGTGTCATGCTTTTGCTTCTGCCATACAAGGAGCCAATTATATTATCAGCGTGGGACCTCTGCTTGACATCACGTGTCCTTGTGGTGTAATGAAATAAAAGAGGTTTCACACACATTTCTCCCACTGTGTCCTTGACGTTTGGAAATGTCTGCTTTGCAGTTTCTGTAATTTGGATGAGAGTTGGGTTTTCAAACATGCCACAGGGCTGAACGTTCTCCATGGGGGATTTGGAAGCCCCATCCTCTATTTTAAGGGGCAATTCTGTTTAGGGAAGAAGACTAGGGTCTGTTGGCAGGTATAGCAAAATTTGCCTGAAATTGTTAAATCTCCAGATGGTGGTTCTCACTTTGCATTAGTTTTGTTTTTTATTAGTGTTCTGTTTTATTACAAAGACATAAATAAATAATTTCATTACATGAATTCTTGCAGTGCTGTTCCCTGAGATAATTAAAGCATTAATGCTGGTTTTTCCTTTAATAGGTATCAAAGGTTTATGCTCATTAGCTCCATTGTTAATATAATCTATGAAATCCCTAGGAAATCATGGCATCTGGAAATATTCTATAAAAGATGTTTGACCCACAAAAATGACAAAGAAAGACTGCTTTGAATAAACTTTATGGTTCTTTAAAACATAAAACAGGAGGAGGATTGTAATCCTACAATATAAATATTCACCATCACTCTGAAAGCAGCTTCTTGATTCGGCTCTGACCACCCATGCTGTTATATGTACATGCAAGGAGCAAACGGGGATTCTTTTTTACAACATGCCACACGCATTTTAGCTAGCCTGATTTATTTTAAGAGATGTCTCAGAACTTCCCCAACACTGCGAACAATGTTGGCATGTGTAGTTACAATAAATTTGTTTAATAAACCATAATTAATACCAGCTATTTGCAGCTTTGCAGTATTTCAGGTTCATACCTCTACCTCACTTCTGCATACTGGTGACTGTACAGAACATATCCCGATTTTATATTTTGAATTACTTCACTCAAAGCTTGAAAAATGCTAGAACAGTATATCACTATGGTGAACTAACAATTTATTTATTTCATTATTGTTATTTATTATTTTTATTATTGAAATAACAAAGGGTATGCTGTATGAAATGTAAACATACAGAAATAGCAATAGAAAGAAACATTTTCACAATGACTAACACCCCTAACTAGGAAAAAACACATCACAAACCTTCCGTTGTTAGATTTTTTCCCAAACAAAATGTGTTAGTCTTTTCTTTGAGTCAAAGTTTAAAACTAGGTGCTTCCCTATTTTTATAGTTAGTATATATAATTCCTTAGCAGTGATTAGGATTTGGCATTTTTTCAAAGATTTGATTTGATTTAGATCTGACAACTTAAGGCAAGAGGACAAAACTATCAACCAGATTACAGTTACATTTATCAAACTCTCCAAATATTTGTGAAACAAACTCATGCCACTTTGATTGTGAATTATCCAGCCTTTGGAGAAGGTGAAACTGAATGAGATAGTGCCTAAAGTATTAAGAGAAGAATTATTGAGCTTTACAAGAATCTGTTATTTACACTGCCTTCCAAAAGATTTCCCACTCCTGCTACATTGTGTTACTACAACCACAAACCTCAATGTAAACTTTTTTTATGTGTAAAAGACCAACACAACCCCAAAAACAGTTTGTACCTTTTCTCTTCCCTCATTATTGGGAAGAGACAAGAAATATGATGAAATGATTGCCTCAAGCCACGGAGACACTGCAGAAATTGTGAACTACATTGTATCGATCTATGACATAAAATCCCCAAAGGTCCATTGGAGTTTGTCAAAAAGTTTGAAAAAAGCCAAAAAGGTATGAACACTTTAGTAAGACACTGTATTTGTCAATGAATTATAGAATTCACTTTACTTGTGAAACCTTACTTTCAGGGGTTTCATACTCAAAAAGGCATCTGGTAGGTGAGAAAAGTGATGGTGAAGCAGTTAAAGGTGAAGCATTAGCTAAAGATTTAGAATGCGTTTGGACATGGTTTTTCATTTGCTAACACTAATAAAGATAGACTCAGATTTGCTGCTGATGGTGTGTTGGTAGGCTTTCTGTGTTGAGTTTCCATAACCTGAATTTGCATGCACAGGTTGTCTCCAAGCACTCAAGCTTTCAGATGCATATTAGAGGAATGTATGATTTTAAACTGGCTATAGAAGTGAGTGTGCATGATCTAATGTTTCTATGTGTTGATCCTGTGGTGAACTAGTAATGTGACGCACAACCCACACCTAACTCTATACCATCCAGTTGACCTTTTGCCCATTCAAAATGATTGTCATCCTATTGCACTCCAGTATTGTGAGACATATAACATGAAACAAAGGTCGTAATGGAAACTGTTGACTTTCCGATGATGAGAAACTGTTGGAAGTCATCAGGTCTGACATGCAAACTTTCACAGCAGTCAGGAATGTTTGTTGTTAATGCTCAACACAGTGTGGTAAAATGTGCCAAGTGGCCCTTTAAGCCATGCTTTAAAACAGGCCTGCTTTAATGAGATCTCCCACAACCAAACAGATGTGGTAGGCCAGGATTCTGTGCAACGAACATCTGTAGATAATTGGATGGTGTAGCTATTGTGGAAATGCATGTTGCGGGCCCCTGTTCATCAGCAAGAAGCCATTATCAGTGTTTGGATTAATAGCTTTTCCAAAACAAAACTGAATGTGTGTCTTGGACTCAAAGAGGTTTTGCTATAGCTGGTTTCAATTCTATGGTCAATGGTGCAGTGCTACTAGGATCTTCAGAACTCTGGAGTAGCAAATTAAACTTTACCCACCTTGTGTTTTGCCTTGTGATGGCTTTTAAAGCCACCTTAATCTTTGCAAAAATGTTTTTTTTGAATCCAATAAATACTTTTTAAAAATGCAAATCAAATGTATGCTGCTTTTTTATTATTCATCAAACAATATATATTTATTTGATAACACCATCTATGTTTTTGACGCCTGTAAAATATTGCACTGAATAATTTGAAATGGCTAAAGATGCATCACACCACCCTTCTCATCATTCACTGCCCCCCAAAAAGGGTTTGTACCTGATTGCAGTTTGATCACATTTTGCTCTTGCATTCAGCATCACCACAGATACAGAACATCATTTATCCATTTCAGAAAATAAGCATATCCAAGGACAAGACATGAAATGCTATTCATCATGATGTCAGATTTAAAATTTCCCTGTCTGTGTGTGAGAGGGTAATTTGATGTCTCAAGTAATGAAAATGTCTCGAAATGATTTAACCATTTGTCCAGTCAGGTCTTTATCGATACAGCTCAGGTATAAGGCAGGCAACAACTTGTTAATCTTAATCTTAATCTTCACTAATCTATCTGAGTAATGGATCTCCAGCTAGTTTTACAAAAATGTCTTAAGCTTCATGAAGCTTGTCAAGTCTGTTAACATATTTCCAGTAACACGATCTTTTTTTTCCATCATCAATTACAATTACAGGATATCATCTTCAGAGTGCTTCCAACACATGGGTGACCTTCACTAAATCCTAATAACATATCAGAGTGCCTTTGTGCAAGTGCAGATAGTGTACCAGTGCTGCTTTGCTGACTTATAGCTCAAAATATGTAAACATTAATTTAAACCTATTATCTACACTTTGTGTGCAGCACATCAACACAATGCATATTCGAATCTCTGAGTCATTTAATGACGAAGGCTGTGATTCAGAGATCTGGAAACAAAACTGCATTATTTTCTTGGGTTGATATAACCTCTCTTTTATTCCTGTTCTTTTTGTACCTGTTTATTGTTCTTTTCTAAATATGTTTGTGCAGCAAAAACCCAAAGAAGTAGAACAACGAGAAATCATGACATCATCGTAAAAATACTTCTCAGGTCCCACAAATGATAAAATGACACCAAATGGAATGGTGTCATTCAGGAATATGTTTTTGCAATTATCTTGGAGGCAGATCAATCATATTACTTTCATCATTTCTAATCTCTGACTTCATTTTCATGTTTTCTTAATCAGCGTTTGGTTTCAAAAGCATCAGTTCTTTCACCCTTTCTTCCATTATAGCAAAAACCTCGTCCTCAGCGTCTTTTAGGTACTCTAAGGAGCACTTATCATTAAATTGGCTCAAGATCATTTACAGACTTTTCCAAAAAACAAAGTCCTCCAAGCAGTCCACTCACTAAGTCATCTCCGTAGTATAAAATGGGTTTTATCCTCTAGTGACCAAGCTCAAATTACCTCAAACATCATGCATGCGGTGTGCTTTCAGGTCCTTAGTGAGGTCAGCTGATGCTAACAGTTCCAATACTTTCCATTTGCTCAAACTGGGTTTTCAGCGCTATTGCAGACTTCTGTCTTTATAAAAGACAGACAAATATACCTACCTAAAAATGCAGCAGTTAGAATTTTTACATTTTGCTTTATTTAGATTTTTTCTTTTAGCCTTCCTGCCATAGGTGGCATGTGAGAGCAGTCACCCGAGTTTCAATATTTTAAAGCAAAGACAAAATTATTGCAAAGTTAGCATTTTTCTTGTATTAGAAATTAGCACAGGTAGTGGGTTAGCAGGGACATTGTAAGGAGGCTCTGCACCGCTAAACAGAGAAAGTTGCAACTTGCGAGTGGCCCTAAGAATTCAAAGTTCATGCTAAAACAATGAAATATTGGTACGGAATGTGTTTTTTTACAAGACGCAGACTTAATATTTATTAACAGCAGTCAAAGTTAAAGGAAAACAACCTGAATTTAATTGGTTAAACTAAACGTAATAGGAAAAACCAGACCTTGCTAATTAACTTTAGACAATTTTTTTTGGAAACTATTTTGATTTAGAAGGGACATTTTTAGGTGCTTATTAGAAAACAAAGAGCTAAGAACCAAGAATGTTTATTCCAACATTGACAAGGATTACAAAAAAGGGCCTAGGGTTGGATTTAGAAAGCTACTATTGAGAGCTCTTGATTACTAATTAAACGCTTTTACCAGGCAAGCCAAAGACAGGACTTTTTCCATGAGCAAACAATTTATTCGTCCAGGACACTTGATATGTACTGATCATTGCTTTATTGTTACTGTGGGTCAATTGTGGCTTTTTCTACAATTACGAATTAAACTCTGTTTCTCATGTGCCTGACAGATTATCTGTCAATGCTGTCATTTCTGTGTTAACTAACAAACTCGGTCAGAGAGGTACTGCTGCTGAATCAGAGTCAAATCAGAATCAAAGTTCTATTTGGAAATAAATTATACAACTGACAGTTTTACTTTTATTAAAACAAAGTGCTCTTTTTATCTGGTGGTATTGAGAAAACATCCTGCATAGTTTGAATGTTTAGCAACACTTCAGATTAAAATGTGTGTTGCTTCCAGTACAGTACAAATAACATATTGTCTTAATTTCCTCAGATTTTATAACATTCATTAATAATATTACTGCAATATGACATCTGAAGGACAAAAATATATCTACTGCTTATCATATATCTACTTGAAAAAGTTGGGCTTAGCGCATGGGTTGACTCATGACAACACACACAGATGTTTATGTGGACCTTGAAGAAAAATAACTGCCCAAGAAAATGCCAACATTTTAAATCCAGTATGTTCCTTGACAATTTAAATGCTAAAAAAGGATAAAACAAACAAAGTTTGCTATACACACTGTGATCTGCTCTCACTCACTCTCTCACAGCCTAAATTAACCACAGACATGTCTAGAAAATACAGTTTTCTTTTAATACTTTCTTACATCCCTGTGTTTACTCTGAATTATGTTTTAAACACATCACAGATCCTGAAAACAAGTTTGAGTCTTTTTCACTCAGTAACAGTCTGCATTAAATAGTATTGTTGCACAGCATGGCCTGGAAATGCTTAGATGTGTTGTCTCCAAGAAAAAGATAGGATTATTCTATTTTTGACCAGTCGGTCACCAGTCAGAGCTGGGTAGACTTGAAATCATCCATTCACCAGCATCAGTATTTAATGCACAGATAATCTGAGATCCAAATCAATTGAAGAACCTCAACTCTTATGTACATCTAATATTTTAAAAATACCTCCACTTCTTGTCAAGAAAATTTGATTAGACATCAAAAATATTGATTAGTTCATGTGACCAGCAGGCTGAAATTAAGGTATTACCTTGTGGTTTTTGCCTGTTAAAGTTCTAAACCACAGTTACATCTTTGCATCTTGACTAAGGGAAGTACTGAATTAGCTTGGCAGATTCAGCCACATTGTGAGAAAACAAATTGATCATTAATTAATAAGGTCAATTCACTAATCAAACAGCCCTACCCTTGTGTCAGACTGTGTTAGAGACATTTAGACGACATCTGTTTAGATACAGAGGAGTTAGTAAGGGCTGTGGCGGCGGAAGTTTGACCACCTAAGAAACGATTTTTCAGAAAGTCAGAGCTTGAGAAGGAGAAAGACCAGACATGTTTTTTCTTTATACTTGGCTGGATTCTACTAGCGTTTTAGAGTGAATATGTCAGCAGTAGTTACATGTATACATTTTCAGATACTATTAAATGAGCAAAGTCAGAGTTTAGCTGTAGGTTTATTGAAAATACTCAAGTATGTCTGCATACTGGGAAGCATAACAAACGTTTTCATAACTTACATTACATTACATAACATAACGACTTACATTATTGAGATTAAAAAATGCATGCAAAGTCCAGTACTAAATATAACAGGAAAGGGCGCGGCGCTGGTGGTGTAGGGGTTAAACATGCGACCCATGTAGAGAGGCTACAGTCCTGGACCTGGAGATCTTTGCCGAATGTCTTCCCCCTCTCTCTCCCCCTATTTCCTGTCTGCCTACTGAAAAATAAAGGCCTGTAGCAAAAGATAAATAAATTATATATATATATATATACATATATATACATAAATATATACATATATATATATATATATATATAAAATATATATATATATATATATATTATATGATATATATATATATATATATATATATATAATATATATAAAATTATATATATATATATATATATATAATATATATATTTATATATATAATATATATATTTTATATATATAACAGGAAAGCCAAGTAACATAAATCAACTACGATTGTTGTTTTTTTAAAGAAGGAATGCTTGAAAGAGATTTTGAATGGAAAAAAATCACTGGAACCATTATTGTTGATGTTCTGCTTTAAAGCTAAAAAAGGTTTGCCTCACTCTTTTAGCTATATCAGAGCACAGACTGACTTAAACTTAAATCTATAAAGAGATATGTCTTCGGGGCTGGTTTGGGGTAAGAGTTTTTCCAGGCTCCTTGCATTAATTATGAGAAAAAAAATTTATAAATTGACTCCTCCGAACACTGGAAGGTGCTTAAACTTTTCTATTCTCAAGCCAAAGGATAAAAATAATCAATTCATTCTCTGCTGCTTATAGTTTGATTCTGTTCCAAAGGTTTTAATGGGGGCGAGTGCCATTAACTCAAGAGTTGTTTCAAATTTGCTTTGAATTACAAAATTAGACTTTGAAGTTCAAGATATGTATGCCTAACAATTTAAAAGTAAGTAATCATACCCAAATATAAATAGTTTTTGTAATATATTGCAGGATAGTCTTGGTGTTCAAACACCTTCAGTAAAAAATTATAGAAAAACATATCAATTCATGATTTACTTCCCATGTTGCGAAATAATTATGCTTCCTCGTTATGAAAAGAACAAAGTTGTCACTAGTTTTAAACAAGAAAAGTGATCATCCCTTTAATCCTAACTGATGTTAATTGAAGTAGCTAACGTTTGTTGTCCAGAGAATCAAGTGCTGTGGCATGCAATTATCTCTGACTGTCTTACTGTTTTATGCTGATAAGGAAAAAAATATGCTGTGTCTTAAAAATGTTTATCTGGGTATTAGACAAGATAGGAGATGCATGCAGACTGAAAATTAGTTTTCAAGCACCAATGTGATAAATTACTGCTTTGACTAAAATAAGAAGGGAACGAAAAGTTTCCTGAGGCTGTCTCCCTGCTTTTCTAACAAAATAGTTTTTGTTGCATTTGTACTGAACCATAAAGAGTTTAAAACTGTTTAAACTGCCTATTGACGGTGACAACGTCAAGCTGTGATGAACAAGCTGTGATAAAGGCTATCAATGCAGCATCCGAGAAAATGTGCTACTATCTGCGAACGTGTTTAAGCCATTGCATAACAGTCCAATTGTATAGCTAAATGGAAGTGGAAGGACATAAGATTTTGTTTTAGAATAAAGTTGTATTGTCAACGCTCATGACTTAGCAGTAATTAGAGGTATAACTTGCATTGTTTGTTGGTAACTTTAAACTCCGCTTTACAATGTTACATGTCGGTGTTCAGTTGTAGTTTTTGACCATTGTGTCAGGGGGTCAAAAAATATATACACCTTTCATTTGTGTTGTTAAATATGTGACCCTGTGCTTTTACCAGTTCTCAAAGTTATTTGGAAATTATTCTGTTGAACTATCGATTAGCAGATTAGAGTAATACCACAGGAGATGTTCAGCTAAGATGACAGAACAGTCTCTTGTGAAAGTACTCATACTCGTACTCGTACTCATACTCGTCGTCTTCCGCTTTATTCCCGGGACCGGGTCGTGGGGGCAGCAGACTCAGCAGAAACACCCAGACACCTCCTCCAGCTCCTCCGGGGGGGGAGTCCAAGGCTTCCCAGGCCTGCTAAGAGGCATAGTCCCTTCAGCGTGTCCTGGGCTGTTCCCTGGGCCTCCTCCCGGTGGACTTGGAACACCTCCCGAGGAAGGCGTCCAGGAGGCATCCAGTATAGATGCCTGAGCCACCTCAACTGGCTCCTCTCGATGTGGAGGAGCAGCGGCTCTACTCCGAGCCCCTCCTGGATGGCCGAGCTTCTCACCCTATCTCTAATGGAGTGCCCGGCCACCCTATAGAGGAAACTCATTTCAGCCGCTTGTATCCAGGATCTCGTTCTTTTGGTCATGACCCAAAGTTCATGGCCATAGGTGTGGGCAGGAACACAGACCGACCGGTAAATCGAGAGCTTCGCTTTTTTGCAACGGACCGGCACAGCGCCCCCATTACTGCGGCAGCCGCACCAATCCGTCTGTCGATCTCCCGCTCCATTCTTCCCTCACTCGTGAACAAGCCCTCGAGATACTTGAACTCCTCCACTTGAGGCAGGAACTCCCCTCGAAACCTGAGGAGGACAAGCCACCCTTTTCCGGTCGAGAACATTGGCCTCGGACTTGGTGGAGCTGATCTTCATCTCAGCCGCTTCACACTCGGCTGTGAACCGCCCCAGTGCATGCTGTAGGTCTTGGCTAGAGGGGGCCAGCAGGACCACGTCATCTGCAAAAAGAAGAGACAAAATCCACTGGTGCCCAAACCAGACCCCTCCAGCCCTTGGCTGTGCCTAGAAATCCTGTCCATAAAAGTTATGAACAGGACCGATGACAAAGGGCAGCTCTGCCGGAGTCCAACATGCACCAGGAACAGGTCCGACTTAGTGCTGTCAATGAGGACTAAACTCCTGCTCCGCTTGTACAGAGACCGGCCCCCAATTCCATACTCCTGGAGCAACCCCCACAGGGCACCACAAGGGACACAGTCGAATGCCTTCACCAGGTCCACAAAACACATGTGGACCGAAAGGGCAAACTCCCATGAACCCTCGAGTACCCTGCAGAGGGTATAGACCTGGTCCAGTGTTCCACACTGCTCCTCCTGAAGCCGAGGTTCTAGTATCGGCTGGACTCTCCTCTCCAATACCCTGGCGTAGGCCTTACCAGGAAGGCTGAGGAGTGTGATCCCCCTGTAGTTGGAACACACCCTCCGGTCACCCTTCTTATGAAGGGGGACCACCACCCCAGTCTGTCCCCAACTGCCACGCAATGTTGAAGAGGCGTGTCAACCATGACAGCCCCACAACATCCAGAGACTTGAGGTAATCAGGGCGGATCTCATCCACCCACGAAGCCCTGCCACCGCGGAGCTTTTTAACCACCTCGGGGACTTCAGCCTGGGTGATGAAAGAGTCTAACCCCAAGTCCCCAGCCTCTGCTTCCACTAGGGAATGCGTGATGGCAGGATTGAGGAGATCCTTGAAGCATCGACAATAGATGCAGAGAACATGGTCCACTCGGACTCTATGTCTCCAACATTCCCCGGAATCTGGTCAAAGCCCTCCCGAGGCCAGGTACTCCGCACTACCGCTCGGCCCGTAGGCCGAAACAACAGTCAGAGACCTGTCCCCAACCCGAAGGTGCAGGGATGCGACCCTCTCATCCTCTGGGGTAAACCCCAATACGAGATGGCTGAGCTGGGGGGCAGCAAGCAAACCCACCCCAGGTTGCTACAAGGAAGGGACCTGTTACTGATAATAATGTGACAGAACCTTTGTTCAAAAAAGGCTGTTTATTCTCACAAAATGTTGTTGTCTCCAGCAGGTATGTAGAGAGAAAACATAAGCTCTGCTGTGCATGAGTGCAACAGTGTAGTTCAAAACATTTTTTTGTGTTCTTTTGAAAAATTTTCTTTCACACCAAATCAGTTTGAAAGGCTTCTTATCTATTTAGAATAACCCAGTGGCAAATTGTAACCTGATTTCCTTTTGGGAGATGGTTGAAAAACTTTGCATTATAACCCTAAGAGCCACTGGACTGTTGTCACTTGACATTTTTCAAAATCACATCTTTGCTTCAGTTTGTGCTTGATCATTCAGGATGCTGCTTCTGCTTATTGTTCATTTGGTCAAAATGAATAATGTCAAAGGGTAATGCTGCACCAGCAATCAGAAATGCATAATTGTTTATATCATGGTCTTGTGCCAAGCAAAGTTAGCACGGTTACTGTAGAGCAGTTTGATTCCTCTTTTATTTATAGTAAACCCAATCTTGTGGTAATCTGGGTCTTTTTCTCAGATTTTTCACTTTCGCTTCCTTTAACAGATTTACACACACTAGCTGAGCAACTGCAAAATGAAAATATTGATTCCAAATATGCGAATTAAATTTAAAGATTACTTTAAACCTAAACTCTCTAGGGGTATAAATAATTATATATATAATATTTATTATACATAAATTAAACAAAGTAACGAGTTAAAGGTTTCGTCTTGAGGACTTTTGTAACAACTCATTCAAGTCACTCAGGTAACGTTTCAGCCCTAAACTCATGTTTAAATTACATCTCCTAACTCATTTAGGTGAGTTCTGATCTGTTTATGCAAAACCTATTGTTTTGGTTTTGTTCCTGTTTTGCAGTTAATAACTGTACTTTGCTTCTAAGTTGTGCTTTTGCTGATTTTATTTCAGTTACATTTTAATTATTTGCAAATTTGATTCTTGTTTCATTTTTAATCAGGTTTTGTTTAACTTAGCAAGTTCTTTATTCTTTCAGCATTCATTTCCATCTTTAAGCGCTTACAAATTGTCACTATACTACTAGAAACTTGAGATTTTGTCTATCATTTACCCCTAGATATCCTCAGTTACCTCAATCTAAAATCCAAACTGCAACTTTACCACATGTTGTCTGTTTCTCATTCTCTCACTCAATTGCCCCTCCCAGTGCATAAATACTTGAGTTTCTTTGTTCTCAGAAAGTTGATATCCAGTTGTAACTTTCTTCGTGTTGGTTAGACGTGTTTTCCCAGCTGTGGCTGATGTAGCTTGTTTGGTTTGCCTGCTTGAGCTTTGTTCACAAAAAAGTTCCTTGTTTTTTTCTAACTGAACTTGCTCTTTTCTGTTATGATGTAAAAAAATAGATTTGCTTTTCTTTTGTGAACAAATTCAATATTTATTATTATTGTTATTGTAAATTTGTTGCCCTTTCTTTGTTTGGCATTACAATTTATAACTTTTTAAAGCACCTAGATCCACACTTGAAACTGACAGGAGCCCTCCTGTGTGTGTCCCCAGGCTTGAACACAGTGATTTATTTCTGTACACTTGCACTGCTGATTTTCGAGGTGATTGTCCTATTGAGCAGGAGAACAAACCGTGCCTCAATGATGTCAGGCTCACCAGCAGGAGCTAAGACCAAAATACCACCAGCCCAAAGGGGAGAGAGAAAAGAAAATCTATGGCAGCTGATGAAGGATCTCAGCTGCTATACAAGTGGAAGGATGGCAGGTGGATTGGTAAATGATGAATTATAGACTGGTGACCTTTTAAAATACTGTAGTTTTGCTGATGTGTAGTCAATCTATACAATCTCGCCCACTCACCCCAATCTTCCTCTATTCTTCATCTTTCTTTTATTTGACTCAATGCTGATAAATGAGCCGATTCTCATCCATTTCTCATCTTGATCAGCCCAGTTGGATTTAAATCATGGTACGTTTGCTCACTTTTGCTGTTCCTTAGTTATAGGATTAGTTACAAGGACATTTAAAAAGATGCTTTTAGTGTAATTATGTTCAAGGACATTCAGCAAATTACTTAATTTGGCAAGGTCAATTTTGTATAAGCACTTGAAGTTGCAATTATTACTTCCTCCAAATGAAAATAGAAATTTTGTAATGTTTTTCTCATTTATCGTTTTGTTCATGTAACTGTGTGCATACATATTTGAAAATGATAAAAAAGGAAAAACACTGAAACTGTTTTTGTGTTTGAAGCTGTTACTGCACTTGAGCTGCAAATTTTTTACCTTGGAGACTTAAAGTCCTTAGATCATTCCCAATGATGTAAAATAACATTATTTTTCTTCCGAGATTTTTCTATTACTGAAATTAATATAATTATTTACCTAAAAAGGGTAATAGCAGAGATATCTAGCTTGCCTCTCTGTCAAACAGACAGATAGACAGACAGACAGACTTTAGGTGTATGTCTCTACCAGCTTTCCTCATTTTTACTCGTTCTTCTTTGCAAAACAGGCCAAGCTCTCTCAGACTGAATGAAGAGCATCTGTGAACAGCAGTTTAAATGTACTTCCACGGATTGTTAATTGAATTTAGGTTCACACTTTGACTGGGCCATCCTCAATCTAAACCATTCAATTCTGCTGGATATGTAGGCTTGCCCTCCACTTGGACCAAACCAGTCTCAAGTCTTTTGCAGCCTCTACAAGGTTTTTTTCAGAGATTGCCTTTTGTTTAGTTCTATCCATTTTCTCATCCACAGCATAATGCTACTGCAACCATGTCCTAAATTTGGTATCATCTGACCAGAGTTCCTTCATCCATATGATTGCTATGAACATGGCTACATGTGCTACATTGCTTGTGCTTTAAATAGGACTTCTTTTGGCTTTTTCTCATCAGTAACTTTGTTCTTGCCACTCTTCCATAAAGGCCAAATTTGAGGGCAGGACCAAAAATTCTGCCATCATATTTTCCAAACAGAGGTGTAACAGAGAAAAATCAGCTTCTCTGAGTTACCGTGGGCCTTTTGGCTGCTAATCTGGTAGTCTCCTTGCCTGTCCTATAAATTTAGGTGAACAGCCATGCCTTAATAAGTTTGTCGTTTTATTCTATAACCCAATCATGCTTTGAAATTCTCCACAGCTTCATCTCTGACCTGTCTGATGTGATCCTCGGTCTTCACTAATGTTCTCTAACAAACCTCTGAGGCCTTCGTAGAACGGTTGTATTTATATTGAGATTAAACCTCACACCTTACAGGGGTTGGACAATGAAACTGAAACACCTGTCATTTTAGTGTGGGAGGTTTCATGGCTAAATTGGACCAGCCTGGTACCCAGTCTTCATTGATTGCACATTGCACCAGTAAAAGCAGAGTGTGAAGGTTCAATTAGCAGGGTAAGAGCACAGTTTTGCTTAAAATATTGAAATGCACACAACATTATGGGTGAAATACCAGAGTTCAAAAGAGGACAAATTGTTGGTGCACGTCTTGCTGGCGCATCTGTGACCAAGACAGCAAGTCTTTGTGATGTATCAAGAGCCACAGTATCCAGGATAATGTCAGCATACCACCAAGAAGGCCGAACCCCATCCAACAGAATTAACTGTGGACTCAAGAGGAAGCTGTCTGAAAAGGGATGTTCGGGTGCTAACCCGGATTATATCCAAAAAACATAAAACCACGGCTGCCCAAATCACGGCAGAATTAAATGTGCACCTCAACTCTCCTGTTTCCACCAGAACTGTCCGTCGGGAGCTCCACAGGGTCAATATACACGGCCGGGCTGCTATAGCCAAACCTTTGGTCACTCATGCCAATGCCAAACGTCGGTTTCAATGGTGCAAGGAGCGCAAATCTTGGGCTGTGGACAAAGTGAAACATGTATTGTTCTCTGATGAGTCCACCTTTACTGTTTTCCCCACATCCGGGAGAGTTACGGTGTGGAGAAGCCCTAAAGAAGTGTACCACCCAGACTGTTGCATGCCCAGAGTGGACCATGGGGGTGGATCAGTGATGGTTTGGGCTGCCATATCATGGCATTCCCTTGGCCCAATACTTGTGCTAGATGCCAAGGACTACCGAACCATTCTTGAGGACCATGTGCATCCAATGGTTCAAACATTGTATCCTGAAGGCGGTGCCGTGTATCAGGATGACAATGCACCAATACACACAGCAAGACTGGTGAAAGATTGGTTTGATGAACATGAAAGTGAAGTTGAACATCTCCCATGGCCTGCACAGTCACCGGATCTAAATATTATTGAGACACTTTGGGGTGTTTTGGAGGAGCGAGTCAGGAAACGTTTTCCTCCACCAGTATCATGTAGTGACTTGGCCACTATCCTGCAAGAAGAATGGCTTAAAATCCCTCTGACCACTGTGCAGGACTTGTATATGTCATTCCCAAGACGAATTGACGCTGTATTGGCCGCAAAAGGAGGCTCTACACCATACTAATAAATTATTGTGGTCTAAAACCAGGTGCTTCAGTTTCATTGTCCAACCCCTGTATATCCACAGAGGTGTGTGCAAGTTAGTATCTCTTCTAACTTCTGCGCTTGCTGGGGTGTTAGGCTAGGTTTGTACTGAACAGGGTGCGAGGGTGTGCGCGCCAAGAGGGACGTAATTGACTTAATACTGATAAAAGAGCCGATTCTCATCCACACCTCCGAATTTTTGTAACCTGGCATGGACCGGACATGCCTTGCTCCATTCAGGATGAACAAAGTTGAAGGTGGAAGTATTTCACACACAAATAAATCACTTCCTCATTAACAAAAGGAAGAGAGTAACAGAAAAGAAAAATAACAAAGAAAAAAGGCAAGAGAAATGTGAGTTACAAAGTTAGATAGTATGCATTAACACATTTTTTATAGTTTTTTTATTGAGGCTGAAATTATATCTAGGTACAGCTTTAGAATCACTTTGATAAGAAATATTTTCGGGCACACAGCCATTTCTGGTGTTACGTGAAGTGCTTCTTCTCTCTTTTACTACATTTACACTGGTTACCAACCATACTGCCCCCTGTGTTTTCAGAGAATACTGAACCAACGTCTGCGTCAACTATAAACGCCTACAGCGCTTGTTCAGGCTCATGCGCCGTCATTGGACTCTTGCGCACCACCCGGAAGCTTGACTATAACTTAGCCTTTACTGTCAGGTGTGCTCCCGCAGCTGCAGATCGTCAAGACCAATCAGGGGGGCCCTTAACGAGGAGCAGATCCCCTGAAGCAGAGGCCAGATTGTTTTGCTATCATGCATGGTTATCAGGCCTACTTTCTTTTGTGTCTCTTCCTTTCCCGAGTTCTGACACTAATCCTTGCTGTATTCCCTTTAAGGAACCTGTGCAAAATAATATATTTGAACAATCATGACATCACATGGTTGGAGTGAATTTACAAATTATGCGACTTCTACTGAATTTTATTTAGGGGTATCAGAGTAAAAAGGGCTGAATTCAAGTACAAACCACACATTTCAGATTTTTTATATAAATATAAATATATATATATATATATATATATATATATATTATATATATATATATATTACCAACCCCGCATACCTACCTGACTAACTAATTATATATCCACCTAATATTTTAATATAATAATATTATAATATATATATATATATTATATATATATATATATATATATAACATGGATTCTTTTCCTTGCACGTCACAATTCATCTCCCACACAAAATCCCAGTGAAATACTTTGAAGTTCATGATGAATTGTGAAAATGCTAGAGGGGTATGAATACTTCTCTAACTCATATGTATTCATGTATTCTTTCACATTTCTCCGTAAAGACTGTTGCTAAATGTTTTTTGTTTTTAAATTTTCCCACCATCCTTGTCTTAAACACAATAAATGGTGGGGAGGGCAGACAAAAAGTATTGCGTGCTAGTATAAGAGATGTCATGCTTCACTGCTATTGCTGGTTGCTACGTGTGACAATGGGGATGCCATATTTGGGTCATGCTTTACAGCCTGTTCAGGGCATTGAGCAACCCCACATGGGAGCTCTCTTTAAGAGGAAGAGATGTTAAGAAGAAGATACATTTTAAAGGTTTCATGTACTGCAGGTGTGGCATGGGAGATAAAACATTTCCCAGCGAGACAACTGAGCACAGATTCAGTGGCGGGCCTCTAAGCTGAAGCCGTTCACAGACCAGCTGGGGTGTTCTCACAGCTACTGATGGCACAGAATTGCACTTCATATCTCACCACTTCTCCCTACCTGTGACTATATTTTTTTTTTTCCTGTCACTGACCTGCGGTGAAAAGTGATGGTAAGAGGCAGCAGCATGCTCTGCTGACCCACTCTGCCAAGGCATGCCCTTGCGTTAGTCGGGACCTCTGGGGTGCAGCCTAGTTGACGTACATAGTTTAATCAAACTGGCAGGATGGCCTGTGCTGACGGGGTGCTTTATTTGAGCACATCGCACTCTGCAGCTGCTACCCTACACTCTTTTTTTCCCACTAAAATGTGGATCAGCGATCAGAGCCACAGTGTCAGACCACATTGCTTGTTTTGCATCGCATCAGCAACTCCCACGCTCACATAATCAAGAGCACACTCCAAAGGCGCTGTTGATTGTGAATTAATTGATTATCTGTTCATTACTTGACGATTTGTCCTCATTCATCATGTTTTGTTTTTTCAAAACGCCAGACATGCAGTTGATCATGTGCACTAAAAATTCGAGAACAACTGTATTGAGTTGTTAACAGCATTTTGTCTTGCAGCACTAAGTGGAAATATTTCTTTGGCCAAAGACTTTTATTTAAAATGACATGATTCCTGCTGGCAGTGCCTATAGCGGCCTGAGCATTCAGACAGAAACATTTGACCATATTTACAAGTAGATGTCCTTGTTCTTCAGTGAGGACCAAAGCTGTGGGACACAACGATAACCTCTTATGTGTTACAGCCTTCTGGCAAAGCGTATTACTGGCAGGTGAAAGGATGCTTTTGGCAAAAGTGTGTCACCAGTGTAGAGTGTGTTCATAACTCTGATTCTGTGCACCAACAACAGTAAAAATAAAATAATATAGTTATTTATTTATCTGCTGTTGTTATTTACTAGCAGATTCACAATAAAGTAACTAGCCCTGGTTCTTGTTCTTCAATTACTCACCTAGTAAAACAAGAAACAGCACTTTTGTCAGAAAGCAGCCCAAAATGTTAGAAACTATATGCTTCTTTTAATGATGAATAGAATATTTGTGGAAATCTTTTCAAGCTGGAGTCTTTTCTATGTTGCCATATTTCTTCAATGTTTAGAGACTGACATTTGTGGAACAAACTAGCTATTTTCAGCACTGAGGGTTGATCAGGGCCAACCTTTTTTAATTTAGATGATTCTAAGCAAGTTGTCCCCTTTGGCAATAGGCCAGCTTTTCTAATTTCCCCAGTCTTGCTGCGAAAAGTATTAATCAAGCTTAGAACTTGCTGTCTCCGACCTTTCAGACCAGTCAGCAGCAGAGTATTGTTTTGTCATTTGCATTTCTAGAATCCACAAGGTATTTATAATCTTACCCTTTCTTCAACAAAGCAAGCCAATTTCATTCCCACTTTTGCTCCTCTCTGCATGTCCAAACCATCTCACCTTTACCTCTCTGCCTGTGCTGTCTCACCCTGACCTTTCTTTTTGATACACTTATTTCTAATCCTGTCTTTTTTGGTCTTACATAAAGAAAGTATGAACAAACTTTCAGCTCTGCCCCCTCCAACTTCTCCACAACCTCCGCTTCTGGGTATTATGTGCCAATTGTGCTGCTGCCTCCAACCCATAAAATATAGCAGTAGCAAACTGGGGCTTGGGGACCAAGGCCATCTGACACTGTCCTCTCATATGTAATTAAAAAATAAAAAGACAACAGGAATTTGTAGCCTCTAAGAGGTCAAACAGTGAGAACAGTTGACATTTTTTAAATACTTTGCCTGTTATTCAAACCATCACACTCTGAAACTATTTGGTCTGATGCTTTATAAATACCACTAATCGAACACACAAAACCAGCGTCACAAGAACCAGAAGCCTGACTCTTTCGGGAAAAAAAATGCATTTATTGTGCTTAGAAAACTGTGAATTCCCTAAAAGCCTCCCTGATACCTGCAATATTATGCCATAATAATAATACACATTTGTGATTTTATAGATTTTTTTGGAGCCAAAATTGAAATAGTAACATACATTTAATAATTGTACAAATTTGTGAAAGTCTTAGCTCTCTCTACCTTCTTTTTTTTGTGCACTATCCCTGAATACCTAAGCTGATGCAACTTTATTATCTTAAGTTTTAGTTTTACTTTTTAAAAACTTTAAATGAAGCTCCACTGGATAATCAGTGGAAATCCTGAGCAGTCCCAGCAAGGGGTTTAAATAGTTTTGTACAAATTATGTTCAAATGTTTACATTCTTTAATAAAATGTACAAAAATATATGAAATATGCTATTAAGGGCTATTTTGTGTATGTTCATTTTTTTAAACTATTCTCCATTTTGGTCTTAGAATGTAACAGAATATGGAAAATGTGAAGGGGTGTAAACATGTTTTGGTGGCATTGCACATGCCAAAGCAAGTTACAACAGATTGCAAATACATATCCGTGCTTCTACAAATCAAACAGGTTTACTATGAAAAACAGTGACAGCCTGTGCGGATTATCCAGGGTGTTTTAGAAAATTGCAAATAGCAACATTTTACACCAATTATTTGTCTGGAAAGAAATGGGTTGTTCACAGCTGTGACACATATTTCCATGCTTGAAACACCTCCAGTCTTCAAGGCCTTCCTTTTGGGGTTTCACTAGTATTTCCAGAATTCTAATGTGCCCTTCCTTAAAGCGTTTAGTGTTCACTTAATTTTTTGAAAGATGTCTTTGGTCAAATATCCAGTTTTCCCATGAGCTTTAAGCTTGTTTTAAGTTTTTTTTTTCCTTCCTATCAACATGGTGAGTCAGAAGAACTCATGACTGAACTCTCACGCAGAGTCCAACACAATTGTTCCAATCAGAGTCAAGGCTTGTGGGCTGAGTGCAAAGAAGAAAGTGGGTTCGCAACCACCTACCATGCTCACCCTGCCTGAATAGCCTCTGGATACTTGTAAATGGGTGTGAGTTCGGTCTTCCCCATGGTGAGTCAGTTTAATAAGCTTTGAAAGTGCGAAGGCAGCAGTTGGGTTATCTTATCAGGGCCTGAAATATATGTATTTGAAATATATATATATATATATATATATATATTTGCCTCCAGAATTCAACACTTTTATCCATGTGTCTTGATGGAAACACAGATTGTAAAGCGTCAGATGAAGACCGTTAGTGTCACCTGTGAGAGATTATTATGCTAGTCAATAAAAGCAGTCTGGAGGTGCAGAGTCACTTGTCTGGGGAAAAAGGTTAAAGCAATCATCAGGAGATTTTGTCTTGACTATAATTTTTAAAACGTGGTGCACTGAATCAATGGATCAAAACTGAGTCATTAAATGAAAACAGCCTTCTTACCATAATCTCACCTCCTCATTTCCTTCATTCTCTCTGTCTCTGTCTCTCTCTTTGTCCTTTTTGTTCCCTACAGGTATAAAAATGCCTACATTCATACTTGCACATACCTCTTCTCAAGGACTAATTACTTTCAATGAAAAAAATAAATAAATAAAGAGCTTTCCTTTTGGGAACTAATTTCATCCAGTGTCTGATGAGCAGAAATTACATGTTTAATGGAATGGAATAGTTGTGCAGATTAAAGAAATGAAACACACTTTTTTATCTCGGTGCCACCTTAAATTAGATTTTCATTTGGACCACGCTCAGGCATAATGGGGTGCAGTAAGCTTTCCTTGGCACCGCTCCTTATTGCCTGTGGCTTTCTTATTTCGGAAGTTTTACTCTCTTACAGATTATCAACTCCAGTGACTGCTATTTTAAGTGAGCTTTTTTGTAAGGCTTGAACAGGAACTTCTTTTTTTTTTTCAAAAAGGACAATGGTTGGAAAAAAAAAGTGCTGCACAAAGAAAAATCTGCTGACCAAGTGTAGTTCCTGTGCATGGAAGAAATATTTCTCAGTCAACTTGCCAACCAGGCAGAATCTCTCCAGCATGGTAGAAATATGCCCCTGCCCTCACTATAGTGCTCTGCCAGCCAAAGTAACATCATCTCAGCTCTGGCTACACTATCAGGTAACCCCTTCCCACATTTCTGCCCTTTTACCTCAATGAACGAATATTCCACTAGAAGTGCAACATTCCTGCCATGCGTGTTTAAGCATGGGCAAAACCTCTATGGTGGTCCACAGTTATTAACACAAATTTAGCCTGCATAGAAGTGTAAAAATTAATGGACACTTGGATTCAGGCAATTTGCTCTATTTTCATGTTGCAGCCTGGCCATAATGCAGTAGACAGGCATCCTAAGGCTGTAGGTGTTACTGTAAATGAGAATGTTGGCTTGTAGTCATGTTTAATAATGTATTGTCTGTTTACACATAGTCTTAATCTCTCTGTGCTCTGCTGTTTGCTGGTCACAAGAAGAAAACAGTGACCCATACAAATCATTAGTAGTCTGCCGATTCACTTGTAAAGGCCTGCACCATAACTAACAGTACCACACAGACAAAGGACTGTTACATTTTTACTTTGGTTTTGAATTTTGGGAGAGGAGATGGATGAGCAAATGGGAAAAATGAGCAAAGAGAGGAGTGTTTGCTTTGCTGCCTACATTTAAGCCCCTTCTGAAAACATGTCTGAGTTCAGAAGAAAGTGAAAGAAAAGACAATATTCATCTGTCAGAGTTAAAAATAAACAAAAACGGCACTTACAGGAAAGGAGCTGGCAAGTGCTCAGAGGCAGCTCCAAGAGGCCGGCCTCATGGGCCAGAGGTCTCGTTTTGTTTGAGCATGTGTGCATGCAGAAGACATGCGTGGGAGAGCTGGCTTAGAAAGTCTTTAAGAATTCTGCGAGGCATGAGCAAACTTTTCAGACAAAAGTTAAGCTGCATAAAATTATATTGATGATCACAAATAATAAGCCTTAATATAGATCTGATGATGCTTTATTTTCAAGGAGCTATTTTTTATTACATACTAAAAGAGCAATGAGTCATTTCATATTCCTCACGGTTTCAATTAAATTTAAAATCAATGCAAAGATTAAAAGGTCAATTAACAACGTAAATATTGACCAGATGTACTGATCAGCAGTAAAATCAAGAATTAAATTTATTATTAATAAGCCAATGTCTTTTCAAAACCAATTAACTAAAATTAAAGACATAAAGCAAAACAAATGACCAGTAAACAATCAAACTACAATAATTAAAACTGATTAAAATTAAAGAATTATCACGATCTTATTGTGTTTTTAAAACAAAGGCAGAGGAAAGAAAGTGATTTTTTTGGGCTTAATTCTAAATTCTAACCCTAATCGATCCCACCCCATCTGCTCTTTGTTTTAGTGGCATATGAAGACATGGTGCCATAGGAAAATGATGCTCACCTTACACATTTGACTCAGTATTATATACAATGTGATCACCAGGAAGGCCTGGCTGCGACTGTGCTGTGGCTTTCATGTACCATGCATACCTCACATGGGCACCACTGCAACCGAATCAATGCTACTATGACTTAGTGTCACAGCAGTTACCCAGTAAAAACATTACTTAATCTCATTACCACACTATGCAAACGCTTCACTCATGTCAGGATCAAGGTTGCTTGAAAACCGAACACAAAACTGGTGGCAGGACTTACTTTATGGCAAATTGTGCAAATAATTATCTAATTCAAAGAGCACTGAAATGTCATCCTCCAGACAATCAGTTGATCCTCTAATGCAAAAATAAAATAAAAATACTGTGATTTTCATGACAGTGACAAAGATGACCTCAATACACATGCTCTAATCAAAATGGGAGTGCATCAAAAGCAACACACATACAAAGTTGTGACAGGACTTGATGTTCCACTAGACAAAGACCTCAGCAGAGGTCTTTGGGTATTTTTTGAGAGATCATTTGGCAGAGGATTACCAAAAAAATCTTCTTTTTGGCAATCCTCCAACTTCACTAGCACAAGAAAAAGAACTCAGACTTTGGGTCTGAGTTCTGCTGTTTCACCTCTAAAGGAACTGATTAATTCTCTGAGGTTGTCCGATTCGGACACCTCTCAAATTTGATGACGTAATCTCGGCACAAACAGCTGTTTGAATCGACCTGGTGGTCACATCAGAAATTGGAGGTACTGTTCCATCTGGCAGAGGTGTTGGAAGTCTGGGCGGTCCCAACTTGGGTCATCAGTGGAACCACTGCTAAGATGACAGGGAACACAAGTTAAAATAATGGGCTGGGCTAAGATGAGTACGTCCTCATGGCGAGCATGAACTTTGCAAGAACTTTGCACAAGCTTTACAACGGACCAGTCAGGTAGGGGTTTTATCAACTCATCATACACTAACTGTTGTAGGATTGTAAGGTTGATTAAAATGTACTCCATAATGACCAGGGCTTAAACTATTTTATCATCTTTAAAGATAATTTCACATTCACATGCAGTGTTAACCTTCCATAAAGAGCTTAATAATAAAAACCCTGTCAAAGATTAATACAAATATTTCGATTTTTTTAGCACCAGTTAGAATAAGAACTTGCTTTGACTAAATTTACATGGCTATTTGGAGTAACATGGAGAACTGTTGTTATATGGATTAAAGTTCACCAACAAAGTTTGTGCTTTGTTTCTGATAAATTCAGACTTTTGTTAAGTCTCCACAGGTATGACCACACAAAAACTGAAACATACAAGTCTAACTCATATGTAACTTCAAAACATTTCTGCTTTTCTGAGAGTCCAAAAAGCACAATCAACTGAATGACTCATTTATTCATTAATTTTATCTACTGCTCCCTGTAAAGGAGACCAGTTTCAGCATTAAAAAAAATTCAACCTCAATGATAAATGAGAACGTCTTTATCTATTCTCATTAGGATTCTTTTTCAGCCATCCATGTCTCGATATGAAAACTGAAATGAAATGAAAAAAAAATTTCATATCATTCATGAGGGAGTTCTGGCAGCTGTCAAGCCACTCCCTGGGTAATGTAAGCCAGGCAAGCAGGGCAGATATGTTGAAAGACTTGCACTAACAATAGCAACTTATCAACAGCACCAGATCCCTGTTCTTTGTCTGCAGCATGCCTCAGTTACCATGCTCTCCACTGTACCACTTTCATTTTACGAAACGTCTATGGCCAGGTTGAACTATGAATAGTTGCATATCAGGTCTGGCTCTTCTGCTTGTCAATCTAAACTATGCTGTTAAAAGTTGGAATTGAGTTCTGAACTTTTAACTTCATTCCAACCATTCACAAGACATTTTGAGTAGTCTCGTTTTTATACATTTCTATTACTGCCAGAGTCAAGATTGGTTTCATGCACCTTTGTTGGCTTGCTGCATTCTAATAGTAACAGCCCCATCAAACTATTGTATCTGCTTTGTCTTTCAACGGCATTGAAATATACTTTGCCTCTGGTAAAAACTGTTCCAGCATTGTGTTGATATGCATCTGTGACTGTTGCATACACAATTTGGTCTTCAGCCAAGCAAGTTTGCTATCCTTGTCCGCAATATCTGCTAACTTGCTGTGTGCCACTCTGAAGGGCATGCAAAAGAGAGTGATAGCCAGTCACTGATACAGGAGTGACGCCACAAAGGTTTTTGTCGCACAATTATGTTTATGAGCTGCTGTAAGTGTAAAAATCAGAGACAAAGAGATGGGATAAAACATTTTATCATTTAATAATTGAATAGTCATCATTAGAAGTTAGGATGAGTATATGGAAGAATTATTAAGACCAAGACAATCTGGTAGTTATATAATAGTACAGGTTGATTTAAATGGATCAGTTCTACATAATGTCTTTAGCTGTTCAAATAATTTTATATTAGGTTAGTCTCTATTACTATCATATTTCCTAAAGAAAGATTAGTTTCTTGGACAACACAATGCCGTTACTTGGGCTAGATCTAGGTATAAGTCTACTATATCATACTTTGTACTATATATTATAAACTATGTCAATTTTATCATTTTAGGCAGGTGGGAAACATGTTGAACTTAGGCTTACTGTAGTGTAGCTTACTGATGAGTTGTAGATTTTCAAATTAAAACCTTGTGTCAGGAAGCACTTACCAATATTTAAACAAAAAAGATATATTCTTACCTTGTTAATAGTAACAATAGTTTTTATTTGGATAAGGCATTGACATATTTTTTACCTAACAAGACATTAGCAGGTTGTATGATTCACAGACAATACTTTTCCATGTTAATGAAGGAAATGTCCGATACCCTAAACAGTCAGAAATCTGACTACATTTGCTTTTGGCACCTGAAATGGTTTTAGTCCATAGATTAAGAATTACATTTTCATTAAAAACCACCTTATCTTTCCTTAATAACTGTTTTTATTACTTGCGCTCTCCGATATATCTAGATGTATGGGCATGGTTATGTTCGTTGTTTGTTTTCCAAAATGGCGCATGGGTCTAGTTTGATGCCAGATGCAATCTTGATTTAACAAAGTTAATTATGTATCAAGGATATCATCTTGAGATGTCTTTTATGTAGAGCAAAACTGCTCTTGCACATGTAGGCAAGCTGCTTCCTATACGATTAGTCTGAAATGCTGAAACAGGACACCTGGGTACTTTTTGTAGTAACGCACTATAGAACACACTGCTCCATAAAATACAAAAGAGCTACTCAAATGTTGCAGCAATGGTCGAACAATAACATTACTTAACGTTGTGTGTGCAATGATGAAGATTTACTCACCTTCAACTAATAATCATTTGGCCACTTGGGGGCACTCGTAGAGTTTTTAACTTTCATTTCCATATCCTCAATTGATCAAACATAGAATTAACAACAATAGAACAAGATAATGACACAGCTACAGTAGAACAATATGAAGACCTTTCATCCTGTGCTCTATACAAAACAGGGTTGCATCATAAGCAACACTCATCAGCATGACAGGACTTGACGTTACACAAATTATGGTTCACTTCCTCATGTCTAGACCCATGTAACATAACTTTAATGACAAACATACAAAATGACTACAATGTTAAAAATGTCTGGGCATCACTGTACAGATACTTTTACTGTCTTTACCTATTAGAAATATATATATAAACCTGTTTGTATATACATGATTTGCACTTTTAATGCTGAAAACATTACATATAAAGGCTCGCCACACTAAAGAAGAGTACTTTAACATTACACTGGGCCTCTATTTCCTATGCCTTTATTACACTGTATTTGACTATTAATAATTATTTCATTTATTGCTCATATTGGTTGCTATTTTTTTAAATCTTTTTTCTTTTGCAATGTGTTAAAGAGGAGCTACATAATTTTTAAAGGCATTAACTGGAACAGCACATTCCTGAACAGAAGAAGAAGCATGGTGCCACACAAACACAGTTGGATTTCATGCCTCCTTATTGTCAGTGTTGAGGTGGGTGAAAAGAGTTACAGAGGTTTTGTTTATTTGTTTTATAAGTAGCACCTTTTAATAGAGTTTGGACAGTGGGGGGTAAAATAACAAAAAGATATGCTTTAGTTGCTGAAATGGAATTCTATCTTCGCTTTAACATGAGAGCCTTTTTTGTTGATTTTGCAAAATTGTGTGTTTGGACAGTTGACCCACACCTCAGGACTCTGCTGATCTGTACAATCATTCTAGCACACTCAAAATACTGGAATATTCCCACATATAATGCTTGCAGAGAGGAAGCAGATGTTTTTCTAAACTATTTTGTCAAAGGGAAAAAAAGGATAATAAATGCATTGCATTAGGCAGTACAGCGTAGAGTGTACAAGGAGAATTACCTGCAATAAATGAAAGCACAGTTGGGTGAGGATGAGATAAAGTGAGTGGGTAAAAATAGAGAAATGTGCTCACCATTTGCAGATTTGTTGTGTGAAATAGCTGGCCATTATCTAGGCAGCACAGAGAGATTTAGCACAGTGTGAAGAATGCGAAGGTGTGTCCTGGCGTGTAATTAACAGATAAACCTGCAGGTTCATTAAATGCATATGCAGTGTCATGCATTCAGTGTGCTAGTATTGATTGTCTGGACATCTCTGCGCACCTCCTTGCTCACCAGACTCCTGACACACTGCATCCATCACCCCACCTACCTCCACCATATTTATAGAATTTTAATTAGCTTTGAGCTCAAGCCAACATCATTAGCGTTTCTCTGTCCTTTTTTCCCTAGCAAACAGCCATGCATGGCAATAATGGAGACAGAAACCACAAGTACAAGGGCACAGAGTCGGAGAGCAAAGGACAAAAGGTTGATGGTTTAAAATGACAATGAAAAATGAAAGCAGTACGACAAAACAGCATAACGTAAACTGTAGACGTGAATGTCACCTTGGAACAATTTCATCATAATTAAATGAGTAGCTTCATCTGTTTTTCAGTGATGACAATGTTTGCATCCAGTCAGTACAACAACTCTAGCATTCCTTTAAAACAAGCAGCCTTCCAAACTAGCTAAAACCACATAAAGGAATTTTGGGGACAATATTTAGTGAGAAGAAGTGGCATTTTTACTGTTCATGACAAACCATAGAAAGGTGGAGGCAGTAGGAGATGGATAAGGTCAACTTCAGCCCAAACAAATCTGCCTTTTGGGGCGCGGACCCTGGGAATCTTTGCTGCATCTCTTCCTCCCTTCTTTCTCTGTCCATTTCCTGTCTGTATACTTTCCTGTCTGTATACCCCCCCCCCAACCCCCATAAAAAAACTAATTTGGTTATTAAAGCCAACCAAGGAGTGTGTTTTCTAACCCTAAACAATCAGCAGCTAAAACCATAAAACTGCTTCATTTTATGTTAGGTATGCTTTTATAAAACTTAGAAGAGAAAGTATCTACCTAAATTTGAAGAAGCAGAAAAAAATACCTAAACAAATCTGAAATGTTTGTTCTAATATTTGACATGAAGTTTTTCCTTATCCTTGCCACGCAGCTTTGGTCGATATACCCAAATAAAATACAAAAACAATTACTACGGATGCTGAAAACTGCTTCATCAAGCAACTCAAGCAGAGAATCAAATATTAAGATTAGAGGTGGGCTATAAAACTTACTAGATCCTTCTAAAGCTTTATTATTTAAAAGCAGAATCCATACCTGCTACATCTAATGTCTCTATGTTTAACCTCACGAATGATGATTTCTCTTTTAATTGCCACACGAGAAAGATGATGTTTGACTGAGCTGGACACCCTGCCCAAACATTTGGATACATTTTAAATCTTTCCTTTTTGAAAAAGTTTAGAAAAGGGGGGGGTTTTTGGGTTTACCCCTAACTGTCTATGTGGGTTTCCCTGCTGAAAGGGTTTAGGCGGGCAAAAAGACAGATTTATCACTCTTCCTCACTCCACTATTCTCAAACTACTCTCCATTTATGTATATTTTGCAAACTTTAGGCTCTCTCTCTGTTTTTTCCCCTTTTTTAAAGGACACCCATTTTTTACTGTTTAGTTTTTTTAACCTTTTCCTGCCTTGACGTTTCCCTGCATTTAAGCTATTTTTGCCAGTAACTTTAGGGTCTCACTCCATTAATGATTCTGTCTTTTTACATCCCTGTCTCTTTCCTGGACAAAGTCAATTGAAGGAGCTACTGTTGAGACAAACTGCAGTAATGTGAAAAAAATGGGACAATATTTTGAAATCCTGTTGATCATCGAACATTTTTGACATAAATGGAAAAATAACATACAGTGCATTTTGACAGTTCTGTGAAATTCCCTTCATATAAAACATTTCTAAAAAAAAAAAAAAGGGAAAACATTTAAAACAACACAATTAACCCAAAAAACCCAAAATTTCTGTAAAATCAAACTGCCCGACTTAGGAAAACCACTGACTGCCCAATCAATTTTAATTTTGGTGGTTATTTTCCCACACTCGGGGTACATGGACAGACTGTGCACCCACCAAGTGGCTCGGGTTTAGTGCACTCTCCGGGGAGGGACACTAAAGGGCAAGCTGAGGCAAAAAGGGTTTGCTGTGTCTGTCAGCGTATTTCTAGAGCCCCTTGGGGGGCGCTATGGAGACGGCCAGTACCCCAGGAACATGGAGGGGCCGTAGGAGGGCAACAACCCGCAGCAGGCCCGGGCTACCCTCCACCTTTGTGCAAGGAGGAACAGGGGGGGCACTCCCCATAGCCCTGAAAAATGATCCCCAGCAGGCTAAAAAATGGGCATTTTGCCCTCACAAACGGTTAAAAACTGATTTCTATGAGGATGGTTTTAAAGGGCCCTGCCAGAGTTAGACACATGAAAAACTCAGAAAAAAGTATGCAATAAAGGGACAAAAGCGAGTCAAAGTTATTTTTTGGCTGCCCAGGGAGAGACCGTCCATTCTCTCAGAGAAGCGGGCCCCTGTGTCCCCGCCTTTTATTAAAAAAAGGAAAAAAAAAAAACTCATTTTTACGGGCATTGGGGGTGTGGCTACAAAATTTTACAAATACAAGTCTTACTGAAAAAAACTGGGTTTTGGCTTTGATGCTGTACAGGGGACACACGTCCCCATCTGGCATTCAAGGGCAAAGTAGATTGGCTAGGGGGAAAAATACAGTGGCCGGGGGTGCAAAGCAAAATTACCCAAAACAAAAACACTTTTACAAAACCTTTAAAAACAAATTTTTCATTTCAGAAAAAAAAATTAATATTTCAGAAAACAATTTTGCAAGATGCAAAACACTTTTACAAATACCGGGGGAAAAAATTTAAAATTTCAGAAAACAAATTAATATTTTAGAAAACCCAAAAATTTCATTTCAGAAAACAAATTTACAAATTTTGAAAACAATTTAACAAGATGCAAAACACTTTACAAGTACTGATAAAAAATTTTTCTTTTTAGAAAACAAATTTAAAAAATTTCAGGGAAAAAATATTTCATTTTTAGAAAACAAATTTCACATTTCAGAAAACATTTAAAAAGAGCAAAACACTTTTCAAGTACCGAAAAAAATTTACATTTGACAAAATCAAACCGGAAAAAGGGAATGTAACCAACGCCAGGCTACCCGGAAAATGAAAAAAGGTTTTTTTTTTGCACTCATTGTTTCCTTCAAGGGGGTGCATCCTTCGAAAGGCCCCCCTTTTTGGCCGATTACATTTACGCGGGGGCGACGAGGGCTATCCCAATTCATGAATAAATTTCCGAGACTTCCCCCAAAAAAGCGGCCAACAAAATTTTTTCCTCTTTTTGCCCGATTTGAAGGATAGGTCTTGAGTATCCTTCGCGGCCCCATCATTTCCCTCATTCATTGCGGGTCGAAGCGGGTTTGGTCAAGCAGGGGGAACCATTGCGGACCATAGCAGCAAAAGCTGTGAGTAAATTGTGGAAAATTTACACTTTCTGTGACACAAATTAACTTCTGCAATGTTTTTGTGGCCGGGGAGGAATATAACTATGTAGACGTGAAATATCTGCTTGGGTTTATCTAGACATCGCTTAATTTTAAACGTGCTCCGACGTGTTCTGAATTTTCTTTCCCACCGGGATTTAACTGGCTTGCCTTCACCGCCCTTCCCGCGGTGAAGCAAGCTGAACTTGGAGATATCTGACCGGGACTCCCGCTCTGAGCTTTTCCGCTGGCAGTCATCACAGTGAACGTTTAACAAAAGGTGATTTCTAACAGTTTATGTTTATTTTTTTAAAAATTGTTACTGAAAAACGATTTGGACAATTTAAAGGGATATTAAGGGTTGACCAGAAAAAAATGGACATTTTTGTAATCTAACTGTATCGCTGGACAGTCTGATTGAGAATAAAAAAGCTTTTCAATATTCATTTTTTGATGAACAAAAGTGGGCCAAAATTTTTTAAAAGTTTATTTATAACTCAGCTAGCATTATCATTTCTGATTCCAGGAAACCCCCCCGACGAGGGAATACACTTCCAAAATTCAGTGAATCCTTGCAAAGAAATTAAAAGTTTGAAAGAGCTTGTTTTTGGCATTTGCATAGAAATATTTTAATATTTTCTTCAAATTAGACAAATGTAAAAATTTAAAAAAAGGGTTTTTTTTTTTTTTGCCGGGTATTAAGGGAAATGTTTTTTTTTTTTTTGGTATTTTTCCATATTTTTTTTAGGGACAAAGGAGCAGACGGGGCCAGTTTATTAAGCTCAGGGGGGGGAAGACCCCCTTTTCACTGGAGCTAAAAAAAGCCACCGTGCTTTGGAGGTAAAATAACAACATTCTTTGCAGTCGGGGTTTTCTGTCCAGTTTTAATTTTCCCTATCTCTCTTACTTTCATAAAAATTTCCCCCCAGTAATTATCATACTTCTTTTGGTTTTCCTCTTTCCTTTTTTTTTGTATAGGACAATTCTTGAGAAGATGGGAAGGGCCCCCCTTGCAGGCCCCCAAAAAATGTGGGACAATTTGAAAAAAAAAAAAGGGTTTAGAGTATGTTCGAAGGGTTCCTCATGTCACACACAAATAAAAGAATATTTCTAAAAGTCTTTTTGGTCAACTCTTTTTTTTTTCCCCTAACTTTTGGATTGAAAGTATCCAGGGTCAGGAAGGAGTAGGGGAAAAAGCCCACTGCTGCTTCCTTTGGGGCCCTGGTTTGTCCCTTATGGATGAGGGGTTTTGGGACAGAGGCCTTCCACAACACCTCCTGTCCTAATTGCCTCCATCCCTGAGGACACTCCAGGGCCAAGCGGAGCGGTGGGCAACCAGATGGAGAATGAAGACAGTGAGCCAGCAGGAAGGGATCAGAAAAGAAAAAGGGACAGAGAAGAGGAGATGATGGAGTTGATCAGGGAGGACATGAGGCTACAGAGAAAAGCAGAGGAGAGGAGGACACAGAAAATGGACAGACTTTTTCCATCTTAGAAAGAATGGCACCAAAATAAGGTGCTATAAAAGAAATATGTTTTGTGCAGATTGTTTCTTAAAGTTTTAAGGTGTTCTAATAAATTTCAAAATTATTCTTGTCACTAATGTTATTTACATTTGATCTAACAATACATCAACTTCATTTAAATTTGTAAACACAAAATTTATTTTATTTTGAAAATTACAAATAGCATTTTAAACAGAATGTGGAAAAAAAGAACATTCAAACAGATCAAGATTACAAGACACAAAAGGAATAAAATAAAACTACAAGTATTTACAATGGCGACAGCAGGATCAACCTGAGTGACCGGTTCCAGGAACACCTCTTCAACAGAACAGAAAGACAGATTTCTTTCTGAACAGAAAGTCTCTGGCAGTGTGGCTAAATCTCTTGCAAGGTCAGAGACTTGGATGAATGCTGCAACTGAGACCTGTGGTTTGTCTTTTCTGGATGGTGAGCGAAGCATCACACAGGTGGTCTGCAGATGTTTGTGATGCCTCTTTCCGCTGTCCACGGTATCGTCCATCAAGTTTAAAGGGCTGGCTGAATTGACGGCTGCCACATCACTAAGATGTAATCAGAAAAATGCAGAATTAGAAGATGGTGCTCACAAAATATTACAAAAATGAATCACATCTATAATATTATACTTGCCTGCACACAGTAGTCATGTTCTGGTGGTACCTCCTCTAGGGCAGACACCTCAGCTGAAAGCTGGTCCTGCCAGAGAGCAGCGCTGACTGCCTCAGTCCCGACCTCATCCTCTTCTACACCCTCTTCTGGGTCATCCTCTGGGGCCATGACATCCCCAGCACCAAGGCAGATGTTGTGGAGGATGGTGCATGCTGTTATGACCTGAAAACAATTTAAAAGAGGGTACATATGTGTGTATGTGTATATATTATGTATAATGTATATATAAAATGGATCTAGGTCAAAACCTACGTGAAGTACAAAGGTGTGGTGCACCTCCAGTGCTGTCAGGAAGATGGCCCTGATTCTGGTTTTCATCATTCCAAAAACACGCTCTATAATAGAGCGTGTTTTTGGAATGATGGCTGTTAAAGCGCTGGGCTCCCACACCTTGTATTGTCCTCTTGTAGGGAGTAATGAGGGGGAGTGGATAAAATCAGGCCTGGTGTCCTCCTGGTTGAAGCGTTTCAGGACTGGGACACTCAGGTTGATCCTGTAGTAAAGGGGTCTGGTCTAGAAAAGGGAAGAATGGAGATGGAAAAACACATTATTTTTAAGGCATGCCTCTGGAAATTTTAAGTGATCAAAGCAAGTAGATACTAATACACCAAAAACAATTCAATTTCAGTTTATTTATATAGCACCAATTCACAACACATGTCGTCTCAAGGCACTTTACAAAAGTCAGGTACATGCATTACAATGAATTAATTAATCCGAATCATTGAACAGTGCAGTCAGATTCTGTTATTTATTCAAATTGGATAAAAAGATTGTCTATCTAAGGAAACCCAGCAGATTGCATCCAGTCAGTGACTTGCAGCATTCGCTCCTCCTGGATGAGCATGTAGAGACAGTGGACAGTCACTGGCGTTGACTTTGCAGTAATCCCTCATACTGAGCATGCATGTAGCGACAGTGGAGAGGAAAACTCCCTTTTAACAGGAAGAAACCTCCAGCAGAACCAGGCTCAGTGTGAGCGGCCATCTGGCACAACCGACTGGGGGTTAGAGAGAACAGAGCAGAGACACAAATAGAACAAAGAAGCACTGATCCAGGAGTACTTTCTATAGGAAGGAAAAGGTAAATGTTAATGGATGTAGCTCCTTTAGTCGTTTCACCTAGAAAGAAGGAACAGATAAACTCTGAGCCAGTTTTCAATGTTAGAGTCTGAAGAGAGCTAGTTAGTTAGAGTTAGTTACAGTAAAAGCTCAGTCAGTAGCTATGTCTAGGAGAGAGAAAGGGTTAAACACTGAAAGACAGGGCAAACACTGCATTATTATATAATTATCTAAGACCAGCCAGAGGGGATATACAGGGGTTGGACAATGAAACTGAAACACCTGGTTTTAGACCACAATAATTCATTAGTATGGTGTAGGGCCTCCTTTTGCGGCCAATACAGCGTCAATTCGTCTTGGGAATGACATATACAAGTCCTGCACAGTGGTCAGAGGGATTTTAAGCCATTCTTCTTGCAGGATAGTGGCCAGGTCACTACGTGATACTGGTGGAGGAAAATGTTTTCCTGACTCGCTCCTCCAAAAAACCCCCAAAGTGGTTCAATAATATTTGGATCTGGTGACTGTGCAGGCCATGGGAGATGTTCAACTTCATTTTCATGTTCATCAAACCAATCTTTCACCAGTCTTGCTGTGTGTATTGGTGCATTGTCATCCTGATACACGGCACCGCCTTCAGGATACAATGTTTGAACCATTGGATGCACATGGTCCTCAAGAATGGTTCGGTAGTCCTTGGCAGTGACGCGCCCATCTAGCACAAGTATTGGGCCAAGGGAATGCCATGATATGGCAGCCCAAACCATCACTGATCCACCCCCATGCTTCACTCTGGGCATGCAACAGTCTGGGTGGTACGCTTCTTTGGGGCTTCTCCACACCGTAACTCTCCCGGATGTGGGGAAAACAGTAAAGGTGGACTCATCAGAGAACAATACATGTTTCGCATTATCCACAGCCCAAGATTTGCGCTCCTTGCACCATTGAAACCGACGTTTGGCATTGGCATGAGTGACCAAAGGTTTGGCTATAGCAGCCCGGCCGTGTATATTGACCCTGTGGAACTCCCGACGGACATTCTGGGGGAAAAGGAGAGTTGAGGTGCACATTTTAATTTCTGCCGTGATTTGGGCAGCCGTGGTTTTATGTTTTTTGGATACAATCCGGGTTAGCACCCGAGCATCCCTTTCAGACAGCTTCCTCTTGCGTCCACAGTTAATCCTGTTGGATGTGGTTCATCCTTCTTGGTGGTATGCTGACATTACCCTGGATACTGTGGCTCTTGATACATCACAAAGACTTGCTGTCTTGGTCACAGCAAGACGTGCACCAAAAATTTGTCCTCTTTTGAACTCTGGTATGTCACCCATAATGTTGTGTGCATTTCAATATTTTGAGCAAAACTGTGCTCTTACCCTGCTAATTGAACCTTCATACTCTGCTCTTACTGGTGCAATGTGCAATCAATGAAGACTGGCTACCAGGCTGGTCCAATTTAGCCATGAAACCTCCCACACTAAAATGACAGGTGTTTTAGTTTCATTGTCTAACCCCTGTATATATAATATGTCGACATACATTAGCCATAAAGTTGCTATCTATTTGTTTATTGGCTAGAAGCTATAAGTTAAATCAAACCTCTTTTTTACCTGAACATGATTGTCTCTCAACCGGAGGTAAAGGAGATGTCTGCGACGACGATAAAACTGCTGAAGTTCCTCAAGAATTAAAAATAAAACTACCAGAAGAACGGCTCCATTCTGCTTTAACTAATTTTTTCTCCTTGCAGCAATGGTTGCTAGGCGACAGCTGTTACACTGAGGTGAGGGCGGGAACAGCTGGTAAAGGCTAGACCGTCCCAATCCGCAGCTGCTTACTTCCGGCCTCCGTGGTTTTAGCCAGCCCCATAGAAGGACCCGTTCTCTTTCCATGGCGCTGGTTTTAGCGGTCGACGAAGGACCCAGCCCACGTAGACCCCTGAGGCTGACTTCCGGGTCAGCCTCGGCATTGGTACATTCCTTTTCCGGTTGATTTTGTCAAATGTAAATTTGTTTCGGTACTTGTAAAAGTGTTTCACATCTTGTTCAATTGTTTTCTGAAATGTAAATTTGTTTTCTGAAATGTAAACATGTTTTCTGAAATGTAAATTTGTTTTCTGAAATGTAAATTTGTTTCAGTACTTGTAAAAGTGTTTTGCATCTTGTTAAATTGTTTTCTGAAATGTAAATTTTTTTTCTGAAATGTAAATTTGTTTTCTGAAATATTAATTTGTTTTCTGAAATGTAAATTTGTTTTCTGAAATGTAAATTCGTTTCAGTACTTGTAAAAGTGTTTTGCATCTTGTTAAATTGTTTTCTGAAATACTAATTTGTTTTCTGAAATGTAAATTTGTCTTTAGGTTTGTAAAAGTGTTTTAGATTTTGTAATGTTGGTTTGCAGTCCCCGGCCACCGTAGCAAACAGCCTGCTTCCCAAACTCCTCCACTCAAACACAAATTCCTGCTCAGTCTACATAGCAACCACCCAAATACAACTCTAAGACAAGATGACAATTCTGCTAATAGTTCATAAAAGTACTTCAAAGATATATGTAAAAAGTATTCAAACCACTTCTATCAAAGTTCACCAAACTAAATAAATGAAAATGTCTTTTAATGGTAAATCATAAAGATAAAGAATCTTTTTAAACTAAGCAATGATAATTCATGTACAAATCTTCCAACAGGGCCCGACGTCCACAAATGGGGGTTGTGCTCACAGCCCAACACCGTGCAGGTGTTGGCATTTGCCAGAGAACACCAGGATTGTAAAATTCGTCACTGGTGCCCTGTGCTCGTCACAGATGAAAGCAGGTTCACACTGAGCACATGTGACAGACGTGACACCGTGTGGAGTCTGGAGACACCGTGGAGAGTGATCTGCTGCCTGCAACATCCTTCAGCATGACCGGTTTGGCAGTGGGTCAGTAATGGTGTGGGGTGGCATTTCTTTGGAGGGCCGCACTTTAATTTTGTGTGTGACTCCAAATCCAGGCCTCCATTGGTTAATAAATTTGATTTCCATTGATGATTTTGGTGTGATTTTGTTGTCAGCACATTCAACTTTGTACAGAACAAAGTATTCAATGAGAATATTTCATTCATTCAGATCTAGGATGTGCTATTTGAGTTTTCCCTTTATTTTTTTGAGCAAAATACCATTTTACAGTTTCTTTAAAATATAAAAAATGTTCTGGTGAGGAATTAATTAGGATACCTCCACACTTAAGATGGCTAAAATTACACATAGGTGCATAACATAATATACACTTTATTAAAACATCATTACTCAGCATTTTTTGAAAAGGTTTGTTCTGTTTATTCCTCAGACATTTATGCTGCCGACTGTTGAAGTCAGAGTAAACACCATGGTAAGATTTTAAGTCTGCCTGAGGCCATCAGAAAGAAGACTGCAGCAGGCTATGAGTCTGGTAAGGGATTTAATTAAAGATGTCTCAAAAGAATTTGACATTAGCAATTCTGCTGTCCAGAAAGTAGTCAATGAGTGGAGTACATTTCAAACACCTGTCATCGTGCCAGGGTCTGGCTGTCCAAGCATGTTCACCTCTAGATCAGAACACAAGATGCTAAAATAAGTCTCCAGTTTCCATAAACTAAACTAAACTAAACCTCTAACATTGCTTTCCAAGGAAAAGAAAAACATAAGTGCCTGACTAAATGCTACCAGAGAGAATGTTGAGAAAGACAAGGACTTCTGAAATAATGTTCTTTGGACAGACGAGTTGACAACATTTTTTTAACCAGAATGGAGGACATGTTTGGCATAAACCAAAGACAGCATTCCAGTAGAAAAAAACCTAACTACTACATAGAGCAGGACGTATCATGGTTTGGGGGTGCTTTGCAGCAGCAGGACTTGCCCAGCTCACCATCATAGAGTCCACCATGAATTCTACCATGTATCAGAGGCTACTTGAGAACAATTCAATACCATCTGTAAACAACTGAAGTAGAATTGGACCTAGCAACATGACAATGACCCAAAACATACCAGTCAATCCACTAAAGACTGGCTGAGAACTGAGAAATGGAAAGTTGTGAGTCCAGTCAAAACCCAGATCTTGATCTCATTGAGATTCTTTGAAGTGACCTGAAATAGGCTGTACAAGCAAGGAAAAAATGACGTGCGATGGGGTTTATGAGGCACTCCTCTGGAGTCGGATGTATAAATATGAACCCAAAACATTTCAATTTTAACTTTATTTGAATCATTTAATTGCTTTAAAAGCTTTTGATAATGCTTTAATCAATTCCATACTGTTCAACAACACGTTAGCAAGGAAAACAAAAGAATGTTTTTTGTATAAGGTTAAATTTCACTAATATCCCCCGGTTGTCCCTCGCCGTCGCGTTGTGGATGCTAATGTTCATTCTGTGCTGCCCATTCAGTACCAAGTCAAATTCGTGTACTCCACACTGTTCTTGACTGTAACACTCCAGTTGAAAAGAGCACATTGCCTTTCTCCCATTTGTTTGAAGCAGATCTTTAAGGTCTGGAGTTGGTCTTCCTCTCTCTAAAACCTCCTGTTTTGACTAAAAATCCAGATTAGAAAAATCTTTTTCCAGTGTTGAGATGTTGTCTTTCATTTTGTTGGACCGAATTTAAATAAGATTACGATTACAGGACTTGCCTATGAAAACACCTCTGCCTCCGCATAGCCAAAGAATGAGGTGATGTTAGCTGTCCATGTCTATGGGGCTTAGCCCTATCAGTCCATTGTCACTGCGCATTTATGTTTAATGACGGTAAATAGCCTGCACTTGTGAAGAGCTTTATATAGTCCCAGGACCCCAAAGCGCTTTACACTACAATCAGTTATCCACCCATTTATATTCACATTCAGACACTGACAGCTACATAAGCTACATTGTAGCCACTGTTGCCTTGAGACTGACAGAAGTGTGGCTCCCATACAATCAGCGCCACCGAGCCCTCTGACCACCATCAGCAGGCAAGACGGGTGAAGTGTCTTTCCCAAGGACACGACTGAGACTGGCAGTGCATAGAATTGAACCGGCAACCCACCGGTTACAGGACGAACCCCTACCACCGTTGCCACTGTTACCCCCGTCCATTCACGGCCGATTAGAAAGATTAAATATGTCACACACATTTTTTAAATATATTAGACAGACTATGGAGTGTCAGCATGTTTACTACATGTATAATCCAACATGTATATTGGCAATATAAAGAGAGACAGCAATGGCCTGCTTTAGTCAGTGTGTGTGACACAGCGCCATCGGTGGTGGGGCACAGCCATTTACTGCCTCACGTTGCTTTTCACCCATGTATTTGAATCGTCAATGCATAAATTCAGCGATTTTGACCATCAAAATATTAAAATCATACAGAAAAAAAAATTATAGAACAGTCAAATGGACAAATTGATTTTCTCTTATCATTGCTAGTATTTTACTTGCCATGATGGTAAGGCTGTGCCTCATCTGCCTACCCTGACTGAACATCTTTGCAAGGAACTCCTCAAATATCTTGCAGCTGCAAGTGATGAGTGGGGGAAATTTAATTAGGCTGATGTCAGGGACTGGTAGATAGCCATCCTGTGCTCTCAACACCCACTTGAGAGGACACTGCTTGGAATAGAGGAGAATGCAATGGTAGGTTAAAAGCCTAAAAGTAAAGGGAAATAATCATGAAAAACAGCAACAAACACTGGAAAGAAACATATAAAAACACACTCTCTTAGGCTGAAGGTGTTGTGTTTTAGTCATACTAAAACTCTACTCATCACCTCTAAGCTGAATCCTGTCACTGTTTGAGCAAACTCATGTATTTCTGAAAACACAGGTCATCTTTGGTATCTGACCTGCTCTGCATGCAACTGAAAACACAACTGCAATAACTAAATGTAGTGTCAACAACATTTCCCTTTTTGCAAGTTGTACTGTATGTATCATGTTTCTACTTTTTAAAGATTTTATCCATGTGCCCTATCAATATCTTGCTCGCACGTGATTCCCTCACTTGTGAAGAAAATGGCCAACCACTGCCAAGTAGTCTCTCCCTAAGCACTTGATGTTATTACCAGACTTTATGTTGGACACACACTTAATAAATGTAATTAAAAAAAGAATTTTGTGTTTTAGCACACATTTGATGGCCAAAAAGAAGTTTTTCATGACAACAAACTAATTGCATGCAAAACATAAACATATTGTACTAAATTAGCTGTCAGACGTGCTGTCAGAAGAGACGCTATACTGTAGATTAATTTGGCTGTTGTGAGTCTTGATCTTCACCCTTTGTTCCGTGAGGAGAACGAATTCAGACAAACATAACATAAACATGCACAGTATCACACAGTACTCACTTACAGTAAGGGTGACCTAATTAAGCCAGAGGGTAGGTGTAATTACAAGCAACCTTCGTTTGCCCTGTTCTCTATCATTATGGCTACTTGCAGGCTATGGATCGTCTCACCTCGTGTTGCCACTGCTGTTCGCCTGAGACTTCAGTGAAACTGACGTATCATTTATACAAATTTATAAAGATATTTTCAGTCTAATTACATTGAAGACAAAGTTCAATTTAATACTTTATGGTTTTGTATGAAAAGTTAAAATGTTATCATACTGAATTAAGAATCTTCCAACTAAATACACTTCCACTTCATTTATTTACTTGGCACTAAGTTGAAACAAAGGTCATTTCAAGGCTATATACCGATAAAAGTAAATAGGGTCAGTGGAAATCCAATTACATGCACTGCAACGGTTTGTAAAAATTTGGGAGAAAAATTCTTTGGAGACTTAAGTCAATCGTTGCCTTGGAAACGATTGGCTTAAATCTCCTGGGAATATTGTACCTTTCAACTGCGTGCAGCTTAGAGTTCATGCCAAGTTTTTCACTCACATGCTGATCCACAGTTTTAAAACTAAGTGTTTAACAAGGAAGGATGTGTTGTTTCTGAGAGTGTGGTTGCCATGGAGGTGATTTTCTTTGTCCTACTTCTCTAGAACATTGTTTTGGGAGAGTAACACGTAACATCCAGATTAATTTAATAATATCAATATAATTCGTGGTAATCACAACATCCTGTCACTTGTTTCAATTTTGTGTTTGGCACTTTAGCTATGTATTTAGTTCAGATGTAATTTGAACCAGATAAAGCATCCATTTTTTTCAGTCTGGCAAAAATACTTTTTAAAAAAAAATTTTAACTGAATAAATTAACATAAGTACTGAATGTTTAGCTGGAATTGTCCTACAATTTACATGCACATATAGGCTCCTTTTAGATTAATATTTTTGTTAGTTTTAGCCTACTATATAAATAATGGCAGCCTAGCTCCATTTAGATTTTCTCTGGAACAACCAGCACACACTTTAAGAAATGCATTTGAGTTATTTGCTTTTTCAGCTAAGCTCAAATGCAATTACACTTAGCAGTCCCTGACAAATACCAACTTGAGTAATTTTCTTTTACTTCTTCGTTTTTCCTGACACCACCCGTATTTCAGCAGCAAAGATGAGGCCAAACCTCTATTAAATTCTACAAGAATGTACCTGCTTCAGATTTTCTTACCCAGAATATGTGTTTTTTATCTTAGATGAAGTTGTTAAATTCCTTCCTCCTGATAATTTGAGTTTGTGCATATAAAAAATGTTCTTGCTCTGACTGTCTATCTGTCTCTTTGAACTGTTGTAATTTGTTCCAAGCAAAATGAACATTGTAAGACATTTTCTCACAATCCTTAAGAGTCCTTAAAAAAGTCCTAAATATGCCAGATTTTCTAAAATAGGTCTCGAAATACAGTCACATCAGTCACTTCCTAAACTTGGGCTTTTGGACATGGAGATGATGTTGATGATCTGCTTGGACTTATTTATTGAAAAATGCAGTTGCTGTGTTCATTCATAGAAGTTCTGGCTGAGAAATATTGTTGGCATTTCATGCTGCACTTTGAAGACACTTCCCTGCAAAACCTGAAACTAGCTTGTTGTAGGATTTTAGAGAATTAAAATGAAAATGTCAGCCTACATATTACTTACTAATCAATTTAACAAGGTAATTTACCTGAGTTGTTTTTCATAACTCATGCAGTTAATACATTTGAATCATGAATATCTTAATGTAAGTTCTTAATTTAATAAACCTTGAAGTATTTTGTTGTCAGTGTCAAGCATGCATTATGTTATAAAACATGCATATGTTTGTGTGTATTTATTTTCATCTAATCTATGAAAATAGGTAAACATACATTTATTGAAAAGAAATGTATTAAAGCAGTATGCGTATGACTACTGTAGGTTTGACAGCTGTTTGCATGTCATATAAGGGATATTAACATGAGTCTGATTACATGGTAAAATAGTTTGATGATAACTAATGGTTAAATGAAGGACTATCCCATTTTGCCATGGACTATTTTAAACACTGCCCTGTTAAATAACTTAGGTGCCAATAGACAGAGAGACTTGGAAGCTTGGACAGGCGTACATAGAAAACAAAAATGACATTTTGCTCCTTTATTACCTGGACATCCAAACCATTATTTGAGGATCAAACATTAAATGAATTTGAAATCAAACAGGGACTAAATATGAAAGTAAAGTTTCAACTGAAACTGACTGGGTAAAGTACAGGTTTGAGTAAGTGAAAAACATGTTGTTCCTGGATGCTTTTACCTGTAAAAGCTGAATACTGAAACTCTGATAAACTGTATTTTTTACATGTTGTTTTACAAAGTACTGAAAAAAAACTGAATCAGTTAGCCAATTGGTAAACCTATGTACAAGCCATTCTTAACAACATAACATATTAGTTTATAATGACCTTATGGTTTTTCTCTGGAGCAGTTCAATGTCAAAGTCCTACCATCTCTGATGCTGGATCTGTAAAGTCTCAGCATTCAAAACGATCTTGGAAATGTTTACAGTGCGGATCAATGAGTTTTACATTACACCTCTGAAAAAATCTAAATCTGTGCATATCTATGTTTGCCCAATCAAGCACGTACTGTAATATAATGGTATAACATCTGGTGCTGCAACAGAGTAAGCTCATGCAACCAGGTTTTTAATTATTATCAAAGTGTGTTACCTGCAGTAATTTGATGATATTAGATTTGTTTTATTGAATGAGGATTAAGGTAAAAAGAAGGGACCTTTATCCTGCTAGTCTGATTTGTTACAATTTAAGGTATTAAAAAAAAAAACATAATTCTAGCTACTATGAGCATATTTCCAAATACGTACAGCTATGTGAGATAGTTGCTAACTCTAAGGCATTTTCCCAGTAAAAAAGAAACAAAAAAGGTGGGTCCAAGACTACACGGCACAATCTTTTGTTCGTTATAGAAGGGATGGTGAAGCTCAGTAAAAAACTATTTTACCACCAGCGCCGTCATCTTTAGAAGTAATTTGCTGTTGGGAATGTTAGTAATTAATCAAAGGCACCTGGTTATTGATTTTAATCCATAAAAGAGACATTAATCATACTGGACAGTGACCCTTCAAAGGTCAGTCTCCTCCGGTAGCCTGTATTCGCAGGATGCACAGTGAGCGTCCTCAGCCAGCACCAATTAGTTACTGAGCACATATTTTAAAAAGTCCCTGCGTGGACAAAATTTAAAGGTCTTTCAAAATAGTTGGAGGTTTTCAGGCTATTTTCCCCAGAACAACTTACACATAAATGGGATAGTGTTGTCAGAATTACTGAGAAAGTCTGTTATTATGCTTTTATACATGTCCAACAGAGTTGTTTTAATAAAAAGCCATTTTGCATTTGCAATAAATGTTTTATCCAAATATGCTTTTCTGGTATTAAGAAGGAAAAGGCTATCAGCAGAGGTCCTGTATATTCATGTGACACATTTTGCATTATTCAGTGAAATTGTTAAAACTAATTCCAGAGTGTTGCACTGAGTTGGAACTGCTGATGATGAGTCTTTGATTTGACCTCTTGGTAGGTTGGAGGAAAGGTTAAAGGAAAGGACTGACTGCCAAGTGTACTTGCATTGATTTTTCCTCCTTCATTATTCCTTTAGCTGCCACTAACATTTGACAAGTTGTGTTTTGGGATGTTAGTCTGACATTCAATGAGAGATAAAGATGAGGTTGTTTTAGTGTGTGGGAGAAATTCAACTTTTAAGGAAAAGGCACTTGTATCCAAAAGCACAGCATGTGATTCTAGAAAAATAATTGGTCTAAAATGTCTATTTATTGGTTTGACAGTTTGACCTCAGTAAATTGACTGTGCTATTGTGATTTCAAGACACATTTCTATTTTCTTTTTCTGTGTAAGATTTGTTGCAATGCTTGCGTGAACCATTTAACCTTTCTCTCTACCACCATGGCTGCCCTTGCTCTGTGGCTCCACCACTATTGCTGTTTTGTGGTGTTTACACTGAAAGGCTGTGTTTGGTTTCCGTTTCACTGGCAATACGGCAAAACATCTCCACGTTGGTCCCAAACATCCAAAGAACATTTTCACACTGCTAAACATATCCCTTTACAAGTTTTTTGTCTGTTTTGGCTGTGTTAAGTTAATAGCTATCCCTTGGTCTTGATTGATTGAGCTGTCATGAATTTTAACATTTAACTTTCAATCCAAGGTCTGTAATGTCTGAAGAACTGAAGCCAAAGGAAAATTGATGGAAATCTTGTTAGTAGTAAGATTGGCAGTTGCTTTAAATGACCTACACTTGTCAACAAGGCTTTTTACAGTAAGACTAATGAACACTAAACTACAAACTTAAAACAAAACAAAAAATACTTCAGTTCCTCTTTTTGGAAATATTCTGTCACAGACTTGTTAGCAACTGCCAAACAAGCAAAAATACTAGAAAATAGCTGCATTCAGCCAAAAAGCTGTCCACATATGCAGTGCCTTGCCAACGCACCCCTTGAACCGTTTCACATTTTGTTATGTAGCCATCATAAATTTTTATGTATTTTATTGAAATTTCATGTGAGAGATGAACATGAAGCAGCACATAATTGTAGAGTGGAAGGATACATGGTTTTAAACTTTAACAACTAAAAATCTGAAAAGTGTTTTGGGCATTTGCACTTTTTGATACTCCAAAATAAAATCCAGTGCCTTCCGTTGCTTCAGAAGTGGACTAATTTGTAAATACAGTCTACCTCCGTGTAATTTAATCTAAAAAAATACAGCTGTTCCGTGAAGACCTCAGAGGTTTAGTAAAGAACATAAGTGAAAAAATATAACATTAAGACTTGAAGACAAAAAAACACTAGACAGATAGGGGATAAAGTTGGGGAGAAGTTCAAAGCAGTGATAGATTATAAAACAACATCCTAAACTTTGAATTTGTACTGTGTACTGTACATTGGAAAACGGGAGAGAATGGCAGAACGGCCATACTACCAAGACAGGATTAGCTGGGCAAGGAGAGCATAAATCAGAGAATCAGCAAAAAGGCCAATAGTACCTCTGGAGGAGCTCCAGAGATCCACATCTCTTGGCAGGACAACTATAAGTTTTGCTCTCTAGAGATCTATCTCTTCAAAGTGGCAAGAAAAAAGCCAACAAAGAAATCACATTTAAAGTTTACCACAACAATTGAGAAAAAACAAAGATGTTGAAGAAACGTTTTTACCTGCATGCAAAACAATATCTGTTTCACGAAATTGAAACTGCACATCACCTTAAGCACACCATCCCCACGGTGAAACATGATGGTAGCATGATGCTTTGTGGATGCTTTTTTCTCAGCAGGGGCAAGACAGCAGCAGACTTAAGCCTGGGGCAGAGGTTCACCTCCCAGCATTACAAAGACCCCAAACATACAGTCGCATCTACAATGGAACTGTTTAGATCAAACAATGTTGATGTATAAGAATGACCCAAAGTCCAGACCTAAACCCAGTTGAGATTTCACGCCAAGACATGAAAACAAGCTACTTTGCAAAGAAGAATTAATTCAATTCAATTCAATTCAATTAGCAGGAATTTCTTGAAGAATTGTAAAGCTTGCAGTGACATGTACCAAAATATGTGCATTAGCAGTTTTAATGAAAAGTGCTTCTACAAAGTATTAACTTAGTGGGGTATAATAAAAGAAAATTTTTAAAAATATATTTTTTTTAACATTACTATTTGCTGTTGTAACATCACAAATGTAAAAAAGATTTACACTGTATAAAAGCTTTACAAGGCACTGTAAAATAAATAAGTAAAATAGGCAATTATGTTGTACAAAAATCATTAAGACTAAAAAATGGTGCTACACTAATTTTATCAGCATTGTGTGCATTGAGCCTTAAACCATGAACTGTTGTACACCCATATCGTGGTGGCACTTACTCAGAATAACCATACATACTAAAATCAAAAGCAAAAAATGCATTTAAAATGCTTTCACATTTCCATATTCAGCTCACTATATTTAGCGCACCAACACAACATAACACATAATTTTGACGTGGAAGAAATGATACTTGTTTTAATTTTTTTTTTTTTTATATATATAATGTATTTAATCACCCCAAGTCCACATTTTCAGAACAATCTCTTGCTGAAAGTAAAGCCACAAGTCTTTTGCCTAATCTTTTTGCAAAATAGCTTAAGCTCAGTCACATCTGTAAACCTCCTTCTCAAGTCTTCTGCAGCTTGGATCAGGTTTTCTTCAAAGATTGTCCTGTGTTTAGCTGTCCCCAGCTTGCCATTTACTTTGAGCAGCTTCTCTGTCTCTGCTAAATAAAAGTATCCCCACAGCCTGATGCTGCCGCCGTCATGTTTTCATTATGGGGGTGTTGTGTGCAAGGTGATAAAAGTATTTAAGAATGGGTTCATAGAGGGGTCATTACATCTCTTCTGAAATCCAGTCAAGGGAGTCTATTATAGGTGTTTTCCACATCTTCTAAGTCAGAGCGACCAAACCACTTTCAGAGAATGCAAAAACCCTTGATGGAAGCTATTGTTGTCCTGAGGCACAGACAGTACATTTTAATGACTGTGCGTTAAAAGCAGTCTTCCATTTGTTGTTACAACAAACTTGTAAATCTCCAGTGTGGGTTACAGGTCCAGTTTTTACATTGGCCATATTAGCTCAATTTAACAAATTCTTTACCATGTGTGAAATCTTCATCATTGTTTCAAACTTTAAGATAAAACTAGAAATGGATAATTTAGTCTTACTTAACAGTTGTTAACCAATTTATTACAATGCATTTTTAAAGGGATTTATGTAGTATGGACTTGTTTTTTTTTATTTTGTTTTTTTACATTTGTCATGTTTTAACCACATATCACAACTGTCTTATTTTGGAGATTTACTTGATAGACCAACACAAAGTAGCTGTCATGATGTGTAGGTTTTTTTGAGTTTTGTTTTGGATCTTGCTCATGATTGTTTTGTTTGTTTAATCTCCAGGTGGTGCTTTATAAGTTCTTTCCTTAGGTTTAGTTTCTTACTTATTGTTCTAATTTTTGATGGTGCATTTTGGTTTATGTTCTGTTGCATCTGTAAGATTTCCTTTGTTTAAAATTGTTTCCTTGCATCTCTGTTCAGTTCATCACCACTCCCTGCCAGTCAGCCCATAATTAGCTTCATTCAGTCCACCTGCTCCATGCCAATTAGTCTCCTTGTTTTCACCTGTGCCATGCTCCATTTGTATGCTTCTGTTGTGTTTACTCCTTGCTGGAGTATACTGTTTGCCATTCCATGCCACCCCAAGTCAAGTCAAGTCAAGTCAATCCATAGCCTCCCTGATTTTTTTTGTTCTTATTTTTGTTGTTGTTACAGCAGCAAGTCTTTTGATGTGTGTCTTTGTTCATCTAGAGATTAATTATTGTACCAATCAATTTTTGCAGAATAGCTGAACTTCAATCAGACTGGATGGAGGGCATCTGTGAAAGCGCTTTTTAACTTTTGCCACAAATCCTGAGTTAGATTTTTGTCTGGACTTTAACTTTGACTTTACCACATTAATATGCTCTGATATAAACCACTGCATTATAGCTCTCTTTGTATATTAAAGGTCATTGTCCTGTTGGAAGGTGACTCGCCTCCCCTGTCTGAAGTCTTTTGCAGCTCTAACAGGTTTTCTACCAGTATTTGACTCCATTTATCATCCAGTCAGCGCTCATCAGCTTCACTCCCCATGCTGTGGAAAGGCAACCCACAGCATTATGCTGCCAGAAAAGATGACTGTGCCTTCGATCTAAGCAACAGGTCAGTGGGGTTGAAAAGTAATAGTTTAAAAGTACTTGTATTTACAATGTGTAATACAATATCTAAAATGTAAATATCTAATATGGGTTGTAAAGCTAGAAGGTTTCTCAGAGCTGAATCTGGACTATAAAAATGAATTGATCAAGTCTAGGGACAGAACAATAATGACTGTCAGCTTGAATAATCTATTTAAAAAAACACCAGTGGACATCCAGTGTTTGAAGAGGATGTTCTTAAAAAACACAATTTTTGCTTGTACATCTTCGATCCACATTGCTTGTGTTTTTAAGCTTTTTAAAGACCAAAATAATGCTTACCAACTGTTAACTAAATGAATGTCTTGTTTTTTCAAAGCAGAACACAAGAAAGATAGGCGAGTTGTGCTCACTGTGTGATTTAATATTTATTTCCATTGAATATCTGATTTACAAACCCAGCTGCATCAGATTTTTGCAGATCCCTGTCACTTGGCTGCCAATTGAGAGAAGATGTGTGCCAAGTGAACTCAACAGAGCAGAGCAGATTTGTCAGATTCCACTTAAACTGAGCCAGCTGCATGAGATATGTGGTCACCCCATGTGGTTTCCACTGCACACGGCATCATTTGCTGGGGCATTTGGGCTCTGCTTGCTGTCAGATGACTGTTTTGGCACGCACAGAGGCTTTTGACTGGATACAGTTGATCCAAGCCTGACAGCAAATCAATAAATTATACACCCTTATAAACCCGTCAGTGTTACCCAATATAAAAGGAATCTTTTAAACTCCAGCTTCAGAACATGAAAAGGAATTGCCATGTATGGGGTCTTGGTTTAGTTTTCATCTGCAGGCTTTTGTGTAGAACCGCAAGAAAGTGGTCACAGGACTTAGTGGGACACTTTTTTTTTTGCTGTGCAGTATTGAATTTTCTGAAAGTACTGGGGATACATTTACTCCACAATAATGAAGTTGTATTCCTGTATGTCCTCTTGTAACATGCGGTGTTTGCAGTTCTTGTGTTTCTTGTTTTTTTGTTATTCCAGTAGTTTCTCATGGCTTAAAAACTTTCAAATATCCTCATCGACATGTAAATTTTCTTGTTATGGCCATTGAGCTAGAGATTTAAGGGGGCTGAGATCTGGCTGCACAGCATATATCTCAAGCTTCAACCTTTACCTTGTGTTTTTTTGACACTGTAGGTGTCCCTGAAGTAAAATGTGCAGTGGGCCAATTAAATTCCACACTAAGACTGTGTGGTTATCAGGGCATAACCCCTGAGTGAGAATATGTTTGTAGTCAGCTGAAGTCCCATTATGCACCCAGCCAAGAAACAGGCAACAAGGTGAAGGCAGCCGCTCACACAGATGGTGGTCTGATCAGTCTTATAGATCTTCACTGCAGGGGTTTCACACCCAGAGTCGGCTTTGCCTCCATCTGTGTGCTGGGTTAACGCTTAACAGTCCCCCAAAATCAACTTTCAAACACCTACATGTGAATAGCCTCACATCTTTTCATGTTCATGTGAGGCAGTCTGCCTCTCTTCTTTATACTCCTAATCTACCTGTTTATCCTCACCTCTTCAGTCTGCCTCACCATTTCTATCTTGTCTTTCAACTAAAGCAACTCACTCAACTCTTATAGTTAGAGTGGCTTAGGTTATCCTGAGCTGTCTCTGTAGTTATGCTGCTATAGGCTTAGGCTGCTGGCGGACATAATGACCACTTTCACCCTCTTCGCTACATTCTCACACTACTCTTCAATTTTGCATTTTTTTGCTGTTATTTCAGCTTTTAACTTTGTTCTCTCTCTTTTCTCTTCCTAGAAGCTACACCTGGCCTGACTCTGTGTCTACCTGTAACACCTTTCTGGAGAGGGGAATCGTCCGAGCTTCTGCTGGCAACAACTTAATGCTCACCCTCTACCAATGATCCACATGGCCCTGTCTTTCAGTGTTTAACCCTTTCTCGCTCCTAGACATTGCTACTGACTGAGCTTTTACTGTAACTAACTATGTGCTCTCTTCAGACTCTAAACTTGAAAACTGGCTCAGAGTTTATCTGTTCTTTCTTTCTAGGTGAAACGACTAAAGGAGCTACATCCATTAACATTTTACTTTTCCTTCCCATAGAAAAGTACTCCTGGATCAGTGCTTCTTTGTTCTCTTTGTGTCTCTGCTCTGTTCTCTCTAACCCCCAGTCGGTCGTGGCAGATGGCCGCTCACACTGAGCCTGGTTCTGCTGGAGGTTTCTTCCTGTTTAAAAGGGAGTTTTTCCTCTCCACTGTCGCTACATGCATGCTCAGTTTGAGGGATTGCTGCAAAGTCAACGCCAGTGACTGTCCACTGTCTCTACATGCTCATCCGGGAGGAGTGAATGCTGCAAGTCACTGACTGGATGCAATCTGCTGGGTTTCCTTAGACAAACTTTTATCCAATTTGAATAAATAACAGAATCTGACTGCACTGTCCATTGATTCGGATTAATTGTAATGCATGTACCTGACTTTTGTGAAGTGCCTTGAGACGACATGTGTTGTGAATTGGCGCTATATAAATAAACTGAATTGAATTCAGCTAATCTCTGCATGTTCACTTGCTACATCCCTGTAGTTGTGCTGGTAAATTCTAGGAGTTAGTAAAACATGACAGTAAGGCTTTGCAGAGGATTCTCTATGACTATAACATAAGGGAGAAAACATCTCTTAACGTACCCCTTTTTCTGTTTTTATGAAATAAATATATGCAGGCAAATGTGCTGGCGATTGGTAAGATCTCACAATTCTTTTTTGTGTTTAGAGGGTATTTTTTACTAACGGTGAAATTATCTGCAAATCCTTTTGTTTGCAGCACATTTCATTAATTAAAAAAAAAAGAGGATTCTGAACTGTACAACTTATGCAGTGCCTTTTGTTACATTTAAAAAGCAAACTTCAGTATGTTTTGTTGGGATGTTATGTGATGGACCAACATAAAGAAATTGTGTCTAAAACTGCAAAGCAGAAAGAAAACGACTCAAGGTTTTCAAATCTGAAAGGAGCGATTATTAGTGTTCAGCCCCTATTACTCCGTCACCCCTAAAGAAAATCCAGTGCAAACGGCTCCCTTCACATAATTGGCGTTTAGAGTCCAACTGTGTAATTTAATCTAATAGATACTGCTGTTTTTTGCTGATAGAAAATGTCCATGCCCACCTTAAAATATAGTGGTGGCAGCATCATGCTGTGGGGATGCTCCTTTTCAGCAGGGACAGGGAAGCTGGTTAGTTGATGAAGACTTGAAGATGGGGGTGGAGGGGTTCAGCTTCCAGCAGGACAACTATAGACATACTGCTTGAGCTACAATGGAATGGTTTAGGTTAAAGCATATTGTGTTAAAATGGTCCAGCCAATGTCCAGATCTAAATGCAACTGAGGATTTGGAAATGGCCTGAACTTATATTGCCCTTTTGTTGTCATACTGGATACTCAAAGTGCATTTACAGAAGAGCCACATTCAATGAACTGACATTTACACAACAATACACAAAGCAACAGGCAATTTGGGCTTAAGCGCCTTGCCAGGGCTCCATCAAGATGTGTCAGGAAAGGAAGCTGGAATGAAATCTACAGCTTTCATATTGCTTGATGGTTACCCTTCCAGTGATCCATTTGTGGCAAGACATGAAAATTGCTGCTCACAGATGTAATCCATCCAATCACACTGAGCTTGAGCTATTTTGCAGAGAGCAATGGGTAGATATTTCAGTCTCTTGATGTGCAAAGCTGGTAGAGACATGCATTTATAGTTGCAGGACTGAATAAAATGCATGTTGTACTTTTCTAAGTTTCATTTGTAAAAAAAAAAAAAAAAACAACTTTGCAGACCATCAATCATTTTCCTCCCATTTCAAAATTAAGCACTACTTGTGTTGGACTACCACATAAAATCCCAATAAAACACACTTAGGTTTTTGATTGTAACATGACAAAATGTAAAAAGGTTTAAGGGGTAATAATACTTTTCCAAGCCGCTGCACCTAAAAACTAGAAAACAAAGATTTTTCTCCTAGCACTCAAAGACAAGCTACCTAACCTATAGTGAGGAATGTAAGCCCCAGCTGGATGAACAGGAACCTCCAATTTATATATATTCTTCTATGTCCTTCCATTGCTCTCTGATCTCCAGTTTATTGCACTTCAGTACTTCTGTTCAATAAAGACAAACACGAACGGATATCTCTACCACACACCTTAACATGCTTTTGATGTAGGTCAGAGGTACAACGGCGCAGCTGAATGGCATCAGGAGCAAGAACCCTCAGCCATTAATTTGACACAGTAATGAGTTTAAGGGGTTTGTCATTCATCTGGCTGTTGCTGTGGTGAACACTTGATGAGGAGACACGAGTGTGATGAATACAGCAGCTTTGCAGTGGAATGTTTTCAAAGGAAAGAATAACATGAAAACCATATATATTGTCATTTCTACATGTATTCTCTGCATGTTATGCCTTTAGTTTTTGCTCTGTGTGAAAGCGTCACTTCACTGTGCCCAGTAATTTTGGCAAAATATTTCCCATAATGAAATGAACACCCACACCCTCTTCAATCAATTAAAAGCATTAATTTAGGATGAAAAAAAAACTTTGTACAGGGTTGGCAGTCATTGCAGCTTCACTTTCATGTTAAGTCTCTGCAGGCTTTGCACACCTGATATTTATTACAATTCATCCAATTCTTTCTGGCAGGTCCTGTCAAGTTTCATCAGATTATAAGTAAAGCATCTATGAAATGTCATCCTCAGGTTGCTCCTCTGATGCTATGTGGGATTTTAAATCTGAGCTTTTGGCTAAGGTGGTGAGAATGTCTGTGATACTTTCCCAAACCAGTATTGTGTGCATGCTTTGGTTTACAATTATTGTGATAGATGAACCACTAATTCAGTCTCAGCTTATATTCAGTGTGGTGGGGGATATTTTCAATTCAATTCAATTCAGTTTTATTTATATAGCACCAATTCACAACACATATTGTCTCAAGGCACTTAACAAAAGTCAGGTACATCCATTCCAATTAGTCGTTACCACTGAACAGTGCAGTCAGAGTTAGTTATTTATTCAAATTGGTTAAAAAGTTTTTCTGTCTAAGGAAACCCAGCAGATTGCATCCAGTCAGTGACTTGCAGCATTCACTCCTCCTAGATGAACATGTAGCTACAGTGGAGAGGAAAAACTCCCTTTTAACAGGAAGAAACCTCCAGCAGAACCAGGCTCAGTGTGAGCGGCCATCTGCCACGACCGACTGAGGGTTAGAGAGAACAGAGCAGAGACACAAAGAGAACAAAGAAGCACTGATCCAGGAGTCCTTTCTATGGGAAGGAAAAGTAAATGTTAGTGGATGTAGCTCCTTTAGTCGTTTCACCTAGAAAGAAAGAACGTATAAACTCTGAGCCAGTTTTCAAGGTTAGAGTCTGAAAGAGAGCACATATAATTTGGATCATTGGTAGAGGGTGAGCATTAAGTTGTTGCCAGCAGAAGCTTGGACGATGCCCCTCTCCAGAAAAGGTGTCACAGGTGGACACAGGCCAGGTGTAGCTTCTATGAAGAGAAAAGAGAGAGAACAAAGTTAAAAGCTGAAATAACAGCAAATAATGCAAAATTGGAGAGTAGTGTGAGAATGTAGCGAAGAGGGTGAAAGTGGTCATTATGTCCTCCAGCAGTCTAAGCCTATAGCAGCATAACTACACAGAAAGTTTCAGTTCAGATTATTTAGTTAAACAGCGCTTATTTTCAACAATGTCATTTAAATGCACCCCACAAAGGGTCCCACTGATGGCCATTGTTATACTAAAAACCACAAGGATTGGAATACCTCTCTCTGTCAGACTGATTATAACCATTGAAAAGAGAAGGGTCATACAGGTAGCAAAAATGGAGGGTGGAGTTTGCAACCTCAACCAAACTGAGCCGGTTTAGGCTAAACCTGACTCCCCCTTACTCCATCCAACAGGGATGGAGAAAGCTCCTAAACTAAGGCCATTCTAACTATAAGCTTTATCAAAAAGGAAAGTTTTAAGCCTAGCCTTAAAGTAGAACAGGGTGTCCGCCTCAACGACCAACAACCGGGAGCTGTTTTCACAGGAGAGGAGCCTGATAACTAAAGGATCTGCCTCCCATTCTACTTCTAGAGACTCTAGGAACCACCAGTAAACCTGCAGTCTGAGAACGAAGTGCTCTGTTAGGAACATATGGAACAATGAGTTCTCTGATGTATGATGGAGCTAAATCATTAAGGGCTTTATATGTGAGGAGGAGAATTTTAAATTCTATTCTGGATTTAACAGGGAGCCAATGAAGGGAAGCTAAAATAGGAGAAATATGATCTCTCTTTTTAATTTTCAGCCTTGAAGTAACAAATGCATGGACTAGTTTTTCAGCGTCACTCCTGGATAGGATATTTCTAATTTTGGCAATGTTCCGGAGGTATTTTGTAAAGACCTCTATATATTTGATTCTCTCAGTCCCTTTTTAGCTGCTGCAGAATATTACTGTCCCTTTCCGCCATGCTGTTTTCCCATAGCATGATGCTACCTCCCTCATGCATTACTGTCAGAAAAGCATTAGCTTGATGTTAGCTGGTTTACTCGTGAAATTCAATTGCATGGGTTCCTTATACCTCCAAAAATCTACAATTAACTTTTTATCAGAGGAGCTTCCAAATAGCAACACTCCTAAAAGGTGTAATTGCGCTGGTTTGAAGCTCATCCTCTAAATGTAAAGGTTTGTTTGAACTGGTATTGTTGGTATTAGCAGACTCTGCTCAAAGAAATCTTTATTTCTTTATTTCTAAAATCATAAAACTGCTTGGACCAAAGGATCTAGTGAATAGAATAGAATAGAATAGAATGGCTCCAGTACCAAAATACACATATGTAAAACAGCTCTAAACTTCAAGATTTATGTCATTAATGACAACCCCATTTTACAACAATTGACATAGCAGTTGCTTTTGTATCAGACATAAATCTGTTTTTTTTTACATCATCAGATACTTATAGTCACCGACTATTGCTACGTCCAGTTACCGTCGTTGCACAATGCGCACATTATGCAGACTTCCACAACCTCTGACAGGCTGCCAGTGTTGTGTTGAACAGCAAGATTGATTTCAGACCTCAGCTGCCTGTAATCATTCTGTCAAGTGGCTATTCGTGTGTGGCGGGGTTAAATCAAAGTCTTTCCTCAAGTCAGTAGAGTTGGTTGCAATGTTGGCCTGCCTAATACATAAAGTTTTGGGTGGTTTCTCTGCTGATTATAGATATGGAGACATTAGTAGCTGGTGTTTGACACTATTGGGTTGTTTCCAATGGTTATCTAAATTCTGATCATTTGCCTTTACATCAGACCTACAGTTGCATGTTTAGATTAATATGTTTTATATCTAATTAGTCCTTTAAATTCAAAGATATTTATTAATTTCCCTTGCTTAAATAAAAAACTGTTCTTATGTCTCATGCAGAATAGGAAAATCATATTTAGTTTATGAATGGGTATTTTGTGGTTAATAGATATTGATTATACCAGAAATAAAATAAATACATTTTATGCAGTTTTTTGAGTTAGGGTGTGCAGATGTGTTTGAGGGTTTGTGCCTACAACACTTTTCTCATTAAAATGATCAGCAAATAATCAGCAAAGTAACAGGTATGTTCCTGCTTTGCTAATTTGAGAAAAGTTTGAGAGAGCAAAGCATTTAGCCTAATCATTCTTCAGAAGTAAGAGATATAAAAAAGTGAAGCGTTAACTTTTTTATGAAACTGGCCATATACTGTGTCTTCTCTTACAGTCTTTCACCTAGATGATGGTTATGAACAGAATAATGAATACCTGCCTTTCGCTCTGCCTGAAAATAGAGGCCCCTAAAGTGAAACGAAATGAACAAAAGTATACACTAAAAAGATGTTAGTGAAAAAAGAAATGGTTTAAAAGGTCGAGACAAACGTGAGACAGAAAGAATTGATTTAAAGAGATGTATTACTGTGAACGTGAGAAACAAATTTATCCACAAGCATTTTTGCATAACAAACCACAGACCTGAAAGGATACAATATGACCCATATGAAAAGTCTATAATAATAAAATCAAAATAGAAAAAATAACTAAAAAAGACCAAAACTATAATGTTAAAATGACTGCAAACAGAAAGTAAAACTATTAAATGTTATATACAGTATAAAACCCCTATTAAAATAAAATTTCCTTAAGGTGACATCTGATTACACAACAAAAATAAAAATCAACATTTGCTAGTTATTTTTCCTAATGGCTCCACAAATAATTTAGCCACAAATATCAATACCTTGTTCACGATAATGTCATTAGTCAGTGATATTTCTTTCAAATGACAAAGGATTATTATAGTCCTTTCTGCACATGTTTTGATTATCGTCATACAGAGTTGCCAACTCGCACATTTTTTGAGTGTGACTTAAGCTTTCTCCCTATTGTTCCCTCTGCCCAAATAAATCTCACTCCAAATAATGGGAGCTTCTGCACTAAAAATAAAACTTTGTTTTTTATTCTACTCTTTTTGTGTGAACACAGTGGCATTAGAAATGTTCTTTTGGGTCCTATTGGTCGTTTTTAGGGAAAGGCTGTTGCTTCCACACCACGTCAACAGATTTCCCACCTAAATATGTCTCCATCAGTAATCAGTGAATCCCTTCACTTACATCTGAATATTTAGGATTAGGAGGTTAAGGCACTTTACAAAGTCAATTTACTCAAATCGAACAGATTTCAAGTCAGGTACATACATTCCAGTTGATCCTAGTTCTCAAACATGCAGTCAACTTCATTTAATAATCAAATAAATTAAATAGTTTTCTATCTAAGGAAACCCAGCAGATTGCATCGAGTCAGTGACTTGCAGCATTTACTCCTACTAGATGAGCATGAAGGGACAGTGAACAGTTGTTTGCATCATGTCATTGACTTTGCAGCAATCCCTCATACCGAGTATGCATGTAGCAACAGTGGAAAGGAAAACTCATCTTTAACATGAAGAAACCTCCAGCAGAAACAGGCTCAGTGTGAGCGGCCACGACCGACTGGGGGTTTGTGGGAAAAGAGCACTGACACAAAGAAAACACAGAAGCACTGATCCGGGAGTACTTTCTATGGGAAAGAAAAGTACATTTTTTAATATTAAACAAGAGCAATGAAAAAAAGATTTTTAATACAGAAATGTAACCCTAATTAAAGTATTTCCAAGTACTGTATAGGTTATGCACATAACACTCAAGAAGGTGTCAATGGGTCAATCAACCAAAATCATACGGTTGTCAATAAACATGATATTGGTACTGACAGTTTTGCCAGGTGACAAGTCCTACTGAAAAACAAAATTAACATCTTCACAAAGCTCATTAGCAGAAGGAACTATGAAGGGCTCAGGTTATTTGCCCTGACTGAAATAAATTCACTTTTCAACAATTCCTCTTCCCATTTTTATTTTTTAAACCGACCTCATCTGCACCCGCATCCCACTTCAAGCTTAACTGAAAGGTTCCAAATGAATTTGCTAAATATTTTAGCCATTCAGAATGTTTAAACCCAGATCATCAATTTTAAGCACTGCCCTGGAACACTATCAGAGTGGATGGTCATTTCCTCCCTCACCCCAGCTGTGATGACTTCCTAGGTTAACCTGGGAATGCAGTGGATGCAGTGGCTAGCCTGGGTTAGTCACACAAGTAAACATTATTGAAGCAAACATTTAGCCTATGATAATCAGTTTGCATGTTCAACTTGAAAGCGTGTTGCAGTTTCCTGCTGCTGCACCTTGTCACATCCTCTCCCCTTAGATGTTCTGTTGTGATTTTCACACTTTAACTGAAGCTGTTTCAGGTGTTTGATTACACATGCGACAGACAGAAAAACATATTCACTGAAGCCATCTACCCTCTAAAAATATTCCCCACTGCCACTAGCATTTTAAACACTCAGGTGAGAGGGTAAGAGTGTCACCTAGTGGCTATTGTAGTAATTGCAGCATTGCACCTGAGTAGAAGAAAAGTTCAGATAAATCTTACATGTAGGAAGTACAAACTGTTTTAGTCTTTTTCTGAGGCTCTTCGCAGTAATTTGAATAAGTCATCTAGCTTGGAATAACACTCACAGTTCGTGATTTAATTATTTACAAACCAGCCTAAATTCCATATATATATGACCTGGTTTATTCTCTCCCTTGGCACACGTTGAGGAAATTACTTTGTCATGTGCATTGACAGGAACTAAAATATCTCCACACATGCCACTTAAAATGATAAATCTTGAAGCTAGAGTCATCAGGGGGTTGCGAAGTTTTTGCTCCATCAAGTTTTTTTTTGTTGGCAACTAAAAGCAGCACTTCGTGTTGAACTCCCAAGGAGCTGAGTGTCTTCAAACTCGATGGTGAAGACTGAACACACCCTATGCAGAGAGATTGTTTTCACAGTATGAAGAAAACTAATTACAAGCAATAAATTAATTTCACGCTCCTGCCTTAGAATTAATTGCATCTTTACAGAAGCGAGGGAAAATGATGGCTCAAGCAGCCCTGATAAGGATGGACATACAAGGCAGTATATTGAATTATGTGGCTTATCAGTGTTATTGCTTTACTGTATATGAAGTGGAAATGAGTTTCCATAATCCTCAAAGAAATCATAGTTCATGTATGTTTTCATTCTAATTGGTGAGGATTTGTTAAAGCTTTACTCCTAGTGTTTATGTTTTTTATTGTTTGCATGTAAAAATAAATGAGATAGAACAAGTAAGGTATCTGATGGTGAGATCTGCCGCCGCTGTGCTTACCTTTTTCCACCCTCAGTTTGAACGAAAGTGAAAGATATCACACTCAGTCAGCAGAAAGCACCTAAGTAAATTGTGTCAAATGAATTTTCTGTTCAAATAGCTCTCGTTCTCATGTCTCAAGGCTGAATCATTCCATATGTGAGTCAAGGGTTAACCAGAGGTGAGTATCACTAAGAGTTTACCATTTTTCATTTCTGAGAAATAAGTTAAAAAGAAATGTAAAGATTTAAATTATTATAGCCAACAAATTGAGTTATTAAAAAATAAACATCTGAATTTATTGGTAAAACGGAAATAATATTATGGGTATCTGTGTCAGAAGACTTTTTTCAGATATTTGGGTCAACTGCTCCTTTATAACATTTTCTAGTTAAGAGAGTTTCAAAGAACCTCCTAATTAGCCCCTGTGGGATGGTTAACAAAAACCCTTCATGATCACATCTCTTTTACACCCTTACATAATTGAGAAAGTGTTATATAAATCTATGCATATATTAGTGCATTTAAACAAGGTTTTCAATTTAAGAGAAGGTTTTATTGCAAGAATTAATGTCCCCCTATCTTCTGCTTGTTCCTTGCCAGTTTTGTCCATCTTTACACTATTATAAGCATTTGTCCAAGATTCTCCAATTTACCCCCGCATTTTTTTCTACTAACTGAGCCGAAAGCTTTTTTTTTCGTTGTACTTGTGACAATGACAATAAACAAAAATCTACTCTTTTATATATGATTGGTGGTCCTTTTATAAATTAGATTCTTAGTTATAGTTTCAATTTTGATTCTTTACACAGAAATGTTTTGCATGACATCAACAAAAGGTGTTTACATGAAGCATCGGTTAGTAACCTACAATCCTCCTTAGTGTAATAAGAAACAGTACTCACATGGCTCCTCCTGCACCCTTATAAGATGGTTATACTGTGCTTTGAAATCCCCGTAAATCCTATGCTTCTGAAGTACTGCTAGGAGCCCATCTGGCATCAATAACCATGTGACATTGGAAACAATTATATCCCCTCTCTTCCAAACCCCGATGCTCAGTTTGAACCAGTTTTTAGCCAGTTGTCTTCACCATGTCAAGATGCATTGAGTTGCTGTCATGTGATAAGCAGATTTTTTCTCAACAAGCAGTTAAACAGGTGTATTTGATATTGTTGCCAGTGAGAATAGAGAAGAATCTCCCATTTTTGGGTTTGCAAATAAAAGTTTTACAAATCAAAAACCAGTTTGAAAAATCTGTAATAAGAATTATGTATTTATTCAAGAATTGCAGTAAAATGTATTTAATTCAGTGCAATGAGGAGATACAAATCACATAACAACTTGAGTGTTATTAGCTAGCAGCTGTGTTTGAGCATATTTTCTTAAAAGTGGTTACACTGTGGGACACCCACTACCCACTGAGTGGATGTGCAAAACAGAAATGGAAAACATGTAAAGAGCACAACAAATTAATGTATTTTTTTCCAAGATCTCATAATGCCCCCTCCCCATACCAAGCTGCTCTGGGAGGTGAGCCATATAATTTATATCAGAAAACATAAATGTTGAGAGTGTATTTCAATTAATTTTTTTTTAATTTGTGTTCATATGCAAAGTAATGAGAGTCTAAAGAGTGTCCAAACTTTTGACTGGTAGTGTATATTAGCATGTCTGAATAATTTACTACATGGCTTTATTTATCTTTAAAATGTCATGCATTACAGCAAAAGCTTCTGTTTAAAAAAGTGAATGAGATTATCTTACAAGGTACAAAAACATTTAGTACTTAGTAATTGTTTCAGGAAATGTGTTGCTAATATTGTAATACTAGGAAGCTAGTGGCAAAAACAACACAGGGAAGTTTTAAAAATTCTAGTGACCCAACTTGATTTGCAAGTATATTAGCTTGTTGCCATGGGATTTGGCTGTGTTGTTTAGAGAGCCACACCCAGTAAATCGTTTACCTAAGCACACAGAACCCAAGCGACCTGAGCACCTGTTTCAACCTGGAGATTCTGTTCCACAAAAGTCTCGCAGAGTCAGGAGAATTACAAGTTGGTAGATGAAGCATTTGGTTTTTCTTGTTTTTTTTCACTGAACTTTACATAACCACATTTATTAACTATGCTTCAGATCTTACTTAAATGTATTGTTTTTTTCAGCTCGTTCGAAACTCAATTTAACAAAAGCAAAACATTTATCCTGTGGAATATTCAAAAATGCATTATTAAATCAAATTACCCATCAATAAACATCTGATCCCTCGGTTCATGTTTATTTTTATGAAGTTTCTGACCCTGCATATGTCTGGACAGTCTTGCATTCAGTCGACAGTAGTGTCACGCTCCACCACTCCTGTTCACGCCCTTGTGTTGGCTGTCACAAGCTAGATGTCTCAGAATGTTGCAATAATCCCACAGACACTCAGCAGAAACTACACCCAGTCAACTGTAAACACATCCCTTTTCGGCTGGAATGCGCCTGCACACATGATTATTCCAAGACACAAAGAAATTGGAAATGCTTGCAGTGGAAAATCACCAAAAGCAGAACAGAATCTCAAAATCTGCATGAGTTAAGCATGGGTTAAAAAACTGGTTTATGTATTGAACACTGTCTGAAATGTCAGCAAATGAAATAAAATATATCTGAAACTATACAGAAAATGGTAAATACATAACTACAAAAATGCATCTTTACTGTCAGAACATGAGATTAATAAAAGCCAAATAACTTTAAACTCTGTATTCTCTTCATAAAAATTCTTATGTGAACAAAACCAAGGCTATAGGTGTAAATTCCACACAGGAATGCATAACGCAAATCAAGTAAAACTGACATCTGCTTTGTTTTCAGTGCAAAAGACTTATACCAAGAAAGAAAAAAAATCTAATAAAGAAACAACAGCATAAAACAACAAAACCAAACACAAACATGATCAACATCCATGGCCATACCACATCTTAATCTTATTCTAAATCTTGTACAATGAAAAGTAAACACTGCTTTGTTGTCTTTGTTCATCTCATCGTGGAGATTTCAGAAAGAGTTTTGAACTTTGGCCCGAGTGTGTCCAAAAACTCGAGGTTCCCTTCGTCGCCGTGTTCGCTGCAGCATCCCACGGATCCTGCGGCAGAGCCCACCCCCTCGTAACCATAGCAGTGGATTAGGTCATCGGCGTAGCATTCGTTCTCCTCGATCATCTCGTTCCCCAGGTAGATCAGTTTCTGTACAAGGAAAGTAGTAGGGAGGGAGAGGTAGTGTGTTATTACTGTGTGTGGACTACGCCTGGATGATAAGAGGGAACACACTGCGCAAAGTGATAAAACAAGGCAGCTCAGGATATGACTGGCAGTCTGATATTAAAACCAACAAGTCACCAGTGAGCTACAGAAACGATATTTCTCACAGAGAAATATTAAAGTTTACTGAGGAGGCTATCACAGCATATAGAACAAGATTATATTACAAATGTGAGTTTCTTTTGCTCCTACAGCTAACAGAGAAGTTATTAAACTTCACTGAATAAAAGCTTTCTGTTCTACTTGTTTCTTGTAAATTTTGGGTTAATTTACTCTCCTACACAAATTAAAAAATCAAAAACACATTTTTTGTGCGTGTTTACAACACTCTTACCTCTCTCAGATAAAATGCATTTGTCCGCCAGTTTTGAAACTCAGCTGGGCTCTGGACGATTTGAGCATGATCCATGCCGTTGCCAAAAACCTGACTTCCAACATGCTGACCATACTGTCCAAACTGGCTAGAGGAGAAGGTGTGCTTATTCATTGTGTTAAGACCGGAGTTCTGTTGGAATCCATTGTCGTGTACGCTGTAGCCTCCGATTGTGCTTGTGCTCTTGTTTCCGAGCCATCCGGCATTCACCATAGAGCCCTTGACTGAACCTTTTACTGCCTGCTCAATCCCAGTCTTCGCAAGAATGATTAGACTGGAATCCTGAGGAGCAAAACAAGTCACGAGTTAATGAATCACGCAGAGCAAAACAAATACATTTTCAAAATTAAATTGGCAGTGGGGCTTCTAATTCCTGACATGGTTTCATGACAAAAAGGTTTACCACTTGGTCGCCGGGGGCCTCTGTGTTTGATGGAAGTAGGATTCCACTACTGTATCCCGTATCATCAAATAGGATCTTCTCTGATTTTGAAGAGCAGAAAAAGATAAGGAGCAAACCTGTAATATCAACAAAGATATATTAGAAATCAATGAACACGTGATCATTTTTTTTGTAACAAGCAGTACTCAGTATATGGCAAGTATGACAGATGCAAGCAGCAAAAAAGGGATAGTTCAGATTTTCTAAAGTTAGGCTTGTTGAAGATATAAGTGACATTTCCTTTGCCTGTACTAGACTGATGTCTTAAGTTGTAGAAAATAAGATAAATCCTCAGAACGCTGGAAAGCTAAGTGCTAGTCAGACACGCCTCCACTTTAGCTTATTTTGGCTAAAGCTTCTAAATGTTACAAATATTTAGAATGGTGCAACTTATCTCAACTTTTACAGGATTAATAACTGAGGTGAATACTTTGGAGCTCTGCAGAGAAGCAACTAGAAATAAGCTTTAGCAGCAGCATGGGGCAAACCGGGGCACAGAACATTGCTATTGCTTTTGTATGCTTTTGGACTTTAAAACTATTAATTACGAAACAAGCTCGACCGGATAATGGTGGCAGTCTGTTGGAAGACTCAATTTACAAAATAACTGGAGAGGCTACTGTTACTGTTAGCGATGATAAAGGTGCTAACAATTAAGAAAGGTTGTTAAAATGTCACCCACCTTTGTTCTTAACTTTGTGCCATTAAAATAATAATATTTCCCTTTATTTAACTGTTTAGTACGTACCCTCCCAGTTTCTCGGATACATACACACTGTCGGCTCAGCTCATGAATCATAAATCATAAATTCCATGTTCTGAAGTATACTGTGCCACTTCTTGTCTCAGCAGTCTAAATACAAATTTAGCAGCCAAGTATCTGACAATAAAATTGATATCGGCATGAAAGGTTGATTCTGAGACTTTTTACATAAATAGTAATCATATAAATATGAGTAAAATGAAAGGTATGTGCACAATAGGAATGAATAGCAGTATAGCTTATAGTAGCTTTCTGGTTTATTCGTATTCACTTCTACAGTAACAATTAAAAACATTCTAGAACAAAGAATATTGGTATCTGCAGATATTTAAATTTAGATTTCAGGATATGAGTGGAGTCCAAAACTCTGTGTCAGAGAATCTCTGTATTAGGAAGAATTAGCCATCTACACTCTACAAGAGGCTGTTGTAAGTTTGTTGCTCAGCCAACAAACTTACAACAGCCAAACTACATCCATGGAACCATGCAAAAATTACATTAGTTAATGCAAAGGGTGTTTGATATTGACACAAAAAATTATACCATGGTACCCTTTCCTACTTTTTAAAATATATTTCCATAACAAGGACATATTCTATCAGTCTGCTAGCTCGCTAGATATTAGCTTGTTAGTTAACAGAATGCAAAGTAGTTCCAATGTTGTTTTGTAACAGAAACTTCAAAAAAGGTGAACTATCCCTTTAAATAATGTGCATTGGTATATTGACCCTCTCCAGTGCCCAAGAGATCATCTCTAAATTACAAGAAACCCATATCTAAATCATCCTTTGGATTTGGATTTACTTGCTTACTTATCACAGTTTCATTATTGGCACAATGGAAGTCAGCACTGATAATGATAGTAATAATAATAAAAATAAATGATAATAAAGGTCTCACCGAGCAGGAGCAGGAGGAAGAGAGGTAACAGCAAGGCCAGAATACCCAGTGGCCCCAAAACCACAGAGCGAGCTTTGTCCATGCATGCCCCATTTATGCAGTGGCAGATCCTCATTTTTGCCGTCTGTTTTCCACCAAATCCTTGCTGATCTTCGGCAATGATGGAGACCACGTAAATCCCTGTCGGAAGTTTTTTCTTCTGCATCAACAAGGCGGCCGTTTCTTAAAAGGAAACATGTATGAAGACATTTTTATAAACCTCTGGATTGCAGTAAATACAAAAGTATGTAGAGATCATTCTAGGAAAATATCTATTTCCTTGTGGGCAATGCCTAAAAACTTTGAAGGTGATGTGTAACTATTATTCTATTGTAACTTGTGTTCATAAAAGAAACTTATGAAATCCTGCTAAATTCTGCCCTAACCAATTATCAGTTGTTTTTTTGTTGTTGTTTTTTTTAAGCTGATGAAGTTTTTTTCTACTATCCTATGAATGTTTACAAAATCTTAACTAATATCCATATCAGTGTTATGATGATGCTTAATGAGCACAAACACAACTTAAACATCTCCTGTTCTGACTAATGAAATACACAAGGTATGTACCAACCATTATGTGGTTTTACATCCCAATTGCCATCATGGACAGGTGGCATGCTAAAGATGAAGGGTGCAGAAAATGGGCTGAGGTCATTGTCTTCAGCCACAACCACCAGGGAGCCCAGCTGGTCATCTGTTTGCTCACACATCCTCAGTTCTTCTGGAATCAATGGCTTGTTGTCATTTTCATCCTCAACTACAAGGATAACTGTTCCTATTCCTGATTTGGAGGCTGAAATTCAAAGGTAGTCCATTAGTTCTCAGGTGAAAAAATGACATTAACATGTCTGCACAAAAACCCTTACATCATATAAGTTATTTCCTTTTTTCCATCTATGTGAGTTTTTGCTCCATGGAAACAGTTACAACTTTCTCAAAGAGGTACCAGCCAGAACAGACAAGATCATATGAGTCATTTTCTGTAAACGGACACGTTCTTTCAAACAAAACAAATACGGTATGTTCAGACAGGTACAAAGGTGTGGCTTAAATTCTAAGTTGCATTTGGCCGTCTTCAGGAGAAAGAAGGAAGAACAATCTGTGCTATGTGTAATGAGCTGCCTCCAAAACCACCAAATCAGTTTGCATTTTGCAGACATCCATCATTAACCCTTTCATGTATGAATTAAAATTACTTCACTAAGGTTTCTTTTATACATCCTTTTAATCATATTTAGGTATGATAAAAATAAATAGTAATAAAATGGCTACACATTTTGCAATTATCTAACACTGTGCAGTGTAAACAAAACTTGTTCCAAATTTCTGCTCTTTTCTCTGTACATGATTTTCCCTGTGCTCTGCTATTCAGCTCTTCATCTTGACTGTTAACCACCACCCCCATTGCCAGCCAGGGGTTTGAAGTATTTGTCGTACATTTGTCTATGGAGTAACATACAGTAGTCCAATACAGTAGCATACATAAATACAGGTTTTGAATACCCTGTGTACACTATCCATGAAAGGGCTAAGAAGCACTGAAGGCTTTGATTACTTCATGAGCCTAATGGTGGTGTTTTGGCTCAGTTAAAAACCAAAAAAGTAATAGTCCTATTGCAACATATGGTGCGTTATGGGACGACTTACTGGCATCAACAGCCCTCACGGTGATGTTGTATATTCCATCCTGGACAAGAGGGGATTCTCTGTCGATTGTGTTTGTAACTGTCAGCTCTCCTGTATTTCTGTTCACTCCAACCCATGATCCTGGGTCACTTGCCTTGTAATACCTGGGAAACAGTTAAGAAGATGCATCACCAGTCAGCATATTTCAGGTCAACTGTCAAGGCCTGCCCTCTTTTGTTAAAAAAAAAACAAGCTTTTAGATTTTATTTTAAATAATAATTAAATGAGAAATTAACAAATAAATTATTACGTTATCCCGTTGTGGCTCTTGGTCTCCGGATCTACAGCTTTGTACGTTCCTATCACTGTGCCGTTTGGTATGTTCTCTTTGACATTGTAGCGAACGGTAGGAGGGAGGAATTCTGGGCCTTCATCGATGTCGATGACAGCGACGTCCACCGGGATGGACATCCACTGGGCGGTGGTGCCGCTCAGCTTTGCTTCGTTTTGGGCGGATATCTCAAGCTTCATATTGCTGGTCTTCTCATAATCTAAGGGCTGGAGAAGAGAGGGTGTAAAAAACATTAAAACGAAGAAATATAAATAATCTCCTGTAAGTATGTAGATTTTATATTAGGATTAAATAATTAATGAGTTTGAAAGCAAACCCACCTTTGTAACATAGAGAAGCCCATCATTTGTTTTGGGATCAGTGTCAATCCTGAAATTTCCATTTTCATTTCCTTTCGTGATGACAAATTTGGTAATCCAGTTGGGTGTATTAATTAAGTCTTTGTCTTCCACAGGAATTCTCAGGATAAGTTTTTCACCCTCGTTTTCTGAAATGCTGGCTTTATACTGCAAAACAAAAAGAGTCACAGGGTGTGCTTGCATTAGGGATGGGCTGTTTACTGATATCCATGTACACCAAGGTTTATAAAAAACATACACCTGCGTTCAAAACCAGTATTTTCTGTCATGCACACTGTCTGGCAGCTGGCAATAAAAGGATTTGTGCAATTTCTGGGAATGTTTATATATATATATATATATATATATATATTATAATATATATATATATATATATATGTATAATATATATATATATATATATATATATATATTATTTAGCATCTAAGCCTCCAAGCACTTACGGATGTTTGGGTGAAAGTTGGTGGGTTGTCGTTAATGTCAGCCAAGGTGATTGTTGCCGTAGCTGTGTTAGAAAGGCCATTTGGTGCACCCTTCAAATCCCTGATCTCCACAGTCACCCTATGCGTGTCTTTAGTCTTAAAAAAAAACATGACAAAAAGGAAAAAACCACATGAAATATTAAAAGACACATAACCAGATGTACTACTTCAAATGAAATAGTACATGAATTTATACCAGCTTGTTACATTTAAAGAAACAAAGTCAATCATCTGTAAAGAGATAGCAAGGCTCACCTCTCGGTCCAGTTTGTTGGAGACTGTGGTGATGACACCCGTATCTGGGTTTAGGGCAAAATATTCCAACCCATCCTTGAGCATGAATTTGATCTTCACATGGTCTGTGTTGGGATCATCTCTGTCTGTGGCATTCACTTTCCCCACCACCATATCTGTGGTGGAAATCATATTTATTTAGAAGCTGTGTACCAAACAAGTTTTAATGCCATGACTGCTGGGGGTTTGCTGCTCCTTACCTGCGGTTTGCTCGGGCACAGTAAACTCAAGCTTGCCTTGAAACTCTGGCTTATTATCGTTTACATCATCCACTGCTACAACAATGTCCAAAGGTAAGTCTCTTGGCATGTGGGTTTGTCTGTCCAAAGCATTGATCCTTAGCTGTGAACACATACATATTACTTTATTATCAAATATTAGTGACATTAATGTTCATCAGATAACTACTAAAGAAAAATTGTAAAAAAAAAGAAAAAAAATCTCAATTAAAAATGACCCATTTTAGAAACAATGCAGTTCAGAGAAGGAATATAAAATTAAGTCATTAAAGATGGTTAAGACAAAATGAAAATGGTTGGTAATTTATTTTCTGGAAAACCTACTGTAAATTGTGGATACTCTTCTCGATCCAATGTCTGGTATACTGTCAGTACACCACTATCCTTGTGCAGACTGAAGACCTCGAATGGGAATTGGTTCACTCCGGGTCCTTCCATGGTGTAGTACACATTGTATTTAAGATCTGAATCTGACACAATCTATAAAAGAAAAAAGATATTAGACATTTTAAAGTAACAACAAACACTTCTCTAGAGCATTTAATACATCTAATGCGTCAATCCTCTTGCAGCTTGCAATGCAGTGACTTAAGTCACAGGATTAAAAACTGGGATTGCGTATAAGAGCCAGGTCAGCATGATTTTAGGAAAACATTGGATTGTTAAATATAATAAGGACTCTTTTGTGATTGACACAAGTTTTCCTGGATGGTCTATCTTTTCCACTGATACTTTGACTAGGGATGGGCAACTGTATTGTTTATAGTTACTGTGGGAAAAAATATTGTGATAAGTGACAAATGTGAAAAACTAATCGGGGGTGTATGGAAAATACTGTTAATTTGTTTGGGAATTTTTAACTTTGGTGTTTGAACACTCTTTTCCACAGTTGGTTCAATAAGAGCTTAAATTAATGCTGCATCTACGTTTCAAAATATGACCGAATGCCATAACTGTGTATGTTTAGCAGCACAGCTAAACTACTGAATGTAGTGAAGAAGTCTGTTAGATAGATAGATAGATAGATAGATAGATAGATAGATAGATAGATAGATAGATAGATAGATAGATAGATAGATAGATAGATAGATAGATAGATAGATAGATAGATAGATAGATAGATAGATAGATAGATAGTTTACCCAAAATTCATTAAATTCATTCATAAAACTTGGTTAAATATAGAAAGCATTTAATAAGAAAGACAGGTCTATATTCTGCTTTTGTTAACCCTTACATGCTTTTCTCTCAATAAGGCAAACAAGCTGGTCCCTTTTTATATATATTTTAGATCGATGATGCTTTATAGATCAGACTACTTTGTATCATTAAACATTGTGTGTTAATTTATTGCTGAGCAGGTGAAAATGAAGAAAGGACTAACTTGCCAGCTGTGGCCCGAATGGCATAAGGCTTTCACACCTCTGCTGTGAGGCATTCTAGTGTGATTTGAGCTTGGAAAACACTTTAAATACATGCAAGTTCATTGACTGATCACAAATAGCTGCAAAAAATAATAACACCCAGTTCTATGTGATAATAGGGTTTTCATCCAATCTTGAACAAAAACTAATTCTAGTCTACAGTAAGTATTTTTGTTTTGATGCCTTCAGTGGCCCATAAAGCGCTCCCTTGGAAATTTAGAGACATAAAAATGTGTAAAAACAAAATTATACATTAAACATACGGTTTCGAGCTGTTTAGGAAAAGGACCTTTGTCATTCTCCAATATGTTGATTGGGGGAGGACTCCAGCGTCTTTTGGTGCGCTTCAAAATGGCCTGGCCATTTTCCTGTAATGTAAGGAAATTATAATTAATTATTATTATTGTTATTTAAAAAGGAAGAAAAAATGCAATATGAATATGCAGCGCTCTTACATTTCTCTCCTGCTTTGCACTGCAGACAAGGTGAACTTTCATCTCACTTCCCGGCCCACTATTGTCCTGAGCCCTCACAGAAAATGTCCGCCCTCTGGTTGCCACAGTGACAGGAATACGAGCTTCTATTAACCCATTGCTCTGGATTGTAAAACTAGGGTCCTCCACAGTTAAATGAAGTGTCTTTGGGTCACAGTTGACAGCTTCAACTAAAAAAAAAAAAAAACAAGATACCAAAAGAAGTCATTTTTTTCCCCTAAACTAAGCCATAACAATACATTTGTTTAATGTATAATACGTAGTAATTACAGAAAGGCTGTATAGACCTACCTTTTGTGATCTGGTATCCAGCTGGAATGGTTTGTGGCGAAAAGACGTAGAGAGAGTTAGGAATATAACATGACTCCACGCAGGAAAGGATCTGAGGAGGAAAGTCGATCTTACAGTATGAACAGGCTTATCGCTCTAAAGGGATATCCACATTCATGCGTCGCTTTTCGGAAAACTGTATTGAGAAGCATTGAAAATAAATAACGGCATTCATTAACACTGTTAAAAACTCTTACCAGCAGCGAGAAGACAGGATAAATGAAACGCTTTCTCATTTTAGAGGAAAGGTTGTCGGACTTGGTCTGTCCCGGACCGACTAGGAAAAAGTCCACTTGGAGTTGCTCTTTTGTTCAAATAATGACAAATGTTCTTGGATGTCGCTACTAGTCGATTTGTTCCCGTGCCTTTCGACGCTTCTTTTTTTTTCTATTACGCGAGGGCGGACTGCTTTATTCTGCAGTTTCAGCCTCTGATGGCATACAGTCAAATACGCAGTCACACCTAGGAGACGCCCTGAACAAAACGACCTCAGAGGGAGCAGCTTAGGGTAGTGCTTTGCTGAAGTCAGGTCAGGACATAAATGCGTTTGGCAACTTATTTTTCTTTGCATTTTTGTTTTTATCTCTTGCCAGCAGGGGGGGGCATTGCCCACGTTTTGCGTCGACTGAAGCCTCTTTCTGCAAGTAAAATTCTCAAGGGAATGATAATAAAGCTAAATACATGCAGGTGAACTTTAAATTCATACACGCACGGTAAAGGATTTTCATTTTTGACTAAGTAGATTAACTTTAAAAGGAGGGTATAAAAAGCTGGTTTCCTCTTACAAACCATAAAAATGTCAGTGGTTTGTTTGATTCTAAAAGACCTCTCCCTGGTCTGTACATAGCTTGACCCCTGCTTGCTCCTCCTCCTCTGCAGCTTCACTCAAACTTTCTGGCAAGAGGTATCAGTGCTGGACTCCTCACTTAACACCACAGGAATGTGAGCCTGAATGGAGCCTGTCATGGGGGAGGCTGTTTTCCCACCACAAAACGCTCACTATCTCTGTAAACTACTGATTAAACTAAGGGCCCAGTGTCCTTTAGAGAAAACATCCCCAATGAGTTCAGTGTACTGGGTCGGGCTTCTCCAGAAATGCCCTGGCTAGTCAAGCCTTGCAGGGTGGGCGGAGGGGTGTCTACAACAGGAAAGGTGAGAAAAATGTCAGGAAGACAGTGCTGCCATGAGTCATGGGTGTGGACATAATGAAGGGAGTTGGAAGTCTGGTGATAATGCACAACACACTAAGTAAATATCCTTTCTGTAAACTGCCCCAGGCTAAAGCGAAAGTTTGTTTTCACTGCCCTGAGTTTTCCGCTTGATCAGAGAGTAAACGACCTTCTGGTTATGTGTCTTTTAATTTTTCCACTTAAACCACTCAAGTTTACAAAAGAAAGATTGGAGCACCTCTTTTTTTATTTTGTAGATATCCCAAGCTTTGATGACTTTCCTTAGGATGACAGTTTGGAGCAAGGTAATGGTGAGTCATTTTTATGGGCAAACTCAAAACTATGCATAATTACAGCAAATCTGTTTGCTGTTTCATGTCAACCTTAACATTACTGTTCTTGAACAGACGTTATCATGACATCAGACAGTGTGTCACATCAAAAGCTGGAAGGAAGTGTTCTATATTCCCCTGAGTTACGAACAATTAATGATATGACACTGTTTCTGACAGTGACAATTGGCATGTTCAATCATCGTCAGCACACCCAGAGAAGGACACCACCTTCCCCTTTTAATCTGGATTTGGTGACGCAAGACTATCGTATCACATGTGAGCTGCAGCGCCTTGCAAAATAATTCACACCCTTTAAACATTTCACATTTTATCACGTTGAAACTACAAACTTCACGTTATTTTATTGAGATTTTATTAGATAGACCAACACAAAGTAGTGGATCGTTGTGACGTGAAAGGAATGGGATAAATGATTGTCAAATCTTTTTACATGTACTTATAAAGAGTTTGAGTGATATGATGAAAAACTAGAGCCCACCTGCATGTAATATAATCTCAGTGTAAATACAGATGTTCAATAAAGGCCTCAGAGGTTTGTTAGAAAACATTGGGGAATAAACAACATTGTTTAAACCAAGGACCACAGTAGACAGGTCAGTAGAGGAGTGGATAGGTTTAATGAAGGATTAGGTTATGAAACAATATCCCAAGTACTATTCAGTCCATTACCTAAAAATGGTAAGAATATGGCACAACTGCAAACATACAAAGATATGGCCATCCACCTGAACTGACAGGATAGGGAAGTAGCGTATAAATCAGCGAAGCACCCAATGGACCCATGGATCCACGGGTGAGAAAATCTTTTACAGCACAACTATTGATCAAGCACTCTATAAATCTGGCCTTTATGGAAGAGTGGCAAGAAGAAACCCATTCTTGAAATAGTCATAGAAGTCAAAACTAAGGTTTCTGGGATACATGCAAAATGCTAACTGTGGAGAAAATGCTAGCAGTGAACATAGCCCATATTACCTCCACAGTAAAACACAGTGGTGGTCATATCATGTATTGGGGATGTTTTTCTTTATCCAGTTATTAGCAAGTTGGTTATAACTGATGTGAAGAATGGAGCTTATTATAGTGCAATACTGGAAGAAAACCTTTCAGCGGCTGTAAAAGCGAAAGAGGTTCCCTTTTCAACAGGACAACCCTGAACATACAGCCAGTGCTACAACAGGAATGTGATCAAAGCATACTCATATTTAGAATGGCCTTGGCATCACCTAAAAAAAACACCTGAAGTTTACAGATGTGTTAAACTGAGAGCAACATACCCCAAACTATTTAAACTGAACTGAATTGCATTCCATTATTGTCAACATACAGTGAAGCCCAATGAAATTTAGATGCAAGTCTACATTATAACAAAAATATCTTTAAAAAGTTTTTTAAAAAATGTGCATAAACACTATGCAATAAACACAGTGTGCAATAAAATAGCTAAATACACAAAGGCTAAAAAAGGCATTATGTACACGACTCACCCAATGTGACAGGCTCAAGTGCAATCAGACATGCATAAAAAAGTAGACATATGTAAAAGACATAATAGACTGAGACTGAGTTAAGAGTACACTGGCTGTATGATGATTTAGCACATGCTCTGCAAGAAGGATGGGTCTGGTTCTTAGTCTTGTGGTGCAAATTCTGCAGCTGTAATTGCATCAAAAGTTTTTTTTTTTACTTTTCACAATTGTGTGCTACTTTGACTTGCTCTACCACATAAACTTCCAAGAACATAGATTAAAGTTTGTGGTTGAAGAATACTAAGAATACTTTTGCTAGAAACCTTAGCATGTGAATCTTCAGCAACTTTTTTGAGATCACTTAAAGAATGTTTCTTCAAAGCTTTTTGCATTCTCTGAAAGTGGTTTGGTCCCTCTGACTTAAAAGACTTGAAACACCCCACCCTATCACTTAACCCATCCCAAGAGATACGCCTTATAAGATAATAAGTTTTACAGTTTTTTGCATCTTTGTCACGTATTATGGCTCCACCAAAACTATTCATTCATCTAGAGATTAACTTGATCAAGAAATACAATTTTAAAAAATCATTCTTAAAGTGACTAATGTCTGTGGATTAGAATATATTTACTCAGGCTTCATGCCCAGTAAAAGGAGATGAAACTAATGTTGCATTTTCCTTCTCACACCATGGGAGGGTTTGTCAACAATCTGTGATGCTCAGATTAGGAATTTCATGGGCCCTGTTGAAGTTTAACAGACTGGTGAGAAAACGCTGGCCAGAAGGGCTATGTTCTGGGTTTTTTTTTTTTATTATTCTAACCTTAACCTCATACTGTAAAGAAAAAATTAGAAAGTGGTAATTCCAATTTTATTTTCAAAAACTTTAATTTTACACCATGAGTTATTAGCTAAATTTTACCTAGGTTCTCTCCTAAGAAGTTTCTTCAGTTTTCAATTGAATACAAAGCTCTTCTGTTTTAGCTATGAATCCCTCCTGATTGTAGGTGAAAATGGTGGAACAATGCTTCATTGTCAAAGCAGTGCTGGTTAAATATTTCACAACACAAACAGCTGGGTCATGCAGATATCAAAGGTGGATTCTAGGACTGGGCCAAAGTATAAACAGACTTTGTGGTTGCTTAGTGCCCCATGCAAGCCAGTTTTCCAAATGCGATAGTTGCATGAATACTAAGAAAACTGTCATAGTTTGAAAGTTATGTTAACTAAGTCAAAATTTTAAAAACACGATCTAGCGCTGCTCAAATTTGCACAAATCTGTAATTAGATTAAGAAAGTATAACACAAGTTGTGTAAGTGAATTCTTTGAAAGGCTCAAGCATGTCCAATATAGAAAAGAGGTCTGTGAGGCTACAGTGATCGTTGGCGAAACTAGATGGCCAGAGGGAGGCAGTGGTTACCCCTATAAATATTTTGCCCCCTTCCTGGCCAGACAGTTTCATATACATATTTTTATGCAGACATATTTAAGAGAGAAAACGAAATGACGAGTTTATTTATGTATGCTCTTTCATCTTGTCCTTCATGGCACACTTTTTTGAAAGGCTGCACTCATTCCTGGTCCAGGCCTCCAGGATCAAATATTTTAATTAAATATTGGAGTACAAACATTTTTAAATCATTGACAATCAATGTTGGGGATGATTTTTGTTATCCAGGTAATTGAAATCTGAACTTACAGAACATAAAATTAATCAATAACTTTTTTTTCAGATCAAAATTTTCTGCTGTAGCAACAAACCTTATGAAGATTTGTTTTGGTGTTTGGTTTTTTTTTTGTGACAACCCAAGGCTTTTATCAGCCCCTATCTGGCATGCTTTCATAAAACTCAATATGAAGCTTGATTTCCATTCTACATTTTACTGAAATGGTCAAGTTTAAAACCCTCTCCAGGCAGATGTTGCAGATTTGCGACAGCTAAATGCTACTTAGCTAATTACTCCACATCCATATTTTAAGAGCTTTTGTTACTCAGAAGTACAACAGAAGGACTTAGTTGTGCATTTGCAACAAACAGTTTCCCTCCAGCTCACCAGATGGCACTGCTGACTCACTTTCAACATGGCTGAGTCCTTGGTGTCACTGAAACAGATTTTCTAAGCATCGATTTCATGTAAGTATCACTACCAATTTCCATTATTTTGACATCAATACTACATAAGATGAATCATGAATGTGTATAGATATGACACATGCCAATTAGTAGATTTTATCTCCTCTGGATCTTTCACCAGAGGCATCTCAATTTCAATGTTGTGGATTTGCAACGTGTGCCCAACCAGGTACCAATGGATGCTACATGCTTTATCTACTAGTTTGCCTATATTTTGAGCAACAGTTTATACTAGAGTTAATTTACAATCACCAGTTTTTACTTATTACTTTGAGGTGTCATTAAGGGTATATCCTATGGTAAATGAAATAATTTTGAGTGAAACTACAAACTACCAGAGGCAGATTTGATCAAAAGCAATGGCATAATAAGATGTTCATTTGACTGTGCAGTGAGGAAAACTGTAGGAGCCTAAATTCCATGGCATATATATTCATATAGATCTTTGTTTGAGTGTAAGCTTTTTTTGGCAAACTATCTGACAGAATACGGTCCTTGCAGGTTTTGCCGTGCATCATGGCAGGCCGACGAAGATCATATTCAGTCCAGGAAGTTCATGAGATGATTTGCATTCCCAATGGGGCTTTATCTGACACAGAATCAATTTCAGATGATAAAATTGCAGATCCAGATTTTGTGGAAACTCCTGAAGCTTACGAGTCTGACTCAAGCTTTGATAAGGATGAGCCACTAGCAGATATAGCAAGAACTGATCCCAACCAGCTTGATGTTGAAATTCATCATGCACATGCAGACAGTGACATTGAGGCTCCAGATGACAATGAACCTCAGCCAGGCCCAGCTCCAGTCAACAGAGGTTTTCTTGGAGACAGAGGAAACCCCCAGCAGCTGACATCGACTCTTCATTCCAAGGACCTGCTGTTCTCAACTCCACCAGACGAAATTCCAAGTCCAAGGTCGTATTTGATCTTTCATGGACAAATCTGTTTTTAAACCTTTTCTCCCCATCTAACCTGTATGCCATTATGAAAGGGGCCCCAGAACTGAAAAACCCTGCTGAAATGGAGCAATTCATTGGTTTACACATCTTGATAACCATAGTACGTATGCCATCGTACCGCATGTACTGGTGGACGGCAACACGCTATGACCCAATTGCAACAGTCATGGGACGTAAGAGATTTGATCATCTGCGATGCCCTCAAAAGGGTTGCCAAACAGGCTGACTTCAAGAGCAGAAAAAGAGGACGACCATCATTGGAAGATTCTCCAGAACCCCATCAGGCAGAACCACCTCCACCGCCACTCCAGAGGATCATTGCACCATCGGTTGATGTCAGACTAGACCGAGTCGACCATTTTCCCATCCATGCTGAAAAACGGGGACGATGCAGACTGTGCAAAGGGCTACTCAAAAAAACGGCCTGCTTGAAGTGCAAACTACTTTTGTGCTTCACAAAGACCAAGAATTGCTTCATGGACTACCACACAACAAAGTGACTTGCAAAAACGGCCTTCTCAAGAGGTTTTGAGATGTCGGTGGAGAAAAAGTTTGAGAAAAAGTTGTCTCTAATTTTGTGGGAGAAAATTTTTTTTTGAAATATGTTTTGTTAATTTTTTGTTTGTGACATTCAAATAAAGTTAACGTTCATATCAGATTCAGTCTTCAGTGTTAATTTACCACTCCGGGCCACTGTTGCAAATCTGCAACATCCCAGAATTCATTGCATGTGAAGGTTTCTCTCAAAAAAAAAGTCTGAATTGTATATTACTACCCCATATGATCATTTTCTCCAAATATCAGATTTTTCCTGCAACTACAACCTAATTTGAGCCTGAGAGGGTTAATGTTGTGTTCACAAGCAAGTATGGATAAATGGCTATTACTTGCTGATCTATTTACAAACAGTTATTGGACTTATTTATCCGCTTTGACAATTTGTACTCCCATTCTGTACCTACTCATTGCTGTTTCATCCTTTCCTCCTTGTAAATATATATATTTTTTTGCAACCATATACTTAAATCATGGCATGTCATTTGATTTTTTGATTTTGGTGAGGTATTTTAGGAATTGATGGAGATAAATAGTCATAATTAAAGTTCATTTAATTGCATAAATTTAGCTAAACAACTTCGTTTTAAATTTTTTTGGGAAATCTTACCAATTGTGACCCCTACTTAATCAAAATTACTCTAAATGACACCCTGCTGATAGATAATATTTACTAGAGGTATAAAATGTTTTCATATGATATATGATAAGTAGAAAAATACAGAAAGTTGTTTTAAATTGTCAAAATCAAAGTGGCTACAAAACATCCCCCTGGTAGATGTGAATCGATGCATGGGTGGCACTATTTTGTACCCGCAAAAGTCAAATATGAAACAACCAAAAGGTATAAAAGATCAAAATGACCAGCAGCCACAGAAAAAAATATCCCATGTCAGACACAAGAAGCCGAAATTACCCCGTAAGGTTTAGGTTTTGACTGTTATAAATGTCAAAGTATGAAGTGTTTGTACGACTGGTACAGTTTTCAGCTTTTCCTGTCTGAGTACTTTCTCCTGAGGCTCTCAGGGGGCCCATAAGCAGACGCAAAGTTTGCTTTTACCTCCGGCAGGCCCTAGCTACGCCACTCAGTAAAAGATCCAGTTCAGTTTTGACCCAGCTTTACCCTTATTAATACTGTTACTGGTCCAGCAACATTACTGGATTGATATCGGGAGTTCGAGAGCAACATTCTGATAAGGCATTACTGGAGGTAGAATGAAGTACAGGCACAAATGTAACGTAGAACATGAGGGCCTGTTTCCTAGTCGCGCCCTACAGAAACGCCCCTGTCTCAAACATTAACTCCTTACATCCACAGAGACAGACCAGTTGACTCATTTTGTTACCTCGCCTAAACTGGTTTCATCTCTTTTCCCCACCTGGATTTTTTTTATTACCGTAGAAAAAACAGACATGATATGAAGCTTGAAACAACATTCTGATATCATTCCTTATCGACAGCATCTGTAATGGAGTAGAAGGCACGCCCAATCCCAATATACAGCTCATTCCTCCTCCACCGGGTCAAAGTCGCCAGCAACTAACAAAAGGCTACACCGGATCTAAAACTCGAGCGATCTCACTTCAAAACGAGGAAAAAAACTTTCTATTTCTTCAACTGATGGATATTCTGTTCAGATGCAGCCTTTTCGTCCTCCTGGCATTCTTCTTCACTGTAAGTCAATGTTTTTGTATATATGTTTTATAAAACAGCAATAGAAAGCCGATCTGTCAACAGGTGTGGCTCTTCTCACCCTGAAGGGTATTAGCATGTAAATACAGCGGTACGTCCCAGCAAAACCATTATTTAACGCGAAGTGTCCGTTTTTAGTACGATCCTCACTCTTCTTTTTCCTTTTTATTTTTTTGGAAGGGGAACTAGTTTTCTCCCGTTTCTTTCTATTCCAGCCATATGTTATAAATACTGTATGTGGAAAACCTAGAGCTGCGCAAAGTTTAATTAGCTCCTGGGGTCATTTTTCAAAACAAACAAAAAACAGATTAAATCAGGCTTTATTAAACAGCCCTTGTTTTATTGAAGAAAAATACCACGAAATTTGATTTTTATAACACCATTGGAACATTGGAAGACATTTCCCATTATGGAATGCGGGGTAAAACAAAATATTTAAAAGCCATTCACTCTTACCTCTATTTATTTATTCACCTTTAGTTTCTGACCTTATTTTCATTTAGCTGTTTGAAAAATAATTAAGAGTGATGCTTTCTTTAAATAATCTAATTATTTATGTTCTCCTAGAAAGTCTAGGTTAATGTGATAGTATAGTAAATCAAATTAAACAAACAAAAAAAAACGTGTTAAATCTTGAATAAAGTCTGTAAGAAAATAAATCCTTTCAAGCCTTTATTTGCAGAAAATGACAAATGGTTAAAATAGTATAATGCTGTGTTTTCAGAGGTCAAGTCAAGCAACAACAAAAAAAACTTAAATGCATTTTTATTTTTTTACCTTATGAAGAGTTAAGGAGTCAATATTTGGTGGAATAATCCTGATTCTCAATCCCAATTTGTAGGTATTTTGGCATGTTCACCAGTTTTTCACAACACTGCTTGGTTAAAGCAACCACCCAATGAGAACATCTTAAAGCAGAATGATGTGTGCTTGTGTTGAAATTCAATAGACACTGGAATGGAATTGCTGTAAAAATGCTGATTTCAGATAAATGTTACAGTTGTGTTCTTTTTTTCCAGAGCTGTGTGTTTACAATTGGATGTAGAACAGTAGCAGCAGTGGGCCTTTCCTTGACTTTGGGATTATTGCATGTCTTTTGCTTATCATTATTACATGGTCTGTTGTTATTATGCTGTAATTTTGCTTCTCTTTCTCCTGAAGCTGGTTCCTGTGACGGTAGAAGGACACAGTGGAGTGCTGAGAAGGCAGAAAAGAGAATGGATCCTCGCTCCCAGAAACCTTACAGAGGGACATGACTACACTACCTACAACTCTATTGCTAAAGTGTGTACTAAAGCTGAAGTGTATATATATATTTGCACACACACACAGACACATATATATATATATAAATTTATAAATTTATAAATATAAAATATAAAAATTAAGTTGAAGCACTTTTCAGAGACTAGTATTTGTATAAATCAGATATCCTTAATCCTGCAGTTTAAAAAAGTTAAGTTTCCATGTGGTTTGCCTCTAAGTTTATACACCTGTATTTCAGATTCGCTCAGATAAGGAGTCATCTCAGAAAATAATATACTCGTTAACTGGTCCTGGGGTTGATAAAGACCCAAAGGGCAGATTCGCTGTTGACCGGGATACTGGCTTTGTTAGGGTCTTTTCTATTCTGGACCGAGAGGAAATTGCACAGTATAAGGTAAGAGAACTTAAAAATCGTTCTGTTGTTGTTAGTGTGGTAACAATTGTGAGAAATAAATGAAATGGCTAAATATATTCCACTTTCCTTTTAAGCTTTTCGGGAAAGCACAATACCTTGATGGCAGCCCCGCTGAGAAAGATATTGCTCTCGTAATTAATGTTGTGGATATAAATGACTGCACTCCTGTCATTAAGGCGCAGCAAGTTGGACAAGTCAGCGAACACAGCAAACCGGGTATCAAAGATCTGCAAAACAATTGTGATCTAGGTTAGGAAAAAAAAAATTGCTGCAATGGGCTAACCATATTATATTTATTTTTTTAGGTACCACTGTCATGAAAGTGATAGCTACAGATGACGATGATGAGAACACTAACAACGCCCTGATCTCCTATAGCATAGATACTCGCAGCAACAGTGGCGGGATGTTCGCCATCAACTCCCAAACAGGAGAGGTCACAGTTGTAAAGACCTCTCTAGATAGAGAAGTGAGTCACTGTGTGGTTTCTATAACTTCATATGGTTAACTTTACTAGTAAGCACTGATTCATATTTGATTTCAAACTCAAATTCATTATCTCTAACATTCTTCTTTCAGACCAAAGACACATATAAGTTGACCATTTTTGCTTCTGACTTGGGAGGCCAACCAGGAGGAAACACAGGAACTGGTGAAATTGAGATTAAACTCACAGACAGAAATGACAATATTCCAAGTCTGTTAAAAGAAACGGTATATGTGACACAACAACCATAAAATCAATCTACAAAACAATATGTTGATAATGCCCCAAACTAAATGTTTTATTTAATTTTTTTTTTTTTGCTAGTATGAGGGAAGCGTGGAGGAGAACACAGTTGGTGTTGAAGTTCTAAGGATACAAGCGGCTGACCTGGATCTGATCAATACAGAGAACTGGTTTGCTGTGTACGAAATCGTTTCAGGAAATGAGGGAGGTTATTTCACGATCACAACTGATAAAGCAACCAACGAGGGAATCATCATGACTACTAAGGTCTGTATAAACGAAAAAAAAAAAAAGTTAAAAACACATCAGAATAGGGGTGTTACATCCAGCTCACAATACGAGACGATATACGATTCCAGGTTCACAAGAACGGGAGAAAGATTTTCTAAGTATTTCTGGAAATACTAAGAATCTTCTTTTGTTTTGTATTGACATACTGAAAAACAACCAAACTGTGTTTTAATCTAATCAGTGTAGAATATTCTAGTCCGAGCTTGACTTGTGTATAAAATAACCCTTTTGTTTAGTACCAATAGGAAGCTAACTTCCAACAATTGTGGTTTTCTCAGATTGCTTACAAATTATTCAGATTTTATCTGTTTCTCAAAGTACTGCCACATTTACAAATTAGAAGTGATAAAGGCTTATTAAATATTTTGTAACTGACTGTTTTAGTCCAGACTGAAGAAATGTCTTATTTGTCTACACTACGAACACAACAAGACAATTTAAGAAACTTTGAGAAATTAAATTAACCTCTTTTGCCAGAGGTGATGTCAGCAACTGGATACCACTCTGGAATCTTGCAGCACAATGTCTCATAACATTCCTACCTCTGACTAAAACTGTGTTGAAAGCCAGTTTTTTCCTGCTAATCATTTTGCTTATAATCTACAGGCTCTGAACTACGAAGAAATACAGACGCTAGATTTGGCAGTGAAGGTTAAAAATGAAGCAGAGTATAACTTCGGGAGCAGCATGTTGATTACAGGAGCTTCCGAGTCAAAGTCGTATCCCATCAAAATAAATGTCATCAATCAGAAAGAGGGGGCCCGATTCCAGCCCAGTGTCAAAGTGGTGGCCATCTCTGCGGATAAAACCTCTGTCTCCTTGAATAAGCCCATAGTAACGTATGCTGCTATTGACAGTGACACGCTGAAGACAGCCACCAATATCAGGTAATGTCTCTCACATAGCATGGAATCCTGTTGTACTTTCATTTCACATCAAACCAAGCTGTTCATGCAGTAGCAACATTTAACGGTTATTTAGTTTTTAAACTGTTTTCAAAAAGGTCGGCCTTTGGAGTTCTGTATTTTAGTGCTTATTCTGCCACAATTAACTTATATTTGATTAGAGTGATTAGAGAGGGTAAATGAATAGAATAAATGTTACCAAAGCATTCATTTTACAACTGAAAACTTCTAAGGACTCTTAGGATGGATTAAGTTAATGTTTTACTCCATTTTTGAATGGATGTTTTCTAATGAGAGGTAGCAGTTAAAATTTGATATTATGGCGCCCGAAAAGCTAGGACTTTTTAAATCATATTTCAGTCATTTATTTTATGATGCAAAGCATTTATTTAGGTTTCAAGGAAAACCCTAAATAAGCACTAGTTCTCCTGGCCTTAACAGATATTTCAGTGTTGCTAACAACAGTCTCTGAAACACAGAAATACGTCAAGTTTATTTCATTGGCACTTTTTCAGCTATCCAAAAAAAATTTATTTTAACTCATGTTTTTGACTCATTATGATTAAAAAAGGTAAAAACTGGTAAAACAGGCTAGATCCCTATTAATCTCATGCAAAATGCTGGACATACAACATTTTTAAGTCAGTGTTAAACCCTATAACATTTGCTTTTTACAAGAGATGGAATTTTTTTGAAATAGCTTTTCTGCCTGCCCCACCAAGTTGTGATATAAATTGTTGTGGCTGGGCATCCTTAGATGGATATGATCAACTGAATTTACCTGTATTGAATAATAATAGAAAATAACTTGTCTTTTAGTTATTGGATCTGAATCTAATGGCATACAGTGTGATTATAATGTATTGAATTTAATTTAGACCAATTTGGATTCTTTAAGTGGATATGATCTAGATCTGTTGGTCTTTTAAATTGCCTTGAGATGAATTTGGGCTATATAAATAAACTAAATTAAACAGAACTGATTTGTTTGCTTTTTTACTTGCAGGTATGAAAAGTGGGGTGATAAAGACAACTGGTTGAGTATTGATGAAAAAACAGCCGAAATCCGGTTGAATAAATATCCCAACCGAGAGTCCACGTTTTTGGTCAATGGAACTTACTATGTCACTATTATGGCCATCTCCGATGGTAAGGTGTTAAGGATATGGCATTTATTCATTTTGTACCCTTAATTGATGTGTTGCACAATAGAGCATGACTTATCTCTGTTTTAACTTCTTTTTTAGACATTCCATCAAAAACTGCAACAGGGACCATTGCCATTCAGGTGGAGGACTTCAACGAACACTGTCCAAGACTGATCTCAACAACTCAAACCATTTGCTTTGGTGATAATGTAATTTACGTCACTGCAGAGGATAGAGATACGTTCCCCAACTCAGCACCGTTTGACTTTACTATAATTCAAAGCGACAGCAAAGAGAAGTGGATCATGGAGCCTTTTAATGGTAAGATTTTTTTATGGCAGATTTCTTTTAAATTGTCTCTTCAGTGTTTACACTATAAAGGAATTCAGCTCCAGGTTAGATTATTCTGAAAAATTTAGATAATATAAAACTCAAACTTACTTTTCTTACAGCTAATTTCATCTATACTGTTTTTGCAAGAATTCTAGTGAAATAATGCAGTTACAGGATTAAAATGGAAACAGTTATTTTTCAGAATAACTGCACTTTGTTGCAGAAATAGAATGGAGCTTTATCAGTTATGTCTTGCTAAACTAAGTAAGCATAAAACAAGCTTCCTTTCATATTCGGTTGCAAATCTTATGTTCAGGTGTCGTCTGTCTTTAGAAACCACAGTCCTTCTTCGAGACCAGGGAAACCTATGGCCAGGCACCTACAAAGTATCCTTGAACATCAAGGACCAGCAGGGAAAGTCGTGCGCTGCTCCCCAGATAATGGACGTAACGGTGTGCACATGCCATGAAACCACCAAGAGCTGCTTGTTGCGCAGAACAGCCAAAGCTATTTTTGGAGCTGGAGGTATCTTGCTCATGCTGCTGGGACTGTTGCTTCTTCTATGTGAGTAAACACACCGTTTTATTAATGCTTTCAGGTTAGAAATTCTGATAAGAATCATTGACTTTCCATCACATGATTGCTTGATAGAACAAGCTGTTGCATGAATAGAAAGATTATGACAAAAAAGGTGGGTCTTAGCTGACTTTGGAAGAAATGCATGACGTCTGCATGGGTTACACAACTGTGACTCAATAATTTGCTGTATTTCTGATGAGTTAAATCCGTTTGTTGAAGGAAGGAAGTATCTTAATCAAAGAAAACTGTTCACTAACCATAGCCTGTCTTTAAACAATGTTCTGGATTTATTTTGTAGTGGTTCCCCTTCTTCTGCTCTTCTGCCTCTGTGGAAGTGCAGCAAGAGATTTTAAGGCTATACCCTTCGATGCGAAAGAACATCTCATCTCATATAACACTGAGGGACAAGGAGAAGGCAAGGTGCAAAGAGATTTTACCGAATGGTAAAAGTTTTTGCCTTGTAGAAAAATGTTTTGTCACTGACAGAACTTTCTCTTTTTTCTATCTCACAGGACATCCCTCTTCTCCACGTCCCAGTCAATGTTGATGGTGGCACATTAAATAAAAAGGACATCAACATCTCTGGGGGACGAGACCTTGATAATTTGATTGTTAACCAAGGGGCTGCAGTGGGTGGAAGAAGAATCTTGAGACCAGAGGACATACGCTTGAACAATGAATATAATTACTCCACAGGCCAAGATGGGTTTAATTTTATGGACGCAGGAACAATAGGGAGAGAAGACATGAACATCTCCAATTACCAATTTTCACACTTTGATGGATTGGTTTTCCCAGACTATTTTCTGGGACAATACTATGCAGTTGTAAGTTTCTTTTCAGTGTTATCTGTCTAAGAGTTATAACTATAATTAAGTAGCAGAAGAGGTTTGGAACTCGAGTCTCTTTAACAATCTTTGTCTTCTGTAAAGCCTAAGTAAAGTAAAGTAAGGCTGTTAGTGTAGATCATTTGAATAACCCAACGACATGTCATGGCAAGGTTATGTACGCTGTTTATGTTCTCAACAATATGTGGCAGGAAAGAAACGTAAAGGCAAAGTTACCAGGTTTCTCTTCTTTAATGTAATTACTACCATTTTACTAGCATGTAAAATATGTGACCTTAAGACCACAGCTATTATATGGATGTACGTATTCTCTTGGTAAATGGTATGCTTATATTATTTGACAGAGATGGTTTTTAAAAAAGTGGACTAATAATGGTTCATAACCATCTGTTCATGTTGGTGTGGCAACATCATAATAATAACACAGATATCTCTCAAGCTGAACTCTGTATTAATTGACTTGGGGTACTGTCAGAACAAAATTGACTAAATATCTCTTACACGACTTGACAAATATGTCAGTTATGTTTATTCATCACTAGTTTTCCCTATAGAATACTGCATTACACTCGGCTGTGTAAATGATCTCATTTATTCTTATTTGTTTGCAGAAATCAAGTCAAGGCTCACAGCAATATCAGGAGAAAGATGCTGAGTTGATCTACGATTACGAGGGCCATGGGTCACTGGCGGGTTCTGTGGGTTGCTGCAGCCTCCTTGAAAACGATAACGATCTTGCCTTCCTTAATGACCTGGGGCCAAAATTCAAAACCTTGGCTGAAATCTGCCTGGGGACAACCCTGGAGAGCACTTCGGTGGATGCTGGGGTTTGTGATCTCCCAAACCAAATGGTGTCCCCCGTCAGGCCCTCCACCTCGACCTGCACGCATGTCCATACTCACACGGAAACAATTAGAGACAGAGACCACCTGAACCTCAACACCATTAATACATCCAATGAAGCATCAGGGTCTTATACTATCATCCAAAAGGAACACATTACTGAGACCTCCCAAGGTTCAGCAACTCTTCCCAAAGTCCAAGAGACAGTCGTTATCCCTAACCAAACACTGCTCAGACAGCAGCCTACCATGTACTACGCTGCTACCCCCATGTATGTAGTTGAGTCCAAGCCCCAAATGGTGCTTGTGTCAGGGGGAACTCAGCAGGTATTTGGTCAGGTGGGTCAAGCTGTGGTCAGTCAAGGGTTAATACAAGTTGGAGGCCTCCAAGGTTCTCAGGGTGTAATGCTTGTTGAAGGGCAGGTGGGAATAAATGGAGCACCTGGGCAGGTAGCACAGGGCCTCTCACAGGGAACCGTCTCTAAATCCACTGACGTGTTTGTAGTTAAGAATGGGTCTGCGGGTGGAAAGCACAGTACACATTACATGCAGAGCTCTGGCGAAATACCGCAGAAGTCTTTAGAGGCAGGCTTGGAGATGAGAGGTAAAGGAGTTCATGTGAAGTCGTTTTCTGGGGGCTCACATGGTTCCGCAGGATCAAAGGAAGACTTTGCACTGAGTACCACACCCAGGTTCCAAGGCCAGAGGGTTGTTGTGCAGCAAAAAAAAGTCTCAGTGACTGAGAGAAATCTCGAGTCTAGCACATAAATTGCTCCCTTTTTTTGCTTATTCACTGAGGTCATAGATTTAATGACTTGTACATATTCTTGTTGATTTAAATACACTACAGCAGAAATAGATTTAAAGTATAATAAAACAGTAAGGATTTGAACTGCTTGGCCTTCGGCGTCAATTAGACTTTTGTCAGCAAAAGTTATGCTTCATGCGACCAACTTCATGATTTTCTTTCACTTTAGGGTGAAAGAATGATTAATAGATGCCAAACAATAGCGCTGAAAATCCTGGATTTCTTTAGGTAAAGAAAAAGCAAAATAAAACAATTCAATACAAAAATAGTTTACATTTGTGACTTCATTCCCATCCTAACTTCCAGTGTACTGAGAACAAGTTTATAAGGGAGAGTTGCACAGGTTCATGTTTTCCCTGATTAAATTTTTCTGAAAAAAACTAATTTTACTACATTATTAAAGTGATTCAAATTCTGCTTACCAAAAAACATCTATATCCTATTATTAATCACTTTTTATTGTTATTTCTTTGTCTGACAAGTCAGTATTTTTGCAAGTATTTGTACAAAACGATGCCAAATTTCTAATAACAGTTCATCACTGAGTTGGTTTTTTTTCCAAGGTGTTATGTTGTCATATCTTTTTAATAAATATATAAGTATTGTATACTATGTATGTATTTTCACATTTATTTTTAATTAACTTAGTAATTTGCATTTCTTAGAGTAAAGCTTTAACCAAGTAATTTGCATTTCTTAGAATAAGGCTTAGAATCAAGGCTTACATTGCAAAATATTTGTCAATGGTGATATGGTTTCTTACTGCTGTTGCTGGTTGTATTTGTTTGTACTTGTTTGGCTGTTGGAGTGTTGCACTGTAGCTAAATCGGCTTGAAAATGAAGATGTGTTTCTGTTTTTTTGCACCTGGTTTCATTAAAATTACCAGAACCTAATAATTTGTTGAACCTATAATAAAATTCATATAAAGCATTTTGTCATACGACATGATAAACAGTTATGTTCTCTTTAAATTAAGGATTGTTATTTTAGGCCTAAAGTTGGGATTTAACTTCCGATAGAATGCTGTTCTTTGTTTTTAAATAAAATATTTTTGTCATTCAAGTTTTGTCATAATCTTTTTTATGAATATGATTTTGATACAGTGTTTAGGTATGAAACATTTAAAGGAATTACCAGTTTAAAGAGAAAAATGCTAGTAGGCTTACATTCAAAACATTTTGTTCCACTTTTTCCTAAACCTGTTTTATATTTCTACCTGACAACCTTTTTCATATTCAATTAAATTCAAAAAGGAAGTTTTGAAACATTTGCTTATCTGTTCAGTTTTAGAGATATTTTTTTGTTGTCTTTTTTTATGTCACAAATAGGCTCCAGGGTGTAACTGATCAAACCCTCTTCCATTAGAGTAAGGTTCATGTTTCACATTCATCCAAGCAGAAAGTAGCATTCTTCTGTAGAACAACAGGTGCCTTGTGAGAGAGCTCACTCAAAAGTTTCTCAGTGTAGGTTTCACATAAAAGAGGCCAAAGAAGCAAATGATCTAGGTAAAAGCCTAAAAACAGCTTGACTTGTTTTAAAATGTAAAAAAAAAAAACTACACCTTCCAAATAAATACCAAAGAACATTTAGGGGTTGATTGGGAAATTATTGAAAGAGTTTATAACATTATGATGATTACATTAGCTCAAAACCTCATATCAAATATATGCAAAACAAAATGTCAAGATATATTTCAATACTGAATAAGGCTAAACATGTTTTGGACCACACTTACTCCTCCTCTTATAATTTTATTTTCAGTAGTTCTCAGAGAAAACTATTGAACATTGAACATGTTTACATTGGTACAATATAATCATAAACAGCTAATTAGAGAAATAAATCAGTGTTACTTTAAAAATAAAACAATTGTAGAAACCATTTCCCTAAGGTTTCCAATTGTGACAGGTCTGAGTTGAAAACCAAACAAAAACAACAAAAGTATACGTAAAAACAAGTAGGACAAAATTAAAGTGTCAGCAGTTCAGAAATATCAATTGACAGAGAGAGTGATCTATCAGCACAAAATTGCCATCCTTCATCTGTAAAAACTAAATTATTTCTACGGGGTTTGATATAATCTAGCCAGAATTCCTAGCAAAAACAATTTTTTTTCACTTAATGATTAACAAAAGCCTTTACATTTTATAAATGTCAAATGTTATATTTATCCATATATCCAGAGCATATATCAGTAAAATATTCATTACATATGTATTTCTTTTTGAAAAATCAATTTATACAACAAAAATAGTTTTACTGTCTAGAGAAATGTCTCTCTTAAAGATGTTGTATAGAGCCTTATTTCTCTTTCAAGTTATCTTGAATTACAGGATATTCCCAAAATATATGACAATGAATAACATTCTGATTTCCACATTTTCTCCAGGATGTAGGAAGATTTCCATCATGTTGACATTTCTGAACTGGTGCAACAAAGAATCATTTCAAGTTTATACATCCAAATTCTTGCTATCTTAATGATTCACTACATGTCCATTGGTATCTCTATGTCACTGTCCACTCCCCCTCATTAATAACTATGCCACCTTCTTTTTCACCTTTTTGCTTTACAATGAAGAGCTAAAACATACTCTTACAGGTGAGTGAAAGTGTTTGCCCCCATTTTCTGAATTATGTTTTCGTATTTCAATCAAATGTGTATTTTTTTTCAGAAACTGACTTCATTTTTAGTTTTATAAAATGTCTTATTTGCTAGTACCGATGCAAATCAAATCTTGTTTGTCATGGTAAAATTTTATTTTGGGGGATTCAAAGTCAGGTAAAGTCCTTCGTTATGCTAATGTGCAAAAGGTATTCATTTTTAAATTGTAATATCTCCCTCCAATTTATTTTCTTTTATGATGGTTTTCCATCCTTCGAGCTGTTTTCATCCAAGTGTTGTCAATATTATTTATGTAATTTTGTAGATATTTATCAACCAGGATTGCTTGGATAAAGATAGAAAGTACATTTGCATCAATATTTTTCCATTGGGTATTATATTCCGGTTTATGCCAGAGCACCACCGCCCTCATTTGGGCTGCTAATTAAAAATAATTTTTGAGCAAAGGCAAGCCCCAGTCCCCTTTTTTCTTTTCTAATTTTAAAAACCAAAATGATTTGAAAACCAATTCTGAGACATTTTCACATTTCCATTTTCCCTAAAAACATAGCGAGAGATACAATGGAATAGCAAAGTCATGTGACCTAAACCAAAGTGAGAATTGGTGGCAACATTTGAAAATTATGTTGACCCTCTCCATCTAATTGGACTAAGTTTGACATATTTTGCAAATAAGAACAGGTAAAAAAAAATCTCTCTGGAAGTGCAAAGCTGGTTGAGACATAACCCCAAAAGAATTGCAAGTGGTTCTACAAAGAATTGGCTTTCAATTTTTCTCTGTAAACGTATCATTGTTCTTCACAATTATGCACTTGTGTAGGTCTATCACAGAAAATTCCTATAAGATACAATGAAGTTGGTAGTTTTTGTGTGACAACATTTAAAAGAGTTCAAGGGGTATGCAAACGTTTGAAAGGCAACTTATATAGAGTGTCTGCAATGGCAAAATGCCACCACCTGATTAAATTGTTTAATACTTAACAGTTCATCTTAAGATGGTGGTTCAAGGAGCCACCTTAACGTGGTGGAGGGGTTTGAGTGTTCAAATGATCCTAGAGGCTATGTTGTCTGGGGCTTAAATGCCCCTGGTAGGGTCTCCCATGGCAAACAGGCTCTAGGTGATGGGTCAGACAAAGAGCGGTTCAAGAATCCTTCATGACGACCATTAAATCGAGGCACGTGACGTCGCCCGGTACGGCGGAGCCGGGGTCCCACCCTGGAGCCAGGCCTGGGGTCGGGAGTTGTCGGAGAGCGCCTGGTGGCCGGGTTGCTCCTCGCGGGACCCGGCCGGGCCAAACCCGAACGAGAGACGCGAGGCCATCCCCCAGTGGGCCCACCACCTGCAGGGGGAACGGTGAGGGACCGGTGCAAAGAGGATTGGGTGGCAGATGAAGGTGGAGACCTCAGCGGCCCAATCCCCGGATGCTTAGGCTGGCTCTAGGGACGTGGAATGTTACCTCGCTGAGGGGGAAGGAGCCTGAGCTTGTGCGGGAGGTCGAGAGATATCGACTAGAAATAGTCGGGCTCGCCTCCACGCACAGCGTGGGCTCTGGAACCCATCTCCTTGAGAGGGGCTGGACTCTCTTCTACTCTGGAAGGGCCCACGGGGAGAGTCGGCGGGCTGGGCTGGGTTTGCTTGTTGCCCCCCAGCTCAGCCGTCTCGTGTTGGGGTTTATCCCGGTGGATTAGAGGGTCGCATCCCTGCGCCTTCGGGTCGGGGAAAGGTCTCTGACTGTCGTTTCGGCCTACGGGCCGAGCGGTAGTGCGGAGTACCCGGCCTTCTTGGTGTCCCTGTCGGGGGTGCTGGATAGTGCCCCTCCCGGGGAATCCATTCTTCTGCTGGGGGACTTCAACGCCCACGTGAGAAACGACAGTGGCACCTGGAGAGGCGTGATCTGGAGGAATGGCCTCCCCGATCTGAATCCGAGTGGTGTTTTGTTATTGGACTTCTGTGCTAGTCACGGATTGTCCATAATGAACACCATGTTCAAGGATAAGGGTGTCCATCAGTGCACTTGGCACCAGGACACCCTAGGCGGGAGGTCAATGGTCGACTTTGTTGTCGTATCATCAGACCTTCGGCCGCATGTTTTGGACACTCGGGTGAAGAGAGGGGCTGAGCTGTCCACTGATCACCACCTAGTGGTGAGTTGGATCCGCTTGAGGAGGAGAAAGCCGGACAGACTTGGCAGGCCCAAGCGCATAGTGAGGGTCTGCTGGGAACGCCTGGCGGAGCCCTCGGCCAGGGATGTATTCAACTCCCACCTCCGGGAGAGCTTTGACCAGATTCCGGGGGATGTTGGAGACATAGAGTCCGAGTGGACCATGTTCTCCGCATCTATTGTCGATGCTGCTGCCCGTAGCTGCGGCCGTTAAGGTCTGCGGTGTCTGTCACGGCGGCAATCCAGAACCCGGTGGTGGACACCGGCAGTAAGGGATGCTGTCAAGCTGAAGAAGGGAGTCCTATCGGTTTGTGGTTGGCTTGTGGGACTCCTGAGGCGGCTGACGGGTACCGTGAGGCCAAGCATGCTGCGGCCCGGGCTGTGGCAGAGGCAAAAACTCGGGCCTGGGAGGAGTTCGGTGAGGCCATGGAGAAGGACTACCGGTCAGCCTTTAAGCGATTCTGGCAAACCGTCCGGCGCCTCAGGAGGGGGAAGCAGTGCTTCGCCAACACTGATTATAGTGGGGGTGGGAGGCTGCTGACCTCGACTGGGGACATTATCGGGCGGTGGAAGGAGTACTTCGAGGATCTCCTCAATCCTGCCATCACGCATTCCCTGGTGGAAACAGAGGCTGGGGACTTGGGGTAGGACTCTTTCATCACCCATGCTGAAGTCACCGAGGTGGTTGTCACCGGTCCTGTTCATACATTTTATGGACAGGATTTCTAGATGCAGCCAAGGGCCGGAGGGGGTCTGATTTGGGGACCAGTGGTTTTCGTCTCTTCTTTTTGCAGATGACGTGGTCCTGCTGGCCCCCTCTAGCCAAGACCTACAGCATGCGCTGGGGTGGTTCGCAGCCAAGTGTGAAGCGGCTGGGATGAAGATCAGCTCCTCCAAGTCAGAGGCCATGGTACTTGATCGGAAAAGGGTGGCTTGTCCTTTTCAGGTTGGAGAGGAGTTCCTGCCTCAAGTGGAGGAGGTCAAGTATCTCGGGGTCTTGTTCACGAGTGAGGGAAGAATGGAGTGGGAGATCGACAGACGGATCGGTGTGGCTGCCGTAGTAATGGGGGCGCTTTGCCAGTCCATTGTGGTGAAGAGAGAGCTAAGCCGAAAAGCGAAGCACTCGATTTACCGGTCGGTCTACGTTCCTACCCTCACCTATGATCATGAACTTTGGGTCATGACCGAAAGAGCGAGATCCCGGATACAAGCGGCTGAAATGAGCTTCCTCCGTAGGGTGGCCGGGCGCTCCCTTAGAGATAGGGTGAGAAGCTCGGCCATTCGGGAGGGGCTCGGAGTAGAGCCGCTGCTCCTCCACATCGAGAGGAGCCAGTTGAGGTGGCTCGGGCATCTATACCGGATGCCTCCTGGACACCTTCCTCGGGAGGTGTTCCAGGCACGTCCCACCGGGAGGAGGCCCAGGGGACGGCCCAGGACACGCTGGAGGGACTATGTCTCTCGGCTGGTCTGGGAACGCCTTGGGCTCCCCCCGGAGGAGCTGGAGGAGGTGTCTGGGGAGAGGGACGTCTGGGTGTCTCTGCTGAGTCTGCTGCCCCCGCGACCCGGTTCCGGATAAGCGGAAGACGACGAGTACGAGTACGAGTATGAGTTCATCTTAAGTTGCTTATTTTTAAGCTGAACAGTATTTGATTAGAACAGATGAAAAGCAGTTCTGATTTGAGATAAAAAGGGTTCCCTTAATATGTAATGCTAATTAAGCGATGACTTCTTAAGAAGCTTATGATTTTGTTTTTCTCTTTCTTTCAGAATAAGACATTATAGAGCTTTAGCAACAGAAAACTGAATTTGGTTTCTTAGTTTAGATGTACATCTGTGGTCTTTTCTGGCAAGCTGTATTCATTTAGCACTAACAGGGTCATTCCTGTCAGCACATTCCCATAACGACATACCAAAAATAAAGTTGTTTTGACTTTGTCACCCTGGCCTAGGGCAAGCAAGCTCTGCCTCGCGCCCCTTTTTTGTCTTTCATAAGTTCATTCCTCTGGCCATCATTCATCTTAAAACACCCGTTTCCTTTCAGCTGTCAAATGAGAAATTCTTGGTTTCTCAAGAACTGCTATGGGTGGGGCCTCATGAGTAAAAAGCAGTTTCAGAGCCTGTTTTTCCTAATGTTTCTGCATATACCTTCTTTCCTCTCGAGGCCAGCTTGATATCAGTTCTATTATCTTGCTTTTAGGGTGTTAATAATATTGTACATTTATCAACACATTCAGTCTTTCATGGTTTATTCTCAAGTTCAGTAAATGGAGTAACTGATTTATTGCTGTTCCCTGGTTGCTCAGATGTTACAGTTTGATACCTTCTTGCAAAATACTGAAACACGTCAGGATGTCACAACAGCTGTCTTTGTTTAAACATCATACTTGTAGAGCTCAATCCACTCATGAATGTTTCAAGTGTTTCTCAGGAAGGTTGTTGTAATTTATCATATGGAGGTGACAAACTTCCTAAGAAATAGAAGGTGTGACAAAATAATAACAGTTTATCACATCCTAGTAAATTAAAGGATGTCTCTGGTTTTGTCAAGAACTACCTGTATTTGTTTGAGAAAGCCTATGCGAAGACAAAAGTATTTGTCTTCACGTCAACTTCTTGTTATTTTCTGTAATCTTACTTTTTATCGTGTGTTGTATAAGGCACTGAGCTCTGTGGATAGCGCAGACTAAAGTTTTAAATACATCATCACTCTTTTTTGGGATGGCATACATACACTTATGGATTCATAAGATTCGACGAAAACATACATAGGATTCACCAAAAATTAACCGATCGGTTTATGTTTCTGGTAAATTGTGGCAACCGACACAAAAGTGTGATGTAATCATAATGTTTTAACGGTTTTTATGTGCAAAGACGGCACAATGGCAGAAAATAAAACACCAGTCAGGTTTAACATAATGATCACCTGACTAAGGTTTGGTTGGTCCCTCTTTTGCTGCCAGAACGGTCCTGATAAGTCCAGGCATGGGCACCACTGGGGTCCTAAAGGTGTGCTGTGGGAGCAACAGATCCTTTAAATCCTGTAAGTTTTGAGGTAGGTCCTTTGAGGATGGAGCTTGTAACTCCAGCGCATCCCACAGATACTCAATTAGATTGTGACCTAGGAAATTTGGATACCAAGACAACTCCTCAGACCTGTCTTTCTTCTCCTCACCCATTACCAAACTATTTATACTTTGTAGCAGGGTACATAATCCTTCTGAAAGAGGTCACAGTTTTAGGGAATGCAGTTTCTTTTATACGGTGGACATGATCTGAAAACACAATGCCTTGGTAGGTGGTACGTGTCAAGGTACCATTCACATGGATGGTAGGACACCAGGCTTGTCAGCATTGCCCAAAGCATCACACAACTTCCGTTAGCTTGATTTCTTTCCTGATGAAGTCCTGATGACATGTGTACCCCAAGGAGGCGACACACACACACACACAACTTGCCCATGCGATGTAAAACAACTGGTGCTTACTGGTTCATAATGGGTTCACTCTGCATTTGACAGAGGCTAGCATGGGCACCCTGACTCACATACACTTTGGCCTCTTATGCAACACTGTGCACTGTTTATTCTGGTATTTTAACAGCCTTTACTTCTTCAGCAATTTGGGTCAAAGTAGCTTATCTTTTGCATCATAAAACACAGGGCAGTCTTCGCTTCCCACATGCATCAATGACTCTTTCTTCATTAAGGCAAAAATTAGTACAAACTGACCGACGTAAAACGGTGAACAATCTACAAGAACTGCAGCTTTGAAGATGCTCTGGCCCAGTATAATATCCCTTGCAGTTCGAATCTTGTCAAACTAAGTCCTTACCCTTTCCAATTTTTCGTGCTTCTCAATCTTGGGTTTCGAGACCGAGTGTTCACTTGTTGCATAATACATCCCACCAACAAAACAGCGCCCAAATTAAGAGATAATTAGTGTTATTCACTTCTCCTCTCAGTGGTCATGTTACACCTGATGAGTTTATAACAAAATAATCTTCAGCTTGGTTCCTAATTTTTTTGTCTTATAGTTTTCAAAAAAAAGTAGAATTACTGGACTGAAAAAATTTATGAAACATGTATCACTACTAACATGGTCTACTGTAAGATAAATCCAGAAAATGTGTGGAATAAAAATCTTGGATAAAAAATATGATGCTGTCTCTTTAAAAAAAAACTAGAGTGGAACATTTTCTCAGCATTTCTCAGGAGACAACCACATCTTTAATAGGTCCACGTGTGAAACTTGAAAAATGTTGTCATCCAACAGTAACGAAATAGGCCCTAAAAAATACTCAAAGAATCAGATTTCGAAGTAATAAAAATGTGCCTCAATTTATCTGTTCAACCTTCAAAATTCTGCACATTGCTACTGAAAAAGCACATTTTCTCACATTTTATCCACAGAGAAAGAAACATGACATAAAGCTTAGTTTGGATATTTTATTGGACACTGTAGATCATGGATGCATGATGAAGTATTTGTTACAAAACTAAGTTAAGAACAAGTCTGTGCTTGTTCTGACATTGGCAAAGCATTATTATGGAAAAAATACATAATTCCCTAGTTTTATTACGTCGTAACACCAATAATTACTTTTGACAATAGCAATGTTTTTTGGTAGCATTATTTAAACTAAGCAACAGATGTCATTATAATTTGCACTCTGCAATATCAAATTAAACATCTTTATCTTAAGCATACTTCATGAGTTCTAGAACTAGTTCAATGTCATTGTGTAATCAGTGGAGAACGTCATGCCGCACATCTTCCTCATCTTCTATTTCATCTTCCTCATATTCGCCTATTTCATCCACAGTGGCATCCTGGTACTGCTGGTACTCTGACACCAGATCGTTCATGTTGCTCTCAGCCTCAGTGAACTCCATCTCATCCATTCCCTCTCCAGTATACCAGTGAAGGAAGGCCTTGCGACGGAACATGGCAGTGAACTGCTCTGAGATTCTTCTGAAGAGCTCTTGAATGGCTGTGCTGTTCCCGATGAAGGTGGCGGACATCTTTAGGCCACGAGGGGGAATGTCGCAAACAGCTGTCTTGACATTGTTGGGAATCCATTCTACAAAGTAGCTGCTGTTCTTGTTCTGAACACTCAGCATCTGTTCATCCACTTCCTTCATGGACATCCGCCCGCGAAAGATGGCTGCCACTGTGAGGTAGCGCCCATGGCGGGGGTCGCAAGCTGCCATCATGTTCTTGGCATCAAACATTTGCTGAGTGAGTTCCGGCACGGAAAGGGCACGGTACTGCTGGCTGCCCCGGCTCGTGAGAGGTGCGAAGCCTGGCATGAAGAAATGCAAGCGAGGGAAAGGCACCATGTTGACGGCAAGCTTGCGGAGATCGGCATTGAGTTGGCCAGGGAAGCGAAGACAGGTGGTCACCCCACTCATGGTGGCTGACACTAGGTGGTTTAGATCTCCGTAGGTTGGTGTGGTTAGCTTCAAGGTGCGGAAGCAAATATCATACAGGGCCTCATTGTCAATGCTGAACGTCTCGTCTGTGTTTTCCACAAGCTGGTGGACAGAAAGGGTGGCGTTGTAAGGCTCCACCACAGTGTCAGATACTTTCGGGGAAGGCATGACGCTGAATGTGTTCATGATTCTGTCAGGGTACTCCTCACGGATCTTGCTAATAAGCAATGTGCCCATCCCTGAACCTGTGCCTCCACCCAGGGAGTGTGTAAGCTGAAAGCCCTGAAGGCAGTCACAGTTTTCAGACTCCTTTCTCACCACGTCCAGCACAGAGTCCACCAGCTCAGCTCCCTCTGTGTAGTGACCTTTGGCCCAGTTATTTCCGGCTCCACTTTGACCTGGAAAGGTTAGAGAGAATTATTGTTGAAAACATTGTTGCACTCAAATGGTTCGCTAACTCTCAATATAATCTTCTTTTTATATTAGTTGGTGAGTGCATATAAATCCAAGCATAAAACTTTTTTTCAAATTACTAAGTGAGATGATCATCAAGCTTTTATATTTTATCTATTCTTTATTTATTGTAAAAAAAAAATAAAAGGAGCTGATGAAGCTTTTTAACGACTTACAAAAAATCATACCCCTTCACTTTTTCACATTATATTACATTACAACCACAAATTTCAACCTATTTTATTGTAATTCTATGTGATAGACCAACATAAAGTAGTGAAAAATTAGAAAGTGGGAAAAACAGTTTTCAGTGATTTTACAAATAACAATCCTACTTTAACTTGATACACCTAAATGAAACCCAGTGCAATCAATTTCCTTCAGAAGTCACCTAATTAGTACACAGAGTCTACCAGGCCCCAGAGATTGTTTGAGAACATTAGTGAACAAACAGCTTCATGAAGACTGTGGAACACTGCAGACAGTCCAGCAATAACTGTTTTATTGTGATCTTAAATTGGAAAGAGAATTGCACAATGACAAACCTACCATAACACATCTATCCACCTAAACTGACAGACTGTGCAAAGAAAGTATTAATCACAAAAGCATTCAAAAGGCCAGTGGTACCTCTGGAGGAGCAACAAAGATCCACAGGTCATGTGAAGCCATTGTTGAAAGCCACACAGTTCTGGTCAGATGAGACCAAAATGGAACTATGTGCAAAATGCTGTGTGTGGCAGAAAACGCACACTGCACAACACCCCAAACACATCTTCACCATGAAGAAACATGGTGGAGGCAGAATCACACTCTTCTTCTGTAGGAACAGTGAAAATGGTAAGAGTTGACAGTAAGATAGGTGGGCTAAATACAGGGCAGTCCTGAAGGAAAACCTGTTTGAGTCTGGAAAAGACGTGTGGCTCAGGTTAAGGTTCACAACAATCTTTAACATACAGGCAGAGCAACAATGGGATGGTTTGGATCAAAGTATATTTTGTTAGATTGGCTTTCGAAATCCAGACCCTGAATGCAGCTGAGAATCTGTGGCAGATGCTCTAGAGTCAGTCTGACTGAGCAAAAATGTAAATGTCTTTGGATGTGGAAAGCTCCCCAAAAGACATGCAGCTTTAGTTGTAGGTAGAATGTAGCTCTACAAAGTATTTCCTCAGGGTGGCTTAATACAAATCAATGCCACACTTCTCAGATTTTTGTGGTATAACAATTTAAAAATCATGTATCCTTTCTCCTCTACTTTATTTTGCACTATTTTGTGTTAAAGTATAACATAACATCTTAGTTTAATAAAAATATTTTGTGGTTGTACAAATGACAAAATGCGGAAAGATAAAAGGCATATGAGTACTTCTGTAAGACTCTGTTAATACTCCTCAAAACAAACAACCACCTTATGATTTTAAAGTTCAAATTATCAGTACAAAGACATCAAGAGTAGGGTACTGCAGCAAATAATTTTTAGATGTCAGACACCGTAGATCATAAAATTAAGGCACAGGATTAAATGCAAAATGTACATTTCAACTTAAGTCCTAACAAAACAGAGACACATTTCTTCCATAGAAAGGCAAATAAAACTTGCCTTTCACTGTAAAAGGTAAACAGAACGAGTTTGTGCTCTGTTCAGTTGTGCAGCTAGATCAAATCATTGAGAAACTCTTCTCTGCAATGTTGTGTTGCAGGTTGCAGCAGAACAACAACTATTTCAGACATCAGCACAATGGTTCCATCAGTTTCACCCATTAGTACATTTTTCTCACAACTTATAAATAGGATAATGATCATGGGCATTCCTCACAATGGCTTACTTAAGCAACACCTGGTGGGGGATTTGTCAGGGCTTTACATACAATTAACATAAGCATTGCTAAACATCTGAGTCTGAGATTTGCAACTAAAAAGGGCAAAAATCTTTCTGAACAAGAAGTGTTTGAAATAAAAAGTTTATAACAATCTGGAAGTAGGAAAGAACAGCCTTCAAGACTCTTAGTTGACAAAAGATTTCCAAAATTAGGCCAAAATGTTATTTAAGCATTTTAAACCAGTGAAAGTTGTAGTACCAATAAAGTAGTTATACAGCAGGAATGTCCCAGGTTCAAATCCACGCCTAAGGTCTTTCTGCATAAAGTTTGCATGTTCTCCCCTTGCATGCGTGGGTTCATTCTGGGTACTCCGGTTTCCTCCACAGTCAAAAAGCATGACTGATAGGTTAATTGGTCTCTCTAAATTGCCCTTAGGAGTGAGTGTGTTTGTGCATAGTTGTTTGCCCTGTGTGTCTCTGCATTGCCCTGTGGTGGACCGGTGACCTGTCCAGGGCGCTTGCCCAATGATAGCTGGAGATAGGCATCTAGACATGGTGAAGATGCCTTGCTGAAGTTCTAACAGGGCATCAGAACAGGATTAGAAGGTGATTAAAGTGACTTTAAAGATGGCATGGTTGTTGGTGTCAGACAGGCTGGTTTTTAAGATGAGCTGAAGTGAGGAGAACTGTCTGAAAAAAACGTGCTTTGCAACAGTTACAACTAAGGTGTGGGCTATACCATCTCTGAACACACTTGTTGAACCTTGACGCAAATGGCCTACAGCAGCAGAAAACCACAGCATTCCTATTAGCAAAGAACATGAAACCAAGTCTACAATTCACACAGGCTCAAAAAAATTGGACAGCAACAGATTGGAAAAACGTTGCCTGGCCTGATTAGTCTTGAGCTAATTCAGCTGATTCAGATTCAGCTGCCACATTCAGATGGGAGGGTCTGAATTTAAAATACAAAAGATAAAAACATATAAATCCTGCCTTGTGGTGGTTTAGTTTTCCCCTTGGAACACTTTGGGCCACAGGTGAGCATTGCTACAGCCTACCTGAATATTCTTTCTGACCATATGCTTCCCTTTATGACTGCAATTTACCCATCATTTCCAGTAGACTTCTATGTCTCAAGGCAAAACTTGCTGCTTGTTATACAGTATATGGTGGATGACTGTCAGAAGATCTCCTATTAAATCTGATAATGTTGGGTAACTCACTTAAGTTTAAGACTGAAGTGGTTTAACTTCCTCCTTTTCAAATTAATAAGTTCCAAACACAACAATTCCAACAGTGCAATTATGCTGTGACTAATAAAGCATTAGTACAGTGATACTCACTAATTTTTTCACAAGAGCCATATTGGCAGACCAAGGTCAAGAGGAGACCCACTGTTACGGCAATAATGCCAAGTCACTGACATGAATAGACCGTTTTACATAAATACTGGCTACCCCACAATAAAAACAGCACAGTCAATACATTTTCAATTAAACTTTAATTGAAAATTAATCCCAACATGTTCCATCCAGATCGAAACAGAACATATTTTAATTATTAAAGTGTGTTTATTTACCTTAATAAAGGAAAGAGCGGAAGGTGGCATGCATGTCCTTAACCTTCTTAACATTGTATTTGTAGCTTGTTGTTGCAATTATAGTGAGGCATTCAAGGTGAGCATTGGTCAGTCTGTTTCTCTGTTTCTTCTTGATAATGTTCACTGTTGAAAATGTTGACTCACATGTGTATGTGCTCACAAAGAAGGACATCACCTTCTGTGCAAGTGGTTTTAAGGTGGGAAAGTCTTCTTCTGAAGCCAAGCTCCAGAAGTGGCCAACACCTGCTCTGAATTCAGCTTGGAGAATGTCATTTGCTTGCAGGTCAATTATTTCACTTTCAGGAGAGGCACAGCTGATAGGGCAGAGCTGTGTGATAGTTGGAGCAAGAGAGGATACATCTACATGAAAGGGATTTTCAATTAAATTAAAAATTTCCTTATGGTGATTCACATCACTGAATCTGGATTCAAACTTCCCACTTAACTCCTTCAAAACTTCAACAAAACCACTGTAGCTGAAGTGCTGCTGCAGAGTAGGATCATTTGTGTTTTTTTCTTTCAGTCTTGGGAAGTGGGTGAGGTCTTTGTCAGGTATCCCTTTAATGTCCAAGAAGGTGCAAATTTCAGGAAAGAGGCTGAGAAACCGCTGAAGCACCTTTCCACGAGACAGCCACCGTACTTCACTGTGCATCACTAAATCACTGTACTCTGGGTTATAGTCTTCTATTAACTGTCTGAACTGCCAGTGGTTTAGTGCTCTTGAAACAATATAGTTTACCACAGGCACAACAGTTTGCATTACATTTTCAAAGTCATTATTTCTGAGCTTTGATACAAGAGCCTGCTGGTGGATAATACAATGAAAACTGAGGAATTTAGGCATGTCATCTATTTTATTCATGAGGCCAACAAGACCCTTTTCTTTGCCTCGCATGCTTGGGGCACCATCAGTACAAGCACTTGAAAGTTTGGACCAGCTGAGATGATTTTGTTGAAAAAAAAATTAAGAGTGCATTCAGAACATCCTCACCTCTGGTTTGGCCAAGAAGGGGAAGCAAGCACAACATTTCCTCCTTAAAGGTGTTTTCTTTGGGGAACCTCACCCAAACACACAGCTGCACATTATCGGTGATATCACTGCTTTCATCCAGTGCGATGCTGAAACAGGGCGCTGCACGCAGGTCAGTCAGCATGTCTCGTATGTCTCATCCAATATTCTCCATCCGTCTCATTATTGTTGAATCAGACCGTTCTAATGCTTTTATTTGTTTAAGAATTGCATCCTTGTTGTCAAAGTCTGCAAACATTATTTCTGCTGAGGCTAAAAAGCAGTCTTTCACTATCTCAGAGTCTGAGAATGGCTTTTTAGCTCTTGCCAAAATCCATGCAATCTCAAAAAAGGCCTCTGTTAAACGTTCTGCTGTAGAAGTTGTCCTGTGGATAAGGTTTTGTTGTTCCTGAAGCGATTTGGTAAGCTGTGTTATTTTTCTCTTTCTGAGTTTGCTGCCGGGTGTTATGATTTGGGGTTGTTTGGTTTTTGGTTTCTGGGTTTTTCTTATATTTCTCTCACAGTTTTTGAATCATGCTTCTGTTTATTATTTTTCTGTTCATGTTTTAGTTTTGTTCATGTTTTGTCAAGTTTGGTTTTGGTCATGCTTTAGTTTTTGTTTGTTTTCAAGGGTCTCTGCTCTTGCTCCAGCCACGTTCTGTTCTGTCCGTTAATTATCTTTATCCGGTTCACCTGCTTCAAACTAATCTGTCTCCTAGCTCCACCTGGTTTACTCTCCTTATATTCACTCCTGTTCAGTTGTTTGGTGCGGAAACATTTCTCAAATCATGTCTTGTTCTCAGCTCATGTCTTGTTTTGTGGACCATGCAATGCCTGTCTAGCCAGCCTGCTTCTGTTTTGTTCCTGCCTCTTCTGAGAGTGAGTTTTTGTTTTTTTTATTAAATCGTTTTTCACCTACCGTCATGCTGCCTACTTGTCTGCATTCTGGGGTCCCACATAACGCAAGTCCTAACAGAATGTTTCCGCCAACCACGGACCCCGCGAACAAGCTGAAGGCAGATGCCTTGGATCGCTGGGTGGAACGTCAGAAGGAGGAGGCGATGAGGAATCTGCCGACCGACCTCGAGGTGCTGCCCTCTCCACTGCTGCTGGAACAGATGGAGTGTGAGGCAGCCCAGCAGCAGAGAGTTCGGGAGGGCTGCTTTGTCCCTCCGCCTCAGCTCCGGCGTTCCCCTCCTGCTTCCGTACCGGCAGCAAAGCCGCCATCTTCCTCCCGCCGCAGGAATCGCCGACGTGCAGGGGTTAACAGCCGGTGGGCTGGCGAGGAGATGGTTTCCCTGCCAGCTGACGTTAGGGCTGCAGCAAGTATTCCCGCATCTTTGTCTGCCACAGCAAAGTTTCCCAGGCTCACTGCAGCTCTGCCCATGCTGTCTTCAGCCCGGTGTTCTGAGGCAACACCAGAGGAACTGGAGGAGCGATTAAGGTTTTTTGCCCGCCAGATAAAGAGCTTCAGGAAGACCAGTTTCCTGTATTTCTCTCCGAGCAGATGCAGAGAATCAAGTAAATGGAGGAGGATTATGAAACGGCAGTAAGGCTGTTTTACTGCCGTCCTCCTTCACCCACACCAAGCCACAAGAGCTCTCCTGCTGCTGCTGTTGAGCAGCCCACGTCAGGTCTCCATAGCGCTGCTGCTGCTGTTGAGCAGCCCACGTCAAGTCTCCATAGCGCTGCTGCTGCTGTTGAGCAGCCCACGTCAGGTCTCCAGCAGGCTGCAGAGTTTCCGGAGGGGCCCGTGGGTGGGCTGCCTCCACGACCAGGTCCTGAGCACCTTCTTTTTTTTTTCTCCGGGGGGTGCTCATGGAACTTAGACCTGACACACCACAGTCTGACTCCAGGCCAGACACACCACAGCCAGACACACCACAGCCTAGGATGACGCCTGACCCTAGGTCAGCCTCAACCTCCTCCACACGTCGCAGAGGACGTCGTAAGAGGGACGCCTCGGCTCAAGTCATCGAGGGTCCCGGCGATGTCTCAGCTCCTGCTCACACCACTGCGGGTCTCTGCGACGCCTCAGTCCCTGCTCAAGCCACTGAGGGTCTCTGCGACGCCTCAGTCCCTGCTCAAGCCACTGAGGGTCTCTGCGAGGCCTCAGTCCCTGCTCAAGCCACTGAGGGTCTCTGCGACGCCTCAGTCCCTGCTCAAGCCACTGAGGGTCTCTGCGACGCCTCAGTCCCTGCTCAAGCCACTGAGGGTCTCTGCGACGCCTCAGTCCCTGCTCAAGCCACTAAGGGTCTCTGCGACGCCTCAGATCCTGCGCACTCCACTGAGGGTCTCTGCGACGCCTCAGCTCCTGCGCACGCCACTGAGGGTCTCTGCGACGCCTCAGCTCCTGCTCCTAGTCTGCAGGCCTTCCAGGGGTTCAGTGAGAAACTGGTCCTCATTCTGGCTTCTGAACCCTGCGACGAGGGGTTCGAGGAGGAAGCGGCGCCGGATCCTGTCTCTGAGGGGTTCAAGGAGCAACTTGTCCTCGTTCTGGCTTCTGAACCCAGAGATGAGGGTTCGCCAGGCTCTGCTTCAGTCTCCGAGGGTTCCCCTGGCTCACAGCCTGTCTATGAGGCCTTGGCTCATTGGTGCCCGCCTTAACTCTGTGCCTGCTGGGGACGACCCCCCTGGTCGCCCGCCTGAACTTTGTGTCCCACATAACGCAAGTCGTAACACCGGGTGGATAACTTTCATTGAATATTTGATGCGTGGTATTGAAATGGCGCTCTAAGTTACTTCGTTTGAAACCAGCACGTGAAGAACAAATAGAAATTCGTCTGTCCATTTGTCCTGAAATTTTCTCTGCTCGTCTTGTATTCTATGTACTTTTCGCTTTTTATTGTGGATGTGGACCTGCCTGCTCGTCCCCTCTCATGCATCATCTTCGTGTTGAATTTCATCTTCTTCGTCCTCTGAATTGTTATCTTCTGTGTTCTGGCTCTGTCCATCTGTTTTCGTCCCTTTTTTATTAGAAATCGATCCATTTTGCGCATGTAACCATAATGATGTTAGACACTGCTGAGGATGTGCACTGGTTTCACGTCGGTCATCAAGCGTGGCAGTTATGAGAACATGCCGTTAAGAAGCTACGTCGCAGCTTCTTAAAATGAGCTATGTCGTAAAAATGTATTGATTTTGCTGTGTTATAGTTATATAGGATTATGAGCTGCAAGATCAAGCTCGCAAGCCGCGCAAAGAGTATCAGGGCATTAGTACTTAAGCATCCTCCATCCCCCTTTTGTTGACTATTAGTAATGAAATTCTATTTCCAAGGAAGGGGAAATGAAAAGCCCATCTTGGATGCGTTGTTTCAGCTCCTGTGGCCTCATTTGTATTCAGGACAGCACATCCTGCTTTTTGCTAAGTCACCAGAAGAGATGTCTGACTCTGACACTGCAGCGCCTAACTAATGTTTTTCGACACTACACAAAAAGACTGCAGAAATATTGTGCTTGTGGTACGGTTACATTAACACAACTGTGCGGTGCTCTCTGGTGAAATTCAGCACAGATTTTACAGAATACGACAGCAATTACTGGCACGATGCTTTATGTCTAGTTTGCTCAGACTGAACGGTGACAATTGGATTCAATGTCCACTCACCAAAGACAAAGTTGTCAGGTCTGAAGAGCTGTCCAAACGGGCCAGAGCGAACAGAATCCATGGTTCCGGGCTCCAGGTCCACCAAGATGGCTCGGGGAACAAATTTGCTGCCTTGGAACACAGTGGAAGGGAAGGATAAGGGGAAAGAATAGGACGAAGGGTGGAGTAAGATTTCAACAATCCCAGTCTGCAAACAAAGGTTAAAGATATGCAATGCTGTATTTAAGCCCCTTAAAGATTTTCTGTTTTCTGTCACACTTAAATGTTTCAGTTCAGCTAATTTTAAATTCGAACAAAGATACATCAGTAAACCCCCTGTGAAATCATACATTAACTGTGATAAAATACATGATTTGGACAGCAATTTCAATACCCATGCAAGTACAGCAGGATAAATGTAAATGACTTTAATAGAACCTGTCTTTAAACACAGTCTAAAAGGTAGAGATGTTAAAAACTTAACCGCAGTTACAGAAAACACTTGGCGACAGTTGTTCCCACAAAGGGAGACACATCCAGGTATTTATTCTTTGTAATAATTCTGTTTATCTTTGTCAGATATTAAAATTTATTGATCTGGAACATTTGAATATGACAACACAGAAAACACACAAGCAATCTCTAAGGGAGGAAATATGTTTTCACATTACATATTTAATTTGATAAATCACATATAAAAATACTGAAGTGTTTTTCGCTAAAGCCACAAGCATTTCAAAATAATTTTTTTAAGTGCTTTTTTTGTCCATCCCCTCCTTGTATGGGACTCTTCTATAAAGCAACGTGCAGCAGCATGCTGCACAGCTTACCAAAAGGTTTTTCAGTAAGCTGAGTTCTGCAGAGTTGATTCAGAGAAAGATTTGGCAACGGTCTCAAAATGGTTTTTTTTTTCGTTTCCTCATTGCTCAAGTTCTAATGTTGTTTGGCTTTTAACAAGCCACAAGAATTTTGTTATTCTGATGTCTTGTCCAAATGCAGTGGTCGACGATGCTGCTAACAGCATGCTACACTGAAACAAAGGGATCAAAAATGTCACACTAATAGGATATGGAATAGCAGTTGCTCGTGCTTTTTATGGCTATATCAGATGAGACCACAGTTTAATATAAATACACCTAAATACACAAAGACATGCTCACTAAATGGTCCCGTACTGAAACCCCACACCTAAATGCTAATGTACTGCTAAACGGCCTGAGGCATGCAGAGAACAAGCAGATAGGGTGTGATTGGGGTGGAGTTCAACATGTCACAACAGATACTTCATAAATCTGCAACAAGGCAAGTGTGCTTGAAGTCAGCTATACAGAGACTGCAGGTACCTGTTTTCCCTGCAGAGAAAAGAGAGGGAGGATGTTTCAGTTCAGTTGGGAGACAGGGAGGGGACACAGAGAGAGATTTTAGCAGGGTCACTGTACTATTTTTTCTCTGCACCCATAGTGCAACCTATTTTCCCCTGCAGTTAAATTAGTGACATGGACATGGTGTTTTATAGCATTCAGATGAGATCTGTGCAGCATGAGGCCATGCAATGATGATGAAAAATGCAATCACAGCTTTATGTGGTGGTAAATTCAAATGAATTTCCTTTACAGCAAACATTTGTTTATTACCTGAGGCCTCATTGTAGTAGACATTTATCCGCTCCAGCTGCAGGTCACTGTCACCTTGGTAACTACCGGTAGCGTCGATGCCGTGCTCATCACTGATCACCTCCCAGAACTAATGAAGACAAATTATTTTCCATTAGTGATTGCGAGAGTCAACATACCGCGAAGCCGACCTTAAAGCGTGAGTCAGGCCTTATTTTAGCGCTGCGCATCTGCAGTGTGGCGAAATGACACTGACACTTGAACCCCACCCAAAATCCAAATGTCCTACTAGGAATTATTATTTTAAACTTCAAGTATCTTTATATCCGACAACCGATAGAGATGGCGTTTAAATTCATTGGTTAAATAATAAATACATATATATCTTGGTGACACACGTGGCGTTTCTGTTACAAACGTTTTATAAAGTCCTAGCAGTCGCAAATAAATGGCGTTTATACCTTTGCCCCAATCTGATTTCCACATTGTCCAGCCTGCATGTGAACGATTTCCCTCATGGTGAGCTGCGGATGCGGGCGATGAGCTTAATTTCTCGTTTCAAGCTTCGTCCACTGTTCTATCTCACGTCTTTCTCAAAATCAGCCTTGTCTCTATGCCGAGCGTCGATCCGGCGAGATAAATGGACCCGTTGCTGTTAGGATGACGTTAAGCACGGCGCACCATCCCTCTCAGCCAATAGGAGCGCCCCAGTTTGATGCAGTGCACTGAGGGATGCTGCTGCATCACCCCCCTGACATCACCCTGTTCCGTGCATGGGGATAATGCTTCTTTTTGCAGATTTTTTGCTCATTTGGGCTGTTGTGTGCAGCTCATTTGGTTGATAGTTCCCTCTCAGGTGGTTTGGGGCTCTATCTGGCTGGTATTAATGATTGTGTATGCAAGTGTTGTTTCTGATGAGCTGGAGAAAGCTTGCTGTCAAAAAAGAAACAAGCATTATTAAATCATTTATCTCACCAAGCTACTTCCATTGTCCTGTCTACGTCCAGCTCCTACCTTACAGATCACGACAGTTACTTTAGAATCTGAATATTTCTATTGAGAGAATTAAAATAACTGAACAAAGACCAGGCCTTTTATAAACCAGCCTTTAAATAAATACTATGCTTGTATTATATAATAATGCAAGTATAAAATATTATTCTTTACCCTTTTCTAATATATTCCAAAGCTTCGCCCATGGAAAACAACTTCACAACAATTCTGATGGCTTTTTGTTTTTTATGTTCAAAAATGTCTGACACTATATTATTACTATGTACTATACATTACATACAGGTCATGCTGCAATGTGCTTCTGTAGAACAACACTTTCAGGTTTTGCTGCAAAAAATGCACAAAAAAAAGAACTATGAAGGAGGGGCTCCAGCTGAAGGTATCGTGCAAAGGCTAATTTGGGAAAATATTATCTCTGATTGTTAAAGGAAAAAACATCAATTAACAATGTTTTTGAAAAGCCCAAGTTTTCCATATCCACATGTTTTGTTTAGCAGAAATGGTAACCAGAGAAAGTTAATGGGAACCCTAATAGCTAAACAGTGGGTAATCCTGGAACAAAACCTGTTTAAGGCTAACAAAAGTCAATACACTATCCCTATTTAGTTTTTTAATTTAGTAACAATGATCTTGTTTGCAGTGTTTATTCAACAAAGTAGTAAGTGCTTGTTTCTTATGTACAATCTTTTCCATCACATCAAAAGAAAAGGCTGTCTGTCAACTCGGTCGGGTTTTATCGTTATGGTTCATGTGAGTTCGCTGTCATATTTCATAGCAAGCATAATGAGGTGATTGATATGAAAGCTGATGAGGTGAGTCACTGTCTCATTTTGACAGAGGACAGACAGGTTATTCATGTTTTGTCATCTGGGGTTTTTCCATGATTTTAGATACAGGTGTCTGTCAGTGCAGTGCAACCTAACAGATCTTCCATTTTATAGGAAAAACTGCTTTCCGGGATTTTTGAGTGTTTACCACAATGGAGACCTAGGCCTTTGTAGACTGCAGGCTAGAAAATACTGTTACAGTACACAGCAGGATTCATGTTGCTCTCAAGCTGTTACTATCGAAATGTGATTTTGTTTTTTTCTATATGATGCATGGATGCTCTTTAACCCCACTGTATTTATTTCCATTACAGCAGAAACCCCTCATTTTAAGTCTTCATTCATCGTTATGAAGGTATGGAACACACAAAAAAAGGAACCAATTGACTCTTTGCTAAAATGTCTGGTCTTTGTTGAAACACTGCTTCATCTCTTATATGTTATGCCTTAATGACTCACAGGTCAGAGTTTGGTGGCTGAACAAAACAAAACAAAAAAATTGTCAGGAACAAGAATAGAAAATTTATCAAAAATGAAGCTCCAAGAAAAAACCCAAAAGACCCTCAGAACTTCTGGATATTTTTTGATTTCAATACAATTTAGTTTATTTATATAGCGCCAATTCACAACACATGTCGTCTCAAGGCACTTCACAAAAGTCAGGTACATACATTCCAATTAATCTTAATCATTGAACAGTGCAGCCAGATTCTGTTATTTATTCAAATTGGATAAAAAGCTTTTCTATCTAAGGAAAGGAAACCCAGCAGATTGCATCCAGTCAGTGACTTGCAGCATTCACTCCTCCCGGATGAATATGTAGAGACAGTGGACAGTCACTGGCGTTGACTTTGCAGCAATCCCTCATACTGAGCATGCATGTAGCGACAGTGGAGAGGAAAAACTCCCTTTTAACAGGAAGAAACCTCCAGCAGAACCAGGCTCAGTGTGAGCGGCCATCTGCCACGACCGACTGGGGGTTAGAAAGAACAGAGCAGAGACACAAAGAGAACAAAGAAGCACTGATCCAGGAGTACTTTCTATGGGAAGGTAAAGGTAAATGTTAATGGATGTAGCTCCTTTAGTCGTTTCACCTAGAAAGAAGGAACAGATAAACTCTGAGCCAGTTTTCAAGTTTAGAGTCTGAAGAGAGCACATAGAGTTAGTTACAGTAAAAGCTCAGTCAGTAGCTATGTCTAGGAGAGAGAACGGGTTAAACACTGAAAGACAGGGCCATGTGGATCATCGGTAGAGGGTGAGCATTAAGTTGTTGCCAGCAGAAGCTTGGACGATTCCCCTCTCCAGAAAGGTGTTACAGGTAGACACAGAGTCAGGCCAGGTGTAGCTTCTAGGAAGAGAAAAGAGAGAGAACAAAGTTAAAAGCTGAGATAACAGCAAATAATACAAAATTGAAGAGTAGTGTGAGAAAGTAGCGAAGAGGGTGAAAGTGGTCATTTTGTCCTCCAGCAGCCTAAGCCTATAGCAGCATAACTACAGAGATAGCTCAGGATAACCTAAGCCACTCTAACTATAAGCTTTATCAAAAGGAAAGTTTTAACCTAGCCTTAAAAGTAGACAGTTTGTCCATCTAGAGCCCACTGATGGCCATTGTTATACTAAAAACCACAACGATTGGGATACCTCTCTCTGTCAGATTGACCATAACCATTGGAAAAGAGAGGGGGTCATACAGGTAGCAGAAATGGAGGGTGTGTTTGCACCTCAACCGTAACTGAGCCGGTTCAGGCTAAACCTGACTCCCCCTTACTCCATCCAACAAGGGGAGAAGAAGACGGAGCTAAAATAAGGAAGATAGCTCAGGATAACCTAAGCCACTCTAACTATAAGCTTTATCAAAAAGGAAAGTGTTAAGCCTTGCCTTAAAAGTAGACAGGGTGTCCTCCTCACGGACTAAAACTGGGAGCTGGTTCCACAGGAGAGGAGCCTGATAACTAAAGGATCTGCCTCCCATTCTACTTCTAGAGACTCTAGGAACCACCAGTAAACATGCAGTCTGAGAACGAAGTGCTCTGTTAGGAACGTATGGAACAATCAGATCTCTAATGTATGATGGAGTTAAATCATTAAGGGCTTTATATGTGAGGAGGAGAATTTTAAATTCTATTCTGGATTTAACAGGGAGCCAATGAAGGGAAGCTAAAATAGGAGAAATATGATCTCTCTTTTTAATTTTCATCAGAACTCTTGCTGCAGCATTTTGAATCAGCTGAAGGCTTTTAACTGCATTTTGTGGACATCCTGATAGTAAAGAATTACAATAGTCCAGCGTTGAAGTAACAAATGCATGGACTAGTTTTTCAGCGTCACTATTGCACAGGATATTTCTAATTTTGGCAATGTTCCGGAGGTGAAAGAAGGAAATCCTAGAAACCTGTTTAATATGGGATTTAAATGACATGTCCTGGTCAAAAATAACACCAAGGTTTTTTACTTTATTATCGGAGGTCAATTTAATGCCATCCAGGTTAAGTGATTGACTAAGAAGTTTCTTTTTTAAAGACTCCGGTCCAGACGACAACTTCTGTCTTGTCTGAATTTAGAAGCAGAACATTTAAAGTCATCCAAGTTTTTATATCTTCAAGACATGCTTGTAGTCTATCTAACTGGTTGGGCTCATCAGGATTTATGGATAAGTAAAGCTGAGTATCATCAGCGTAACAGTGAAAATTTATTCTATGCTGCCTGATAATTTGACCTATTGGAAGCATATATATAGTAAAGAGAATTGGCCCTGTGGTACTCCACAATTAACCCTGGAGTTTGATGATGATTTATCATTTACATGAACAAACTGGAATCTGTCAGACAAATAAGATTTAAACCAGCCTAGCGCTGTTCCCCTGATCCCTACAGCATATTCCAGCCTTTTTAAGAGAATATTATGGTCGACTGTATCAAATGCAGCACCGAGATCTAACAGAACCAGTACAGACACAAGTCCATTATCTGAGGCAATAAGAATATCATTAGTGACTTTCAGCAGAGCTGTTTCAGTGCTATGATGAGCTCTGAAACCTGACTGAAACTCTTCAAAAAGGTCATTGCTGTGTAAATGCTCACACATTTGATTAGCAACTATTTTCTCAAGAATTTTGGATAAGAATGGAAGATTGGATATCGGTCTGTAATTTATTAAGTCATCTCGATCAAGCGAAGGGTTCTTAAGCAAAGGTTTAATTACAGCTACCTTAAAAGCTTGTGGTACATACCCATTTACTAAAGATAAATTAATCATATCTAAAATGGGGCTGGTTATCAGAGGGAACACTTCCTTAAATAATTTGGTTGGGATTTGGTCTAACATACAGGTTGAAGGTTTAGATCAAGCTAATATTTCTGATAACTCTGGAAGCTCCACAGGATCAAAACAGTCCAAACACAGATCAGGTTCTACAGTTACTTCCAATGTTGTCTCACTTGTTGAGGATGAAGTAATCATCTTCGGGAGTATGTCAAAGATTTTCTTCTTAATAGAATCAATTTTATTTTGGAAGAATCCCATAAAGTCATGACTGCTGAGAGCTAAGGGAATGGATGGCTCAACAGAGCTATGACTATGTGTAAGTTTAGCAACTGTATTAAAGAGAAACCTAGGATTATTCTTGTTCTCTTCTATTAAAGGATGAGAATAATAGCTGTTCTAGCTTGGTGAAGTGTCTTTTTATACAACAGTAGGCTATTTTTCCAGATTAAGTAGGAATCCTCTAAGTGTGTAGAGCGCCATTTTCGCTCCAATTTTCTAACATTGTGCTTTAAAGTACGCAGATCTAAATTAAACCAAGGAGCCTGCCTCCTTTGAATAATTACCTTCTTTTTCAAGGGGGCTGCATTGTCTAATGCACCACACAATGATGAAGTAACACTCTGAACAAGAAGAATCAATTTTGTGAAGGGGGAAAAAACAAAATTATTGCCCTCCACTCTTTTTTTCTGTTATAATGGGAAAATTAAAAAGTGGAACAATTTTTAAAAGGTTGTTACAGCATTGTCTGATAATGATCTACTATAATGAAATTTTCTTTCAGGTGTGGAGTACTTTGTTAAATTAACCAAAGGTTATTAAAAAAAGGGGTCAGACAGCACGGGTTTTGTGAAAAAATATTGTTATGTCTTTACACTCAATGCCATATGTCAGCACAAGGTCCAGAGAATGAAGAAAAACGTGGGTAGGTTTTTGTTAAATGTTTTGAGAAAACCCCATTGAGTCTAAGATACCATTAAAGGCTATATTTAAGCTATCACTTTCAGTGTCCCAATGAATGTTAAAAAAATCCCCCACTATAATAACTTTTATCTGTATTTAACACAAAATCAGATAAAAAGTCTGAAAACTGATCTAAAAATTGAGCGTAAGGGCCTGGTGGACGGACAAAAAACAACAAACAGAAGGGGTTTTAGTGCTTTGAAATTGGATGAGGAAACCAAAAGGATTAAATTTAAAAGAGTTGTAGCTATTGATTGGGCTGGGACTAATAAAAAATCGGACTGAAAGATGGTTGCTACTCCTCCTCCCTCGCCCAGTATTTCGAGGAATGTGAAAATTTAAAAAATTAGTAGGAGTTGACTCATTTATAGTAACATAATCCTCTTGCTGCAGCCAGGTTTCTGTGAGGCAAAAAAAAATCAATCGATTGGGGACACAAATCAGGTCACTAACTAGCAAAGTTTTTGAAGAGAGGTCTTATGTTCAGTAAGCCACATTTTAATTGTTTTAATTTTTAGTCTGATTTGTTTTATTTTTATTAGATTTTCCTGTTTCCTCTTTTTAATAATTTTTTAATCTATTCAATTTTGGCCGGGGGGGAAAACACTATCTTAATAGGTAATGGGTGGGTAGCAGTACAGAAGCTGCAGAGAGGAGTTTTAAACTACGACCCTGCTTTCCGGCCTGAACCCGGGTTTTTGTCAGAGGTTTGAAGAACTAATAAATTCGGCCAGATTCCTAGAAAGAAGAGCTGCTCCATCCAAAGTGGGATGGATGCCGTCTCTCCGGATCAGACCAGGTTTTCCCCAAAATGTTTGCCAATTATCAATGTAGCCCACATCGTTTTCTGGACACCACCTAGACAGCCAGCGGTTGATATGTACTGAGTTTATAGATTAAACCTTACATATATGAAAATGCATCTTAAAAAGAGATGTAGCTATCGAGTGCTTGAAGCTTTCTCTTAAGTCAATAGATCAATTCCTCAGTAAGTCTAAGGCAGGTTAAAGTTCATGTTTTGTTAGAAAAGGTGACTATGATAAGATAAAGGTTCAAATATTATTCTTTACTATAATATCTGGCATTTGTCATGGGTTTTATCAGATGGTACCAAGCCCTGTTGAGGCATCTAATATTCTTGTACTTAAACCGATACCTTCTAATTATCAAGGGCAAAGTTATTCTAAGGAAATCTTACTGAATATTTTCCTCCTGAATAATTTGGAGAGAGTGGAAAAGATCCTAAGTTCCTACTTGTTCTTTTGATTTGACATCCATGGGAACACAGTGTTCCTATTTGAAGGAAAACAAGTTAGGGGCCTAAGATGTATACAACATGGCCCTGCGGATATTTGCATCTGTACAGGTGACAGGTGACTGAGATCTAACATCAAGAGGCTTCCTCCTGAGGTGGATTAAAAGCAACTAGCATCAAATATAAACATCCTAAAAACAGCTGAAAAATTAACGCTACAGTGCTATATGCTAACCAGGACTTTTCAGTGATGAACTGATGTAATTTTAGATTGCGTGATTTTTCTGATGATTCTTTTAGTTTGTTTTTTTAAAGACCTTTCAATTGCTAATAAGAGTTTGACACTTTTGGTTTTGGAAAAAAATTAGTTTTTACTGAATACATGTCTTGGTATAAGAGGGTATATTAGTCAGCAAAAATTGTCGATAATTGTATTTTTGTTAAACCCCTTTTAAATCAGTTTCAGTCTTCTTCAGTTAACTCATCTCAATAGAAGAATCAATCTGCTAAACTGGAGATTTAGTTCAGATGACCATGCAGAAATCTCTAGACAATTGGATCATTTAGCTAAAACCATGTTTTTGAGACAACTCACAACCAAAAGGATTATATCAGTTTTTTTGGGTACCAAAAAAAATCCACAGCCTTATATATTCACACAATGGTACAGTGAAGAAAGCAAACACCATTTTCATCAGAAGATGAAGCAGGATTTATTTTTCAGCTTCACAGTGAGTGCGAACATGCATCCAAATCAACAGAAAGACTTTCTTCATGGGGATCAAATTAAAGTTTTGGAATGAGATAGAGTTAAAAATGATTTTTTATAGTCTAATTTTTTCTAAAATCCTGGCATTTTGTCCGGTGTGTACGCTTTTGATAGCTATTTTTTTGTAGCCATTTCTCTAATTATGGAGATCAGCACATCTCTGCTTTACATGGATGTCTTTCCCATTTTGATGAGTGGTTAAGAGAAATGGGTCATGTCATGTTGATGGTTCAGGGAAAACAGGAAGGCAAGGATTACTAACCCACAAAACATAGACCCTGTGATTATTTAAAAAAGATTAAGATAAATAAGATGGAATAAACAAGAAACCAGTACTCCAATATCATCAATAAATAGTGATTTATTTCAACAACATGTATGGCTTATGTACAAGTGCATTATGTTTGTTAAAATAACAACAGAATTAAACCAGACAAGTGATACTTATAAATTTACAATCCAAGGTTGTTTTTTTTTTTGTTTTTGTTTTGTTACTTTTTTACATTCATTCGAATCTCCCAACAAAGAGATTTTGAGTTGCTCAACTGAGAGAAGCAGAACCTGAAATGTGTGCACCGGGTACTTCATGTCTCTGGAGGCTTGTCAGCTGGGTTCAAAACTACTTCACCACTCCTTTGATTTGTGAATTTTCATCTTATCTTTCCAAAATAGTAAAAAAAAAAAGTGGGAAAATACAAGTGAAAATAGTAAAAAAAAAATTGGAATAAACAATGATGTATCATAATTACTTATTTCCACATTAATTTCCAAATCTATTAATTTATTTACTTATTTAATTGTCCATCCATCCATCTTCTTCTACTTATCTGGAGTTGGGTCATGGGGGCAACGGTTTAAGCAGAGAAGCCCAGACTTCCCTCTCCCTAGCCACATTCATTTGCACTTTTTATTGCTCCAATTCTTAAAAATTGATCATTCAAAATATGTTTGTTAAATAGCTAGCTACCAATTTTTTGGATTTAATAATCACAGAATTTAAATGTTAATTTTACACTGCTGAAATGTAAAAAAAAAAAAAAATTATGTTGTTGTGAAGGATACAACTTTGTCTGTAAAAAATACAAAATGTGTGTTTTCCACAACAAAATACAATATTATTTGCAATTTTCTATGTTATAATTTACAATAATTTTTGGTTCTACATTATACATCATAATGGTAAATGAACAAAATATCATTGTATTTTACTTTACGGAATTTTTATGTCATGATTTCACAGATGTTTTTTACTTATTTATTTAACAGACTTTTTTTACAGTGTAGGAAAAGTAAAGAAATAAAGGCTCTCACAACACTTAAGAGGATTGTCGGCTCAAACTACAGTCTCCTTGTTTGATTTCTTAGGGGTTTTAAAGATTAAAAGAATACTTAGGAGTACAACGGTACACAAGGTAATTTCACTAAGGAATAAAATATTGACACATTTATCAGCATTTAGATAAATTAAAGAGTTCTAGTAATAATTTTCTCCCAAACTCTCAAAATTTAAATAGCCCAGATTAAAGAAAATGATGTTGGTTCTCCTTTTGAAACGTTATGTGGGAACAAAGTCCAGTTTGGAGTCAACCTTCTTATCTTAATTTCTGGTTAAGTTTAACACTGCAGTTTTGTTTTGTTTGGGTATGCCATGAAGATGTCAATGCCCACTTAAAATACTCCTTTGCATTTAACCTGAGCAGAGAAATTCTTGAATACAGCTGGGATCAAATTGAGCAAAACAAAAAGAGAATTATAACAATACCTCTCAGGATTGTAGTTATTATTATTATTACAGAGTTAAAGTATAAAGAATTGGCAAAGGGTTTCAGCATCAGTGAATTTGGATTCATGTTAGAGAAAACGGTTGCTGTGCTTCTAGATAGTTTGAGATCTCTTTGGACTATGTGCACTCATTTTAAAAAGGATCCTGTCAGAATAAAATTGATCAATTACAGCATTAAGAGATATGGCTGAGAAAACATATTTTGAAAAGAGATGGTTAAAGATTTCTTTGAATTCTTGAAGCTTCAAATTTGGCCATTTGTCTGTCTTTGATGTTTTGTCTTTGTTTTGTTGGAATTAATGTTTGTTTATGTGTTGCATGACATAATAATACATGTTTAGAATAATGTTTTTAAATCCCAGATTGATTAAAACCTTGAGTTTTCAGGAGAATTAAGAAGCAGCTTGTTTTTGAGGTAGGTGTGTTAACAGTTTTGCAGTTTAAGGTACACTAAGATGGGTTGGAATGAAGAAACGTTGGGTCCCGCCTATAGGCTGCCCATAAGAGGCTAGTTCTGCCTGACTCAGCACCTACCAGGTTTGTTCATGCCTTTGCTTTCATGGTAACACTCAGCACCTCCCTTCCTGAGTTTTAACACTGTTTAAGAGACAATAGACTCAAAAGGCTTGTAGTGATTGTTGCCTTAACATGTTTTTTTGTATAATATTTAAGGATGAAGAATGACATTTAGATTTATGTGTTTTACTATTAAAAGGTTAATGAAATAGTTTAAACTAATTTGAAGAATTAGTTTTGCATGAAGAATCATTGGTTATTTATTAGGTTGAAAGTTTTCCCTGGTGCCATTAAGCTAGCTGACAGTTTAAGATATACCAAAAATAAGGAATATTTTTGATAAAGAATCTGAGTCATGACTTCATATTTGGTGAGAATTATTTATTAGATTAAATTTGTAGAGTTTATGCATCAGAATTACATTGGATGTCCATTAATCTAATACACATCTTCATACAAGACAAATCAGGATGATATGTGACTTAATTCTAAGTGAGACATTGATGAATTGCACAACAACTGAAGTTTGCGTTTTGTTCTTAATGGAACTGAATTACGGTTAGAAACATCTGGATTTTATTTATTTATGTTGCGTTTCGTAATTTCCTTTTGTCAGAATTCATTTCTGTGGTTTTATGTAATGTGATCCTGGTTACTAGAAGTTTTTTATACTTTTTGCTGGATTGTCGCATGGGTTGGACCCTGCGCCAGAAGAGGGGAATGTCAGAATTAATTACAACAGTTTTAGCACTTATGGGAAAAAGGGTAGCTCATACCTCCAGTGAGGACTTAGTGACAATGCTAAAGAGACGTCGTACTTTGTTTATATATTTGCATAGTTCCCTAAGATCACATTCTGAAAACCTGTCTGAAAGTATGGTGTTGATTCTTTTGTGAAATTTTACATCTCCACGGATTAGACCATTTTTGAAATTTTCTTTGGGTATTCTGAAACTATGGAAATTATGACCTGTAATCAGGCCTTCCTCAAACATCATATGTCACATTTTTTAATATTCAGAATATTTAGCTGATGGTCACTGCTATTATACTAGGTGGAGTGAGAAGATTAATTCTTTTTTATTTTGCTGGATGTTTTGATGAAGTTCATGTAATTAAGCACCTAGGCTTGAGAATGGGACTTTGAAATTAAAAAATTAGCCAAGGGCTGTGAAGGTTCTGCTTATTGTTTTCATTTACGATCGAGACTTTTGAAGTGCTGTTTGACAGGTCTCCTAATTTGGGCATGGGGATATTGCTAAGATTTCTACCTTCCACATCTTTGTGTGAAGAGAAAATGTTGTTTTACTGTCAAAACCTGTCCACTGTGCTTTTTCAAGTTTCACAGATTGCGAAAGCTGCATTGCTGAAAACAGCCATAAAAAAAAAACCACATCAACCGGTTCACATCTCTGCGTCGTAAGCTGGAAAAGAATCCAGACATGAAGTTACTGACAATGGTCTTTACGATTTGCTAGGCTACGTGCAACCTGTAACGATTCAAGGAAAAGTGTTGGTCAGAGAGCTCTCTGCCGAACAAGCTTAATGAGACGATTGTCTCCCAGCACAGAAGGAAGAAAAGTGGAGGCTGTGGATCAACTCACTCTGTGAGCTTGAACAGCTTCAGATCCGCTGATCCTATATGGCTGTTTCTCTGTGCTCAGCAAGACACAGAGAAAGTCAGTGTCTTCTCCGATGCATCCACTATGGCAATATCAGCAGTGGCCTACATCAAAGAATAGAATAGAATAGAATAGTCTCTATTGTCATTGTACTGGGGGGTACAACGAATCTGAGGGGCAACATACATTGAAGGAAAGAGTCAAATTGGATTTGTCACGGGTAAGTCAAAGCTTGCTCCTCACCCCTCAGACACCATTCCACCATTACATTGGAACTCTCTGCTGCGGTCCTGGCCACTAAAATGGCACACTTAATCACGGATGAACTGAATGTAGACATCCACAAGATCACATTCTACACAGACAGTGGAATTATTTTGGGCTACATCCACAACACAAGCAGAAGATTTTACGTATACGTAACCAACAGAGTTGTCCGCATCATGAAGTCCGCAAGACCTGAATAGTGGCGCTTTGTCAGCACGGAACACAATCCCGCAGACCATGGAACCCACTCAGTGTCAGCAGCTCCGTTGAAAGACACCAACTGGCTCAAAAGCCCAGCTTTCTTACTTAGAGACACCTGTTCACAGTAGGTTACAGCTTTCACAACCAATGTCTCTAAAAATGAGTTGGGGTCACACTTATTTGAGTGTTTTTTCAGTTGGAGGACACTCTGTAGGGTTATAGCCAAGCTCACTTAAAAGGTTAGGTCTTGTATGAAAAGTCCAAACAGCAAGATAGATGCACTGACACAAGCAAAACTAGTAATAATGACAAATGTTCAACATGATGCGTCTGTAGAAGATCTCAGACGGCTTTCCAGGTATGATGTTATTCCTAAGTCCGATGCTCTGAAGAATCTAAACCCCATTGTGAATGCTAATGGCCTGCTGAGTGTTGGAGGATGCATCCCTTTGGGTGACATGCTCTGGGAAGAGAAACACGCTATCGTAGTTTCCAAGAAGCACCACATAGTTACGTTATTGGTTAGTCATTACCATGAACAGGTTGTACATCAAGGGAGGCATCTGAGAGAAGGTGCTGTCCGTTCTGCTGGGTTGTGGCTGATTGGAGGCAAAAGGCTGGTTTCAAACATCACACACAAATGTGTGACCTGTATCAAGCTAAGAAGTAGAATGGAAGAATAGAAGATGTCAAACTTGCCTACTGAGCGACTCAGCCCTGGTCCTCCATTCAAAAATGTGGGTGTCAACGTGTTTGGATGGATCGTCAGCACAAGACGAACTCGAGGCGGCATTACAGAGAATAAATACTGGGTGGTCATCTTCACCTGTTTAGTTTTAAGAGCTCTGCACATTGAAAAACTTGAATCCCTGTTGTCCTCAAGCTTTGTGAATGCATTAAGAAGATTAACAGCTGTCCGTGGTCCTGTTCGCCTCTTCCGTTCTGACCGGGGGGCAAACTGCGTTGGCGCATGCAATGAGCTTAAACTAAACTCTAAACTAAACTAAACCATGAACTGACAACTTATTTACAAAACCAGGGCAGCACGTGGACATTCAACCCTCCCCACTCCTCACACATGGGTTTCGTGTGGGAACGGACGATAGGTATTCTTCGTAGAGTGTTGGATGCCCTACTGATTAAGGCAAAAACCCTTAATCTGACTCATGAGCTTCTGGTCACACTTATGTCTGAAGTTATGGCCATCATTAATGCCAGACCTCTGGTTCCCGACTCTTCTAATCCAGACATGCCCACTGCTCTAACACCTGCTATGCCTCTAACTCAGAAAATCCGTCCATTGTTGCCACCACCAGGACAATACAATCTCAAAGACCTCTACAGCAAGCAGTAGAACAGGTCCAGGCTCTGGCTGATGCATTCTGGAAATGCTTGCGTCAAGAATACCTGACGTCACTTCACCCAAGACGAAAGTGGGACGCGGATAAGCCAAACCTGACAGAAGGAGATGTTGTGCTTCTTGAAGATGCACAAGTCAAGATGAAAGAGTGGCCCGATGGTGTGGTGGTGACCACTATTATCAGCAAAAACTTTAAAGTTCACCAAGTAAATGTAAAGATAGTTAGACAGGGTTTATTAAGGTTTATTTTAGTCTCAGAGGTTGTTTTACCTATAAAGTATTATAACAGGCAGGGAGTATGATGTTCAGTTACTAACACTGAGCAGGGGATACAATTGTATGAAGAAACTAAACAGTCATGGGTTTCTTACTTTGCTTTATATGGTCAGGAAAACATTTGCCCCTGAGTATTTCTACATTCAGTGTCTATAACTTGATACTGAGTTTATCTTAATGTTAACCTTGTTTATTGAACAAAAAAAAGTTCTAAATCTTTTGTCCATTTGAAAATGCTAATCGTTAGCATCTATGTGGGTTTTTCCATTGAGGTGAGCATTAATCTAGAAGCACTGATCCAGGACTCCTTTCTATGGGAAGGAAAAGTTAATGTTAATGGATGTAGCTCCTTTAGTCGTTTCACCTAGAAAGAAAGAACAGGTAAAATCTGAGCCAGATTTCAAATTTAGAGTCTGAAAGAGAGCACATATAATTAGTTACAGTAAAAGCTCAATCAATCGCCATGTCTAGGAGAGAGAAAGGGTTAAACACTAAAAAAGACAGGGCCATTTGGATCATCGGTAGAGGGTGAGCATTAAGTTGTTGCCAGCAGAAGCTCGGACGATTCCCCTCTCCAGAAAGGTGTCACAGGTAGACACAGAGCCAGGCAAGGTGTAGCTTCTAGGAAGAGAAAAGAGAGAGAACAAGAAGTTAAAAACTGAAATAACGGCAAATAATGCAAAATTGGAGAGTAGTGTGAGAATGTAGCGAAGAGGGTGAAAGTGGTCATTATGTCCTCCAGCAGCCTAAGCCTATAGCAGCATAACTACACAGATAGTTTCAGTTCAGATTATATAGTATAATAGAATTTTCTTATCAACGTGGGAGAGAAATTAACTCACAATAAGAGAAAATACGGACTTTGTCTTTATAAGTTTTATTCAAAGGCATTTCTGCGTTTGAAAACCCTGTCACTGACGTGTCAGTGAAACAGTGGCCCAGAGCACAGTTTACAGACAGTATTTATAGCAGAATGAGGGTGTTGCCTCAACTTCAAAGAGTTTAACTTTATGGCCCCTAAACCTTCCCAGGACAGAGGTAAGACAATTATTAATGAGGACAACCATCTGCTCTTCCTCAGACACAACCCTCCAGGATGTGTTTTAAGCATTAATCTTCAGCAAATGGCTAGAGAGGCCATCTGCACTAAGAAAACAGAACACTAATAAAACACATAGGTCAGAGGAGAAAGGTTTATGAAAGTTCACAGCACTTTGGAATACTTTGGAGCACTTAAATAAAAGAATTTCCATAACAACTCCTTTCTTCTGATTACAAGATAATCACAACTAAAAGGAAAATTCTTCAAAACCATCGCCCAAGATTATAATCAAAGTAAAACCAAAAAAACAAAGACAACACTTAAAAATAAACATCAAAATCAAAAAGGAAAACCACCAGTAATGAACCAGGACCAAATTCCAAGAGGAACCCATATTTTCATTCTGTCGAGCCATCAGCAACTCCAAATTTATCATGGATACTTATGTTATTAGACACATCAGGAATAAAAAATACAACACTGTTCTCCAAATAAATGACAAACACCACCCCCTCAGCTAAGAGGTTATCCAAAGTCATCCTATTGCCAATAGCTCTCTCTTTTTTTCCCGTTTGAACTTTGTCTTCCTTTCTAATAATGGACTAATCGAATGATAAGTAGTAGCTGAATAACATTCTCCAGACCAATTAGCAGGCAGATACAGATATGATCTATTTCCACACATCCAAACCCTGTTCTTAGGACACAAATACCCATCTTTACAAGGAAAAGTAACAAGAACCCTGGTTAATTTACCTGCCTGGCCATACAATTCACTTCCCTTCGGTAAGGCTGTAAGATGAAGAGTTAACACAAAAGGCACTGAAATGGTATCAGGAGCAGTTCTGATAGGACATGACTCAAATTTATGTCTGTTGGTTAACGCACATGAAACAGATATAATAGTTTTGCAACCCTCTGTCTTTCCAAGGAAACAAGGTGTGTTTTCCTCCTCAATACAAATATCTAGATCTTATTAATTCCTATTACCCCAAAATCTATAAAGAATTCCTGTAGCAGCACATATTAAATTAGTCTCACTAGAAAATCTACTAACATTTATGCTTTCTCTTACAATGTAATTCCTCACCCAAGGAAAAATAACCTCCACCAGCTGGTTATGTTGCCAATCTGGAAAAAAAGTAGTTAGAATAGAAGCAGTTTCAATAGGAACAGGTACCAAAATGGTTGATCATTAATAGCACGTGGAATCAAACAACAAACATAACAACTGTCGTTTCTTATCTTCCTCACAGTTGGATGCATCAAGTGATGAATCCCTCTTCGAATCAGCTGATGAGTATTATTAGCATAATTACTCAGATTAGTCACACATTGTCTTAGCTGTACCTTTTCCCAAATAAACACAGGAGTAATGAAAACTTGCAATACCAATCATCAGCCTCAGAACAGACCATCTTCCATATAGCTGCATCGTGACCTTGAAGTGGAATGTCCTTTCTTCTGGTACTGAAAACAAACAGTTTTTTTCCCAAGGAAACAAATCTTAAACAAAATTTAAAAATCCTGCTGCCTCTTCCAGAGTGGCTTCTGCCCTGTTACCAAGCTAGTACAGGTGGGCGGTCGTTGGAAGCCCCTCTAGGTAGGAGGTTCAGAACCAGGATGCTGCTCAGGTGGTGTTCCCATGAACACCTTCCAGTGTAGCATAGACCCAGGTGTCACGTTCTGCTACCTTGACAGCGGTGTAGGATCTGATATGGGCCATCCCAGCATCTGGACTTCAACTGTGTTCTCCTGGGACGAAGGAGTGGAGTTTTGCTGTTTTCAGCAATGCAGCTTTCGCAATCTGTGAAACTTGAAAAAGCACAGTGGACAGGTTTTGACAGTAAAACAACATCCTCTCTTCACACAAAGATGTGGAAGGTAGAAATCTTAGCAATATCCCCATGCCCAAAATTAGGAGACCTTAAAACAGCACTTCAAAAGTCTCGATCGTAAAAAAAAAAAATAAGCAGAACCTTCACAACCCTTGGCTAATTTTTTAATTTCAAAGTCCCATTCTCAAGCCTAGGTGCTTAATTACATGAACTTCATCAAAACATCCAGCAAAATCAAATAGAATTAATCTTCTCACTCCACCTAGTATACTAGCAGTGAGCATCAGCTAAATATTCTGAATATTAAAAAAATGTGACATATGTTTTTTGAGGAAGGCCTGATTACAGTCATTATTTCCATAGTTTCAGAATACCCCCAAAAAAATTTAAAAAATGGTCTAATCTGTGGAGATGTAAAATTTTCACAAAAGAATCAACACCATACTTTCAGACAGGTTTTCAGAATGTGATCTTAGGGAACTATGCCCCTTTTTATTAAACAAAGCACAACGTCTTTTTTTCGCTTTGTCACTAAGTCCTCACTGGAGGTATGAGCTACCCCTTTTCCCCCATGAGTGCTAAAACTTTTGTAATTCATTCTGACATTCCCTCTCTTCTGGCGCAGGATCCAACCCATGCGACAATCCAGCAAAAAGTAAAAAAAACTTCTAGTCACCAGGATCACATTACATAAAACCACAGAAATGAATTCTGCAAAAGGTGACACTATGAAATTCCCAAACGCAACTAAAAAAATGAAATCCAGATTTTCTAACCGTAATTCAGTTCCATTAACAAAAAAAAAACAAAAAACTTCAGTTGTTGTGCAGTTCATCAATGTCTCACTTAAAAAATAAGTCCCATATCATCCTGATTTGTCTTGTATGAAGATGAGTATTAGATTAATGGACATCCAATGTAATTGTGATGCATAAACTCTACAAAGTTAATCTGAAAAAATAATTCTCACCAAAATATAAAAATCATGACTCAGATTCTTTATCAAAAATATTCCTTACTTTTAGCATATCGTAAAACGTCAGCTAGCTTAATGGCACCAGGGAAAACTTTCAACCTAAAAAAATCACCAATGATCATTCATGCAAAACTAATTCTTCAAACTAGTTTAAACTATTTCATTAACCTTTTAATAGTAAAACAAATAAATCTAATGTCATGCTACATCCTTCATTGTTATACAAAAAAAACATGTTAAGGCAACAATCACTACAAGCATTTTGATTCTATTGTCTCTTTAAAAGTGTTAAACTCAGGAAGGGAGGTGCTGGGGGGGGCGTCACCATGAAACAAAAAGGCGTGAACAAACCCGGGGAGGCAGAGTCAGGCAAACTAGCCTCTTATGGGCAGCTTATAGGGGGGACCCACAGTTTTTTTCTTCAACCCATCTTAATGTACCTTGAACTGCAAACTGTTTAACACACCTACCCAAAAAACAAGCTGCTTCTTATTCTCCAAAACCCAAGGTTTTAATCAATCTGGGATTTAGAAACATTATTCTAAACATGCATTTTTATGTCATGCAACACATAAACAAACATTCAGTCCAACAAAACAAGACAAAAAATCAAAGACGACAAATTTGGCCAAATTTTTAAACTTCAAAAATTCAAAGAAATTTTTACAATCTCTTTTCAAAAAATGTTTTTTCACCATATCTCTTTTAAAGCTGTAATGATCAATTTTATTCTGACAATCTTCAGATCCTTTTTTAAAAAGTGCACATAGTCCAAAAAGATCTCAAATATTTAGAAGCACAGCAAAAGTTTTCTCTAACATAATTCCAAATTTACTGATGCTGAAACCATTTGCCAATTTTTCATACTTGTAACTCCGTAATAATAATAACTACAATCCTGAGAGTTATTGTTATAATTCTCTTTTTGTTTTGCTCCATTTGATCCCAGCTGTATTCAAGAATTTCTCTGCTCAGGTTAAATGCCTTTTCTATGCAGAGTTTTAGGGGAACATCAGATTAGTTTAATTTTTGTGTGGTACCACTGTCCAATCAGATTCTTTTACCTTCAAAAATAACCCATTCTTTCCATTCTCATTTTAAAGGTTTGTTAAAAACCAAATTACTCTTTAACGTTTTTAGCTGGTGATATCTTAGAAAATAACAAGTGTTTTTATTATTTCTATGCAACACAGAACTGATTAGATTTCCTTTCCTTCCCCAGAGGAAAAAAAAACTGCAGAACCAAGCTTTTATAGTTTTTGTCAGGACCTGATATAAGGGGACAGTTTAAATCAACACGCGCATGAAAAAGAAGAGGGAAGAAAAAAAAAATAATATAACCTCTTCCCCGCAGCGGCTGTGAAAAACAATGAATTTGTACCTTCCATAAGCGTAAATCACTTGCGGACAAAAACTGCAACCACTGTAAGTACTATGTCAGAGACTGTATGAAGACCATCTGCAGTAGAACTAAGCCTGTTTTAATGAGGTCTCTACCCATTAGATTTAAGGGATACAAACTCTGACAACAGAAACAATATGAAGGAGAGCCCATCAGGTGTTACGCATGATGAGTTTTTTAAAAATGCTCCTTCATGAGATCTGTCCTGAAAATAACATAGAAACACATGATTACTGCTGAGTTTTTAAAATGTAACTCTTTCTCTGCTTTTTAAAAAAACATTTTAAAAACTAGAATAATTCACCCTGAATTTCCCCGATGAAAAAAACTTGGTTCTCTAAAAAAAAAATTTAACTGGAAAATATCAAATGAGCTAAGTTATCACCCTTTGAAGATACTTTTCTAACCCTAAAATAAATTTTAAAACCTGCTATATCTGTCAACGTCAAGCAAGCGTCACATGAGCAGCGGTTTAAAAAGCGTTCTTCATTGCAGAAAATAGGAAAGATTTATGCAAATGTGTGTGTTTGTACATTACCCCCATCAGTTTCTTAATCGATCTCTCGATCGCTTGACTGTCATGGCACAACAGTCCTCTATCAGTCCAAAAAAAAACCCAAACCCTTTCCAGGTGTGTTGGTGGGGACATTCACTCCTTCCTCGTCCACTTAACTTCTCCAGAGAAAGAAAATTTGCTCCGGCCTGTTTCTCTTCTTCTGCCCGCATAAGATGTGCTTTCAATATAAATCCAGTGTATCGCTCTTTTGGCTCTGGGAAACAGCATGGATCGTTGTCCCTCCAGGGGGTTTTGGGGGCCAGACCCTTCTTCTGAGTTTCGTTCTGCTGGAAACTCACACTGTCATTTGCAGCAGGCAGGCAGCAGACCCCTCTCTTTCAGGCCATGCTGAAGAAGCGTCTCTGGGAGGTAGCCATGGGAAGGGCAGGTTTCTAAAGTCCAGACTCAAAAGCAGATGTTGCACTCAAATTCCATATAGTGTGGTGTGGTGCGTGTGAGAGACAGAAAAAAGTTTTTTAAAGGTTCAGATTTTGCACACAGAAATATTATCATATCAGTCAGTTTGTCCTGTCACTTCCTTCCAATCATGCACTATACTCCTTTCTAAAACAAATTTCTTTTCCCCCTCCTAATGTCCCTTTTTTAATTTTACCTTCTTTTCCAATTAAAAGCAGAATTTAAGACAAACGAAACTTCCTGAGGTAAGGTTTTAACTCTTTAACTCCTTTTTGATGCACTCTGTGCTTTTTTAATCATTTTCTTATGTTTTTTTTTTTCTCATCTCCGTCCATCAAATGTTTCACTTTTAAACTATTTAAACTTTTTTTTTACTATTTAAACCATTTTCACTCAAACTTCCCCTGTGGAAAAAACCCAAAATTTTCTTTTCCCAAAAATTTAAAGCAAATTTACACAATCATCCCCACCTTTTTTTCCTTTCATTATTTTATAAATCGCAGAGTTTGGAGAAGGACGCACCTCTGATGCCTTTTGGTTCCGGAAACCCCTTTAGCTATAGGTTTTTTCCTGTTTTAAAACCCGTTGTTTGCTTGTCTTTTTGTTACCAATAAAACCCCCCCTGTATACCTTTTACGGGGAAACTGGCGCCCCCGATGTCCTCCCTCTCCCAACTCCGGAACCTAATCAATTAATTAGGAGATGATGTAATGTGTAAAAAAACATTATATCATACAGAGCAACTTCTCACCGATACATTTGAAGACAAATAGTTTGAAATCCGATCAGCCGAAAGCCGCAGGCAGGCCCAGGACCCCCTCCGTGAAATGGAGGGACTGAAGACTACGTCCCCAGGCTGGCCAGACATCCTTGCCCCCTCCTGCGTTTTTCTGGCATGTCGGATCCTGTTCGTGACGCCAAATTATAATAGAATTTTTCTTATCAAAAGTGAGAGAGAAATTAAAATCAAAATAAGAGAAAATCCGGACTTTGTCTTTTTTAAAATTTTATTCAAAGGCATTTCTGCGTTTGAAGACCCTGTCACTGACGTGTCCAGTGAAACAGAGGGCCCCAAACACTTTTTCAGACAGTATTTATAGCAGAATGAGGGTGTTGTCTCAGCTTCAAAGAGTTTAACTTTATGGCCCCTAAACCTTCCCAGGACAGAGGTAAGACAATTATTAATGAGGACAACCATCTGCTCTTCCTCAGGCACAACCCTCCAGGATGTGTTTTAACCATTAATCTTCAGCAAATGGCTAGAGAGGCCATCTGCTCTAAGAAAACAGAACATTAATAAAACACATAGGTCAGAGGAGAAAGGTTTATGAAAGTTCACAGCACTTTGGAATACTTTGGAGCACTTAAATAAAAGAATTTCCATAACAACTCCTTTCTTCTGATTACAAGATAATCACAACTAAAAGGAAAATTCTTCAAAACCATCGCCCAAGATTATAATCAAAGTAAAACCAAAAAAACAAAGACAACACTTAAAAATAGCCACGAAACCTCCCACGCTAAAATGACAGGTGTTTCAGTTTCATTGTCCAACCCCTGTATATAGTAAAGAGAATTGGCCCAAGTACTGAACCCTGTGGTACTCCACAATTTACCCTGGAGTTTAAAGATGATTTATCATTTACATAAACAAACTGGAATCTGTCAGACAGATAAGATTTAAACCAGCCTAGCGCTGTTCCCCTGATCCCTACATCATATTCCAGCCTTTTTAAGAGAATATTGTGATCGACTGTATCAAATGCAGCACTGAGATCTAACAGGACAAGTACAGACACAAGTCTATTGTCTGAGAATATCATTAGTGACTTTCAGCAGAGCTGTTTCAGTGCTATGATGAGCTCTGAAGCCTGACTGAAACTCTTCAAACAGGTCATTGCTGTGTAAATGCTCACACATTTGATTAGCAACTGTTTTCTCAAGCATTTTAGATAAGAATGGAAGATTGGATATAGGTCTATAATTTTTCAAGTCATCTCAATCAAGCGAAGGTTTCTTAAGGAAAGGTTTAATTACAGCTACCTTAAAAGCTTGTGGTACATATCCATTTACTAAGGATAGCTTAATCATACCTAAAACGGGGCTGGTAATCAGAGGGAACACTTCCTTAAATAATTTGGTTGGGATTGGGTCTAACATACAAGTTGAAGGTTTAGATGAAGCTAATATTTCTGATAACTCAGGAAGCTCCACAGGATGAAAACAGTCCAAACACAGATCAGGTTCTACAGTTATTTCCAATGCTATCTCACTTGTTGAGGATGAAGTAATCATCTTCAGGAGTATGTCAAAGATTTTATTTTTAATAGACTCAATTTTATGTAAGAAGAATCCCATAAAGTCATGACTGCTGAGAGCTAAGGGAATGGATGGCTCAACAGAGCTATGACTCGGTGTAAGTTTAGCAACTGTACTAAAGAGAAACCTAGGATTATTCTTGTTCTCTTCTATTAATGATGAAAAATAAGCTGTTCTAGCTTGGCGAAGTGTCTTTTTATACAACAGTAGGCTATTTTTCCAGATTAAGTAGGAATCCTCTAGGTGTGTAGAGCACCATTTTCTCTCCAATTTTCTAACATTGTGCTTTAAAGTATGCAGATCTAAATTAAACCAAGGAGCCAGCCTCATATGAATAATTACCTTCTTTTTCTGTGCCCAAACACCACCTCTGAACCATGCTGAGGAAAAGTTGTCCTGGGCAACGTGTTGAGGGAAGTAAAACTGTCCCAGTAATCCATGTGTGGGCATTAACAAAGGCACTAGTGTTGCAGCTACTCTCACTAGCTGTTGGGGGGCGGCTGTATTCAGCCGGCCAAACTGCGGTCCCGATACCTTTCCTCCAGGTCGTGGGGAAAACCACTTCACTTAGAGCTGCTTTGGGGAGTTCTCTAGGACACAGGACGTTTCTGTAGGCCTCAGAAAAGAAGTCAAGCTTCTCTTAATTGCCTCTTTTTATGAATGAATGCTGGGTACTTGAACAGCAAATCATTACTTATGTTGCACACAATCAGCGAGATCATAGTCACTTTTAAATCTAAGTTGTAGAATTATATCTGCTCGACAGCAAGGAAACATTTGCGCGTTGTATCGCTCTGTCCAGTCTATGGGGAGCTGTGTGGTAGAGGCCGCCAAGTTGGAACACGCCGTTTTTGTTCAAACAGTGACGTCACGGGGAGTCAGCTATGACTCCTCCTCTTCCTGGGCTGGCCTATACACAAGTTAGTGTGACACTGAAAGGTATAGAAAACTTCATACCAGCCTTTGTGTGCACAGTTTAGAGTCCATGTTAATCTATGTTGTAACCGATGGCTGGAGTCACAATATTCTCATGTTATGATAATCTTAAGTAAGAGTGCCAGACCATCACTTTATTAACAGAAAAATAAAATGCATTACATTGCTTTAATAGGAAACATAATTGTTGCTTAGCAGCTGAGAGGAGGAGAAGGGCTGCACTCAATAAGAGCTGGGATTTTCAGCAAGAAAACTAAAACCACTGATTCTGTCACAGCGATCGCACTTATATAGAGTAATTACAAAGTCCATAGAATCATATTTTAAAGGGCTTTACCCAAAGCAGACTTCAGAGTTGCTTTGAGAGACAGGAGGAGCGAGAAGACACAGCTCCGGTCAGGACTAAAGCCATAACATGATCATTTCACAGCGTTTACACTGTGAGTGGATTATAATCAGAGGAAGTATTAACATTCAGATGATGTGGACTTGCCACTGGTTGTAGAAGTTCATCTTGATGGCTCTTTGCATTGAGGTTGCCATCAATGATGACAAGCCTTGCTTTACCAGTGAGGGAGATTCTGTCTTCTTTCATCACCAAGAGCTGTTTTGCATTGGTGGAAAGGACATGCCAAGCCTTTCATGGGGGGAACACACTCAGCTCTGCTGCTTAACTCTCAAATGTATTTTCCCCACAGATGTTGCACCAGTTAAAGTGAAATAAACAGGCTTTGCAGCTGTCTAAGATTTATTTCCAAGATGAATCCTTACATGGAAAAAAATCAACCAAATAAATCTTCCTCACCTTTTGTGTTAAGTTTAGTTTAAAAACTAGATACCCCTTAACAACTTCGCGTCTCTGGTTTCCAAAACTCTTTTAAAGTTTTAATACGTCCAGAATGTGCAACACAAAGCAGACTTCAGCTTCTTTGACTCCCACACAGATCTCAGCTGATCATAAAATGTAGAAATTACGATGTAAGAAGGTATAAGATGCGGTGGAAAGAAGAAACTGTTCTTCAATTGACACAAGTTGGCTATGTTGCACCCCCTTACAGGACTGGTTGTACAAATGGGAAATAATTAGCAAAACCACATTCAGCTCCATTTTATATAAAATCTGTGATCTGTGCACCACTCTGCCTGTTTGTTTCTCACTATTATTTTGCCCTTAAATACATATAAAACCCTTTTTGCGCACCCAACACAATTAAAGTAGCAGAAATTCTCTACACAGGATGCCTTATTTTACACATCAATAAAAAATGCATTGTTTTAGCACCATGCGGGTCGCACATAAGAATTATGAGAATATGAAACTTGCATCTATGTGACAGGAAAAGCACATTAAAGTGCAACACACTGAAAATTTTTGTATGTTTTTATGTAGATGAATCCCCGCCAGTGGAACAACATCTCAGAAAGTGCCAAGGATCTGGTGAGGCGTATGCTAATGCTGGACCCTGCAGAGAGGATCACTGTCTACGAGGCTCTCAACCACCCCTGGCTCAAGGTAGCACCATGTTTTGAAATGATAAAAGACCCAGCTGCTCAATGTAGGGTTTCTATCTCATGCAAACTTCACCACCACTAGAAGAAATCTATAAATGTACTTTCTCTTTATAAAATGCTACTCCTTCATTCATATGCATCCTTAAGTTTGGACTTTTTCAGACTTTTCAGCTGTTTTTAAAAATAGAGCAGAGCAGTAAAGTCGCATAGCCTGAAGCTAGAATGAACTCACCATCCTCACGCTGAAAAACAAAACCAGTGACAGAAAGCACCGGCTCAGTGGTGTTGCTGCTCGTCTTGCTTCTGCAGATGCTTTCATCACGTCTTCCTCTGTGGGCAGTGATGGAGGGACACGTATGAGAGACTTGACGCTCGCCTGGGAGCTGTCTGACATCAGTCAGTCAGGAAAATTTCAAAGTGAACTCTGGTCAAAGTTTTGCTTTCAGGACTGTTGGAGGAGTTTCAACTCTGGATTTGCTGATGTTCTGAAAAGACAGCTTCTGTTTTAGAAATATGAGAACAATCAGGGTTGATTACTTAGCCCCAACTGTAAAACATCTGAAAATCTTTAAACTACAGTGATAGACAACCCCTCACAGCTGTGGGACACCTTTCTCTTTTCCACTTGTACTGTATCTATGCTCACCAGCCACTTTATTAGGTATACCTATTCATCAACATGCTAACACTTATGGTGAATCAGGCAACCACTAAGTTTTGCTGAAGTGAGGGATTAAAATGACTGTCAGACGGCTGTTTCGATCAGAATCTGCTAATGTACTGAGGTTTCCAGACACAAGCATCTCTCGAGTTTACAGAGAATGGTCTGAGACAGAGAAAATATCCAGTAAGCAGCAGTTGACTTGCTTACGTCTAGGAGATCAGAGGAGAATGTACAGACTGGAGAGAGACTGCAAAGGTGCTAATCTGATTGGATTGGGCCATGCCACAAAAATATTATATTAAGTTTTTTTTACTGTAAAATCACGTTTTCAATTTTATTTCTAAATAGAATGCACATATTTTAATTAGCTTGCTTACATTTGCCAACTTTTTACAAGCAAAATTGAAATTTATTGTGTTGGCACACTTGACTGGCAGCATGTCTAACATGTTTGCCTAACTCAGAAAAGTAATAGGTACACAATAGAAAATGATGTACTATAATTACTGTTTGCAAGTTCACGTAGTGACCTGGCCACTATCCTGCAAGAAGAATGGCTTAAAATCCCTCTGACCACTGTGCAGGACTTGTATATGTCATTCCCAAGACGAATTGACGCTGTATTGGCCGCAAAAGGAGGCCCTACACCATACTAATAAATTATTTGTGGTCTAAAACCAGGTGTTTCAGTTTCACTGTCCAACCCCTGTATATATATATTATATATATATATAATTAATATATATATATATATATTAATATATATATAATTCTTTTTTGGCTATTTGAAGTTCAGCGCGTTTTATAACTAGTTAAGGCTCTTACTAAGCGTTGTTGTCCTGATGCTGGAAAACAGAGCCTTAAACCGTAGTGTTGTTATTTTGACTGCCCTACTGTAAAGGAACCAATACAAGGACTGTAGTCCACTACCACTGGTAAGAAGTTAAACAGATATACCGACCCAAGAGTGCGAACATCCAGCGAAATGTTTCCTTACTTTGCATTGGTATATCTGCTAGGTAACAAGTAGCAGCTGAAAGAAATGATTGCTCTAGTTCCTTATTGCTTGCAGCTTCAGAAAGCCTTACTTGCACATTTAAACAGTCGAAAGTACATCTGCATGAATGACTTGGTGCTCTACAGTGGTGAAAATAGCCCCGCTATCCCTCGCTAGTTTCAGCTCGTGTCTGCAATGATGCATCTGAGACAATGCATTCGGTAGGCAAGGGGGAGGTAACTAAAGATGCCTTTAACTGTAATTTCATTTTCAAACAGTAATATTGACTTTTTTATTACTATGCTCATTAAAACCAGCAACCATTTATTACCTCCAACATGAGTTGGTTTATAAAGCAGCAGGAAAAAGGGGTAAATGGATCTTTTGTGTCTGAGCAGGAGCATAGAATTGTATTAAATAGAATTTATCTCTCAGCTTTGGCAGCTCTTCAGCACTTACTAATCCTTGATGATTGAATATCGTCATATCGCCCATCCCTACACTACTGGTCAGGGGAAAACAGGAAGCTGAAGCTACAGTGTCCACAGGCTCACCAAAGCTGGTCTGTAACTGATTGGAAAAATCTCACCTTGTCGCCTAAGTCTAATTTTCAGCTGCAACATTCTCATGGTAGGGTCAGATTGTCTATTAAACAACATAAAAACATACAGTAGATCAGTGCTGCCTTGAATCAGTAGTTTAGCCTGGTGGTGGTGGTGTCATGATATTTTCTTGCCACTCTTGCAATGCCACTGCTTGCATTGTTTCATCTACTGAACTACAAGAACTACAGGAAATGTCTGATATCTGGAATTACAAGCAAAGGTTTTTGTGTACCAAATATGTTTAGCTTTTCTGATGTATCAAATACTTATGTCATGCAATAAAATGCAAATTAATTACTTAAAAATCACACAATGTGATTTTCTGGATTTTTGTTTTAGATTCCGTCGCTCACAGTTGAAGAGTACCTATGATAAAAATTAAAGACTTCTACATGCTTTGTTAGTGGGAAAACCTGCAAAATCTGAAGTGTATCAAATGCTTGTTCTCCCCACTGTATGTGTGCAAAAACAAGTTGTAATAATAGAATGAAATAAAATAAAAATAATGTATGTACACTAAGTAGTGGAGGTGATTGTGCTGAAGTGACAACAATTGCAGGTATTTACAAATGCAAAGCCTATAGTTATTAAATGCACAAATATTATATGTACAATATGCACTCAGACATTTTGGGTTCAACTGTTTCAGCTCTGTTAGTTAGCCTTAGCTGCAGATTAGGTGACAATTTGATCCCCAATAAACCATGGCAGGATCTCAACTCTTAGCTGAATCAAGCAGCTGAGATAATAATCAATTAAGGACAACAATGATCATGTGCAGATGAACAGTTTTAAGACCACCACTTCTAATTAGTCTAGTTGATTTATTTTTTTTCATAGGCTCAGTTGGACTGACTGGTGCTGTATTAGATGTAAGGTCAGTGGACTCCACCTCACTGCTGACAATAACAGATAGTAAGGAAAGGATGGGTTAATCACTGTCATCTCTTTAAAAGGAGACATATCATGCTTAAAATCCTTCCTTTTCACATTTAAATCATTCAGTTGTGGTCTATATAAAGTGGAACTGCAATGCTTTGCTCTGAACTCCTTGTGATTGTAGCTCCACAGGCTCCTGTTTCACCTGGTCTGAGGTGCATCTAAGAGCAACTCGTTATGGTGCGGTCTCTTTAAATGTGGTTGAGGCATTTCAGAGGATAAGTTCAGCTTGGACTACAAAATCACAGCAAGAAATAAATATGGTGGATACACAAAACTGATCAGCCGGAAGTCCATGACCGTAGTTAGTTTTTTTGCAGCAAATACTTTGACATAACAGTTAGAAAACCGTAACAGATGAAAACTGAATGGACTGAAAAATACAACCCAAACAGAATATAAAGATATCTCTGGAACACCTGGAAAGACTAAACTCAACTTTTCTGCACTCCTACAGACTCCAATTACACAACAAAATGTATTTAAAAGCTAAAAAAGTGGATTTTGCATGATATGTCTCCTTCAAGTTGACTGCTATCATTACAGCAGAGGAAACCAGGAAACTTCAGGGAAGCTTTATTAGTTCAAATCCTCTCAGTCAGCTTTACGCTACAAAAAACTAAAGATTGTGAAGGTTTTGTTTCTTCTTTTCTGCAGGAGAGGGACCGGTACGCTTACAAAATCCATCTGCCAGAGACTGTAGAGCAGCTGAGAAAGTTCAACGCCAGGCGGAAGCTCAAGGTTCCCATCTGTCCGCTTCCACTGCTTCCACACAGTATAGAATGCCTGCATGCGATGATGAGGCCTTATGGTCCTAATGCTCCTCGTGTCATTTCAGGGAGCTGTGCTGGCCGCAGTGTCCAGTCACAAGTTCAACTCCTTCTACGGAGATCCACCAGAGGAACTCCACGACTTCTCTGAAGACCCCTCCTCCTCAGGTGCCCTTCAACTCTCACACTTTCCTCGAGGACAGCCATCTCCTGTTATTTGTCCTTTCTTCTTGTTCTCTTCCGTATTCTTGCTTTCTCTGCAAACTGGCTGTTCCTCTCCAGCTGCTGTTAAATGAGCAGGAGAGACACAGAAAGTGAACACAGGGGAATGCGTTCATTATCCCATTCTACAGGTTAATAGATGCTGCGAAAGCTAAGCATTGCTGCAGGAAATGTTTATCTTTCTTGGTTTATTTTGCAGTGTTTGGTAGCGGTACACTTTAAAAGCTCAGATATTCGGAGTGGACATTATAAGCTTGTTTCTGACTGTTTTGAAACCAATGGTAATCCTTCTGTCTCACTGTATTTCTTTGTGTCTCTCTCTGTTAATGCTTCACATATGCTAGGACTTCTAGCAGCAGAACGTAGGTATCTGTGTGCTTCCTGTATGTTGGGGTTCTTTGAATTCAGCAGAAAGTTGTTTTTGTTTGCAGAACGCTAGCTTTAAGTGTCCCAATGAGCTGTAATAATTTAGCCGATGGATCAGTGCTTCAGACATTTGCACACAGTGCCTTGCAAATATATTCTTCCTTAAATGTTTTACGTTTTGTCCATGAATTTTATTTGGATTTTATGTGATGAACCAACACAAAGTAGGGCAACATAGTGATGCAGAAAAAAAAGATAAATCGTGGTTTTCACGTTTTTACAACAAAAAAAATTTGAAAGTGTGGCCTGCATTGATAGGGCCTCACAAAGTTAATAGCCTATGGACACCTTTTGTTGCAATTACAGGAGCACGTCTTTGAAAGTATGTCTCACCAGCGTTAAACATCTAGAAATGCTTTCATCTCTGCAAAATAGCTTAATCTCAGTCAGACTGGATGGGGAGCGTCTGTGAGCATACAAGTTTGGCCACTGATTTTTGATTGGATTTAGGTCTGCACTTTGACTAGACTATTAAACCCTTCAATTGTTGGTCTAGATGTACTGTATGTTTGAGATGAAAATAATCCTGGAAACCCATATATTCACTTGGCTGTAAATGCGCTGCATTCATTGTATCTCTTTGTGTGTAAGGAAGAACACAGCAGGCTTGGAGGAGATGAACTTAGGAAAGGGAGTGGGTGGTAGCTGATGAGAGAAAGTGGCTAAGCAGTGGAAAAAGCCAAAAAATATGGGAACCAGTAAGACTAACTATGATGTCATATAATGTGGTAAGAATAGCAATAAAGTGTTAACAGTGAAATAGAAGCACAAGAAAGATGAGGCGATTCCAATTTTTGTGTCGTCTGCAGCCTCTAACAGATTTTCTACCAAGGTTGTCCTGTCTTTAGGTCAATCCATTTAGCCATCGGCTTTGACCATATCCCGTCCCTGCTGAAGAAAAGTGTCCCCACAGCATGATGCTGCCAACACCATGTATCACAGTGTGTGCTCAGGGGGATGCGTAGAATTAATTTTTCACTTCACATGTTTGCATGTAGGACAAACAGTTCAGCTTTGGTCACATCTGACCAAAGCATCTTTTTCCATAAGTTTGTAATTATAGCAGTTTGGATTCATTGTATTTATTTATATTGTTATTTCTTGCGAGAACAACAATCAGAAATCAGGTTGTGGGAATGCAAAAGAATTACCTTTTTTTTTTCGTCATTGTTATTCACTACTTTGTGTTGCTCTGTCACAAAAAGACTCAAAAATACATTGAGGTTTGTGGTGGTAATATGTGGTAATATGACTCTAAAGAACTGACTCATTGACCTCTGACCATGACCTTGCAGGTGCTGTGTCTCAGGTGTTGGACAGTTTAGAGGAGATCCACGCTCTAACAGACTGCAGTGAAAAAGATCTAGACTTCCTCCACAGTGTTTTCCAGGACCAGCATCTACACACACTGCTTGATGTAAGTGTCCCACACAGACAGTATGTGTTCACACCCCTGACCTGTCTGTTGTGGCTCAGTGCTGCCTGTACTGTGTCTACATAATAACACATTGAAACACCAAGAGGCAATCTATGGTTGGTTTGACATGAGCTGTAGCCGTCATGTGACCTCAAAGCTTCTGATAAGAGGATGTGGAAGAGAGACAGACTTGGATCTCATTATGTCAAGAAACTTGATTTATTTAAACCTACAACTTCTCATTTAGGCTCAAAAGGCATATACCATAATTTCTACCATTTTTCCTTTTCATTGTGTTTGTGGCTTGGAGCTCATGATTAATATTATAATTTCCAGGTTTGAAAGAGAGAAATGTGTAGAAAAGGAACAAAGTGAAAGGCAGATGAGAACACTGTAGGAAGTTGCTGATGAGTGATGATCTTGTATGAAGCACCAAATTCAGCCATTATTGCCTACGATGGCCACCCAAGAAGAAGGTGAATTATAGCTGTTATCCAGTGAGGAGGAGGAGGTTAATAGAAATGTTGTCTGAGAGTAGTAACTAACAAACCTGCACCCTACACAAGGGTATTGAAGCGCTCTGTGACAGGCCCAGTGTACCTGTAATTCACCCCACTTGTGTCAAAAAATATATATACACAAATTCTGGCAGCATCCAGGTATTTGCTGTAGCGTAGTATAGTACTGTAGGTGGACCCTGGGCAACTCGGCAACACACTGGACCAACAACCATGTTTGCACAATTCTCACTTTTTGGAGTGCCGGGGGGAAGCCGGAGTACCTGTAGATGACCCGCGAATGCCCAGGAAGAACATACAAACTCCATGTAGAAAGACACCAGGCCAGGATTCAAACCCATGACCTTGTTGCAAGGCAGCAGTGCTGACAAAGTGGTAGGAATATGCTTATTGATAGTTATTAATCCAGGGTGCACTGACAAGATTAGTTTTGTTGGGTGGATTAATAGAAACCTCTCCAAGGTCTGTCATGTCAGGGCTTCTTTGTGGTTGTGTGCGTTAATACCCCTGTGTGTCTGCAAACAGTAACACTGTGGGTGGTTTGTCTGCTTTTTGATTGAAAATAACAAGCCACCAAGCATCTACATGTGAGTTGTACTTGTATTCTGCACAAACACAGTTCATCTTAAAGTCATTCAGCTGTTGCAGAACTTTGAGTTCATTTATGCGATATGCTGATGAGCCGGCAAGTCCGGATGCTCTTCTGTCTAATTGTGTTAGACAATAAACCTTTCTTTGCTCTTGAACAGAAAACATTTATTGACATGTCAAGTTTTCTTCCTGAGTTTTAGTCAGAATCAACTAAAATCCTCTTTTATCTGCTGCTTTCACTTCAGTTTGTCCTCAAGGTGAAATTTTCTTTGATAAGTGTCGACTTTTTGTGCGCAACAGAGAATGTCTTACTGGATGTAAACAAATATACAGCTAAATAAAAGAAAAAAAAACAAAAATCATCATAGAAACTGCAGCACTTGGATCTCACAATACCCTCACGCTTGCTGTCTCTCTACAAATCCAGCACCTTTTCAGATGTATTCATAATCAGACCTTTTAAAGTTTTATCTTTATCCTAAACCCTCACATGTTTATTTGTATTCTATATGATAAACCATATCATCTATATGATTGCGTTATTGTGAAGTGGAAGGAAAATGATATTTTGTTTTACTTCAGTTTTTCCAAGAGAAATCTGTAAAGTGTGATGTACATTTATATTCAGCCCCCTTGAGTCAATACTCACCTTTAGTGCAATTAAAGCTGCTTTTGATTTATGTCTCTTCCAGTTTTGAACATCTGGAGTCTGAAACGTTTGATCGTTCTTCTTTGTGAAGAAGGTCACGCTCATTGAGCTCGAATAGAGATCATATGTAAACATACATTTCAAGTTTTGCCACAGATTCTCAGTTGGATCTAGGTTTGAACTTTGACTGGGTCATCCTAACCCATGAATATACTAAACCAAGGGTCCCCAAACCCTGGACTCCGGTCCAAATCCGGACCCAGCGAGCTTTTCATTCAGACCGCAAAGGTGCTAAATTTAGACGGAAAAACTGCACCCACTGTCCGTTTCAGGTTTAATAAATCACATTGCGGGTGGTAAGTAATTACCTTTGCATGTCCCTCTCCCATGTATTTGCGAGTTCGGGTGATCAGGATATGTTTTGCATATTCAGGAAGGCAACCATGCTAAAACATTTGTGCGCGCTGTTCCGCCCATTTGACACATGCAGTGCGATGCTTTGCACACGTAACCCAGTTTGTATGCGTTTGAACTGCTCTCCTTATCAGAGAGTATTTGGTGTCTCTTTTGGTGATTTAGGGTTCAGCTAATACTGGGAATTATCAAGTAAAGTTCCTCTCTCATCTTCTTTTTCGAGGGCCATTTAAAAGGCTCCTGTCGTTTTTAGACAGGTCATGAAATCTTTCTGTCTTGATTCCCATACATGCTTTCAGCCTGACTGTTAATAGTCAGCTATCTGCTCTCCACTTCTGTCTGTGACTCAGATAAGAACATAAACAGCTGAGCTGCAGGCCCCAGCTGCAGACGGGTGACTTGCTGCTGCGTCACCACATCACAACCATATGTAGGGAATAGAGCAGACCTTAGATAAATGTTGTCTTTTTGCCTTTCTAATGGCTGGCCCTGTTTCCTTCTCACAGTTTTTTTGCTCAGCCCTTTTTCTGATATGTAAGCCAGAGTGTCCGCAACAGGTCATTGGGAATTTGCAGTTTAAATGAGACTGAGAACAATCGACTTGTGTTTAAAGTTTTTATTTTACATACAGTTTAAATTCTCTTTCAGTCAGAGTATAAAGCACTGTAACTACTCTGGTGTTCATCACTGAGTTATTGTGTGTCAGATGAGTTGCTCCTCTTCTCTCTCTTACAGAAGTGAGGCTTCTGTTCTTGTCTTATAGGTTAGACTCATCAAGTTACAAGACGTTCTAATAATGTAATAACTAACATTATTACATTATTAGCATTTTCTTTAGCCTGTAAGTGTTTTATTTATTGTTGTTGTTTACAACTTTTCAAAGCTGTAAAATGGATCTTCCACAAGGATCACTTTTGGGACAACTGCTACTTTGTTTTCATATTAATGAATTACATGAAAGTTGTAAAGATGTTCAGTCCCATATGTGTGCAGATGATGGTGTCATTACTGCAAACACTCCACAGCGGGCCACAGAGGAAAGAAACAGGCAAATAATGGGAGTCTTACAACGGTTTAAGGAAAAGTTTCCATCCTTGAATTGCACCAAAACAGTCTCAATGTGTTCATCAGACAAAAAGTCAGTACTTTTATTCTGCTAATTGATGAGAAATTAAAAAGTAGATGATTAGGAAAGTTTCTATTACTAAAAAAAAATTATCTAAACTGCCTTTGTCTAAGAGATAAGATCATGTTTGCTGGTACATGCTGCTAAAATATATTTGCATGTTTTAATTGTGTCACATTTTTTCTTTTTGTGTAACTGTCTGGGGCCAAACTAGCCAATCAGTTTTAAAGCCTGTGATGCTCTTGCACAAACAAGCATTGAAAGGTTTGGACCAAAAGCCAGTGAAGTGGCATTGTTGTAAAACCTTCAATAAAAGCTTTGATAGTATTATGCATTTGTCGTTTATAGTATTGATGTTTACTTTTAAATGGTCGCTACACCTTGCAAGTAGGTGCTGGGTTCGACTCCCGGCCAAGGGTCTTTCTGCATGGAGTTTGCATGTTCTCCCCGTGAATGCATGGGTTCTCTCTGGGTACTCTGGCTTCCTCCCACAGTCCAAAAACGTGACTGTTAAGCTAATTGGTCTCTTTATAATTGCCTTTAGATGTGCATGGTTGTTTGTCCTGTGTGTCTCTGTCTTGCCCTGATGGATTGGCGACCTGTCCAGAGTGTGCCCCGCCTCTTGCCTGTAGAACCACTAGATATTAATGTTAATATCTAGATGTTAATAACCTTGTCCCAGAGGTGATTAGTCAAATGATTTCAAGGTCACCCACTGAAATATCTAGAACTTCCACTGTTCAGCACCTTTTATGCATCTTTTTTCTTTTCACATTGAAGTCTTTTTTTAGATCTCAATAGGTTAATTTGTGTTATTAGTTTAACAGGTTAACTTCTAAAAACCTTAGTAGGGATTGGGCCTGGGAATTAGCTTTTGGCTCCAGTGCCTGTAGACAGCACAACAGTTTTATGTGCGCAAATAAATTTGTTTTTTGCTTTCTTCTTCACAGATTCACCAACACCATCAATCTGCATCTATCAATTACAGATATTTCACAGGTCTAATAATCAGTAAATTCTGTACTCACGTTTATTCACCAATTGTTATTTAATTATTATTCATAATATTAGTCATTATTTAATTATTATTCATAATAATAATTGAAGAATGTTCATTCTGGGAATTATAGTCCTCAGTATAGTTAGTTCTTGAATCAAGCCTATGAGGCCTCACCAGTGCTGCATTAAAATGGATAATACTCATCAAGTGAAATCTGTTTCTACTCTGCAGACTTTACAAACCACAAAAATCTAGTCTAGATGGCCTCAGTTCTTTCTGACCCCTGTCCCTATGTTCAACCATGTTTACAGCCAGAGACTGGTCTGCAAGGAAGAATAGGTTAACCACATTGTGGTTGACAGAGGAACTTGAAGTTTGCTGATTCAGACTTGCTGGAAGATGTGTTGCTAATAGTTAAAAATATAGCGAAACTGCATTTCAGAAACTTAACTGACTGCCTTTATTTTTAGATGACATAAACAGATGTAGACTAGCATAGCTGGGTCCACCCTGTTTGAATCCAGTTTTTCAGCTGTTCAACGGTCTGGTCTTAAAGTAATAAAAAAATCTACTACATTAATAAATTAATGTTCTTTGCAGAATCACAGGTGCCATTCTTGGCATAATGATACAGTTAAAACTAAATGCTTGCATACACTGTATCAAAAGACATAGAATTGTTTTTTAGTTTTCACTGTTTAACAATAAGACTAAGCTTTTCCTCTTTCAGGTCAGTTAGAATTACCAAATTATTTTTGTGTGCATAATGCCAGAATGATTCAAATTTGGACGTTTACATACATTTCCTGAGTGGAACTGCTGTTCATTCTGTACGACTTATTTATTTTTAGTTTTGGCCTATTTGTTTACATCAGATAGTCTAGCAACTTATAAATTATAAACCATGGGAAGAATATTAATATATTGTGGCACATATAACATTTTCCTTAGCCATTCTTCAAAATTGGAAAGACCAGAGAAAGTTCTATATGATTAAGGTTCATTTGCTTTAATCTTCATAAATCAGGTTTATTTGTCTCATCCTGCCCATATCTAAGCGACAATGAACTGTAACAAACGAGGTTTGATGAGGAGACATATTAATCTTGCATGGTGGAGGGTCAGTGATGCTCTGGGCCTGTTATATGTTTTCACTGTGTTTTTACTGTTTTCACTGTGCTATAAAAGATTAATCTATTTTAAGGCATTACAAATCTTTATCAGAACTACCAATCATAGAGGAGGACACTGTATATTTTCTTACTTTCTTTTGGACTGCAAGCACTCCCACTTAGTATCTATGGGGTGACTTCATTGGAAATTTTGGTAAATGATGTCTGACATTTTCCTGCTAAAACAGCATCATCCCTACTGGGAAGAGATGTTTTTTTGATGGGAACAAATGTTTTAGCTGCCCATGCCTGATCAACAGCTAAGTGTGATTATGCTTTAAGTGTAGCCAGCTGGACCCACCTAAGAACCAGATGACAATGGACCATATTCTTACTGTTTTGAGCAGCATCTCTGGAATAGGTGAATAAACAAGTTTAATGACAAGTTTAACTTATCTTACATGCAGATGAACCCTGAAAGCCTGAAAAATAAGGAATCGTATGTGGCATGCACAGATTGAGTTGAACAGAAACGTGTGTGTGTGTATGCATTCTTAGAGGCTCAATAGGTCAAAGTGTGTGAAGCAGTGGTGGTGGGAGCTGCAGATGTCTCCTTTTCAGCTTCACTTTCTCACCCCTCCCCTGCTCTGAGAAAAGGCTGTTGTCGGGCATCGGTACCACTCACAGACAGCCACCATGGCGCTCAGACATCCTGCAGACTGTGTTCGGATGGAGTGTTAGAACTCATTTGCACTCTGCCGGGATTTTGTTTGTCGAGCCCTCGCTGCTTTTGGGAGCTTTGCTGGTGTTTACTTCCTGTTTTACTCTCCCCTGATGTGTTCACAGGAACCACGTTTTGTCAAGCGATACCTCGAGGTAAATTTGAAGTGAGCTCAACACCTCCTGTGTGTGTTTTTGGTGTGTGACATGCATAATGAGGCGGTTTAGTAAAGCACATTTATTTTTTTCTTTTCCCCTGTGGTACTTTCTACAGTTCCTTAGGCTCCTCTGAGCTACATGAGATGGAGAATAAACATCTGTCGGTATTCAGTATTGAAGATATGTGGTTTTCATCTGAAAATATTTATATATATATATATTATATAATATATATATATATATATATATATATATATATAATATATATATATATATATATGTATGTATATATATGTACTGTATGTATGTATGTATGTATATATTGCTGATATTGCTGTTTTTCGCTGTTGGCTCACAGATTCATTCACAAGACTGTGAGGTTTTTTCTGTGCATGACAGTAAACAAGTTATTCTGCATTTGTTGAAACAACCTATCGGTTCCTACCTGCAAATACAAGGTTTTCTTTTGATTTCTGTAGTCGTAATCTACTATTTCTTTTTAAACTTTAGTTCATTTTCATGTGAAATTACTAATACTGATCAGGCATAACATTATGACCAGTAACCAACATTGATGTTTTTTTTTTTAATTATAGCCCCTGTTAGTAGGTGGGACATATTTGGCAGCAAGTGAACATTTTCTTCTCAATGTTGATGGGTTAGAAGAAGGTAAAAGGGCAAGAATAAGAATGTGAGCGAGTTTGATGAGGGTCAGTTTGTTATGGCTAGACGACTGGGTCAGAACATCTCCAGAACTGCAGCTGTCATGGGATTCTCCTTGTCTGCTGTTGTTAATATGTATTAAAGTGCTCCAAGAAAGCAACTGTGGGGAACCAACGATACAGTTATGGGCTCTATGCTCAGAAATGTACTTGGAGTGTGAGCCAACAGACGAGCCGGCTTTCTTACGGTTTCTTATTATATAGGTGGTTGGAATGTAGATTGACTTGTCAGTTGAAAACTTTACTTTTTGGCTCAGGTCTATCATCACCCCAACAAATAGGCACAGCGTTGGTATCACTGCATTCACTGACCTAGTCGGCTGATCAATCAGTCCATTCTACTCTTATTTGCAAACAAGACCTCAAGATCCTTAAACTCCACTTGGAGCAGTAACTTCTTCCCAACTCAAATGGGGCAGCCAACCCCAGCCTTAGATTAGGCCCCTTTCTTCAATGTGAGTCTTGTAAAATGATCGATGCTTTGAGGGAGGTATAAGTCAGCCCGCCTCTTTTAAACCTCTGATTCTGCAACTGAGGTAGTCACAGACCCGCCCCCCCGTCTTCTGAGTTGTACGGGGGAAGCTGGCTTTGCTGGTCGAGGGAGTGATGTAGTGAAAGTGATTTGATTTGTACTGTCAGCCAGCTGCAGGACTTAACAGCGTTAACAAGACTCAGAAATCATTTCAGACCAGAAGAGTTAGAAGGTGAGATAAATAATTCAACTGCTCAGTCAACAATAGAATCACTACACTGAGTTTCCTGCCATTTTTGTTTAGAAAAGAAGAGTATGGGAGACTTCCAATGCAGTTTGTATGCGTAGTGCTGATGTTGAGGCCGCAGGACGCCTTCTGTTGTCCCACACTGTCGGCTATATTTATGAAAACTCACAGTTGTGCAGGATATCTTCACTTGTTAGAAACATCTCTCAGTCATCTAGGACAGTGGTTTTCAATCCTGGTCCTCAGGACCCACTGTCCTGCATATTTAAGGTGTGTCCCTCCCTTTACACACCTGACTTAAATAAATGGGTGATTAACAGGCCTTTGCAGCACTTGATGGCTGCTGAAGAGTTAATGCAATCATCTGATTCCAGTGTGCTGGAGCCATGACACATCTAAAATATGAATGAGAGTGGGTCCTGAGGACCAGGAATGAAAACCAATGATCTCGAGCATCATACATACTTTAATTGACGCCAACCTGACTTCTTCTCCTGTTACTTGCATAAAGTTTGCCTATCAACCAAAATATGTCTTCAGGTCATCTTTTGGATGATAGGGGCACTGCATGAACCCATGCACCGCCCCAGTGCATTGGTTCAGAGTATTAGACTTAAATTGTAGCCAGAGCAATCACAATTATAGGGCCTTTAAGGGACCAGTGGTGTTCATCTTCAGTCCTCATAGGCCAGAGTCCTGCATGAATATGTCCCTGCTCTAACTCACCTAAATATATAGCCCTTATTGTCCCTTCAAAGAATATAAACAAACACCTAAAAATAGATTGACTCCCTGGATGACAAAGAGTTTGGAGAAGGCATGTAAAAAGAAAAATAAGTTATATAAGGATTTCATTAAATGCCCAACTCAGGAAAAAGAAGAAAAATATAAAATATATAAAAATAAATTAACATCAGTGCCCAGAAAGCAAAAACAGGATTATTATGATAGGTTGCTGCAAAAATACTGCAATAACATTAAAGGTACTTGGAATATAATTAATAGTATTATTAAAAATAATAAAGATAGCGATTTCACATTAGGTATTAAACACAACAACACTACAGTAGAAGGATATTGTTGAAGTTTTTAACAAGTACTTTGTTAATATCGGTCCTAATTTAGTTAATAAATTGCCAAAGGTTACAGATGGAAGACATAATTATAAATTTAACAATATTAATACAATGTTTCTGGGAATAGTGAGTGAAAGTGAGGTAATATACGTAGTTTAAAAAAAAAAAAAAAAAGAAATCCAAAGATTGTAATGATATGGTTAATTTGTAAAGAGGTTAAATTTTAAATATTTTAAAAACCTCTTACCTATATTTTTTAAACAGATCATTTTTTCTGGAACCTTTCCTGACAAAATGAAGATGGCAAGGTTTTTCCAGTTCATAAAAGTGGAGACAAGCAAATATTAAAAAATTTACAGGCCGATATCATTGCTACCATAATTTTTAAAATTTTGGGAAAAAAATTTTCAAAAAAAAGGCTGGACTTCTTCTTAAAAAATATAATATACTGAACGAGCACCAGAACCCCCGGGGTTCAGGAAAAACTGCTCCACAAACTTTAGCTGTGATGGAGTTTTTTGGAGCACATTGCTGCAGCAGTTTCCAAAACTTAATACTGTAGGTGTGTTTTATTGACCTATGAAAGGCATTTGATACTAGTGACCCCCCCACGCCGACTATTAGGTAAATGTGAATTGTATGGCTTTCGGGGGTTACATATCAGGGGGTACTTGAGTAATAGATTACAATATGTTAAAATTAACAAAACACAAAGTCAAAACAGACAAAGTAAAAAAATTTTGGGCCTTTCCTCAAGGGGCAGTTCTAGGACCTTAAAAGTATTTATACTTTATTTAAACGATATTTTTTCGCAGTATCCCGTTATTTTAAAAATTATTTTTTTGCAGACGATAAAAAATTTCTTTTTTTCCTGGAAAAAAAATGGATGAAATAATAAAAAACAGTACAAATAGGAAATTGGCTAAGTTGAAAACATGGTTTTGATTACAAAAAGTTGTCATTAAATGAAGGAAAAAAAAAAATTTTTGTATTCTCTGGTAATCGGATCTTTTTAAAAATGTAACAGTTATGGGAAAATGGAGTTTAAATCAAAAGAGTTGTATGGAAAAAACATTTTTGGGGTTATTATAGACCCAAAAAATTTAGTTGGAAACCTCACATAGAATAATTTAGAAATAAAGTTTGCAAAAAATATTGGAATATTGGTTAAAAAAAAAAAAAAGATTTAAAAATGTTTTAAAGGGGTTTTTATATATATTCCTTTTTTTATGTCTTAATTTGTCTTACTGCTCAGAAATCTTGGGGGAAATGCAAAATAAAACAATTATTGATATATTAGTTAAGTTGCAAAAAAAAGCTATAAGACTTATTACTAAGGTGGGATACAGTGAACCAACTGATAAAATCTTTTATTCAAAGTAATACATTAAAATTTAAAGACATTTTTTTATATAAAAATACTGGATATAATGTACAAAGCATTGGAAAAAAAGCCTCCTTCTGGGATTCCAGAGATTATTAAGCTAAGAGAGAATAAATTTAAATTTGCGAGGTTTTTTTATATTTGAATGTGCAAAAAAAGAGAAAAGCCAAAAAAGTCTAGAAAGGTCTCAGTTTTGGTGTGAAATTGTGGAATGAATTGAATGATGGAGTTTAAGGTAATTAAAATTTTTTTGGTGAACTTTTTAAAAAGCTTTAAAATGTAAACTGATAAAATCATACGCTGTTATGTAGATTTTTATATGTATTGTGAAGACATCCTGGTAGGTTGTAAGGTAAAAGAAAAATAGGGTAGGCAAGAATAAGCTTAGCTTCGGCCAATTCCTTTTTTGGTAAATTGTGGGTTTGTTTATTGTTATATTTTTTTTTCTCCTTTGTTTGGTGTGGACAATTTACCAAAATAAAGTGAAGTATAAATAAAATATATACCCCAAATTACCTCCTCAGCATGTCCCCAGGTTCTGCAGAGGCCTGGTAATGGTCTGTTACAGAGCTCCTCACCCCATCTCCAAGGGAGTGCCCGGCAACCCTGTGGAGGAAGTTAATTTCAGCCGCTTGTATCCGGGATCTCATTCTTTCGGTCGTGACCCAAAGTTCATGCCCATAGGTGAGGGTAGGAACGTAGACCGACGGATAAATCGAGAGCTTCGCTTTTCGGCTCAGCTCTCTCTTCACCACAACGGACCGGCACAACGTCCTCATTACTGTGGCAGCCGCACCGATCCGATCTGTCGATCTCCCGTTCCATTCTCCCCTCACTTGTGAACAAGACCCTGAGATACTTGAACTCCTCCACTTGAGGCAAGAACTCCCCTCCAGCCTGAAAGGGCAAGCCACTCTTTTCCGGTCGAGAACCATGGCTTCTAACTTGGAGGAGTTGATCCTCATCCCAGCCGCTTGGCTAGAGGGGGCCAGCAGGACCAAGATCTCTGTAAAAAAAAAACGAAATCCACTGGTCCCCAAACCAGACCCCCTCCGGCTCTTGGCTGCGCATAGAAATCCTGTCCATAAATGTTATGAACAGGATCGCTGCCAGAGTCCAACATGTACCGGCAACAGGTCTGTTTTAGTACCGGCAATGCGGACCAAACTCCTGCTCTGCTTGTGCAGAGACAGGATGGCCCCTAATAAAGGGCAGCCGACTCAGTACTCCTGGAGCGTCCCTACAGGGCATCACGAGGGACATGGTCAAATGCCTCTTCCATGTCCACAAAACACATGTGGACTAGTTGGTCCACATGTGTTTTCTCAAACTCCCATGAACCCTCGAGCACCCTGTAGAGGGTGTAGAGCTGGTCAGAATGAAAACCACACTGCTCCTCCTGAAGCCAAGGTTCAACAATCGGCCAGACTCTCCTCTCCAATAACCTGGCATAAGCCTTACATGGGAGGCTGAGGTGTGTGATCCCCCTGTAGTTGGAACACACCCTCCAGTCCTCCTTCTTACGAAGGGGGACCCACCACCCCGGTCTGCCAGTCCAGAGACACTGTCCCTAACCGCCATGCAATGTTGAGGCGTGTCAGCCACGACAGCCCCAAAACATACCGAGATTATGGGTTACTTAGGGCAAATCTCATCCACCCCCGAAGCCTTACCACCGTGGAGCTTTTTAAACGCCTCGGTGACTTCAGCCTGGGTGATGAAAGAGTCCAACCCAGAGTCCCCAGCCTCTGTTTCCACCAGGGAATGCGTGACGGCAGGATTGAGGAGATCCTCAAGTACTCCTTCCACCGCCGGATTCTGTCCCCAGTCAAGGTCAGCATCTCTCCACCACTGTAGACAGTGTTGGCGAAGCACTGCTGCCCTCTCCTGAGGCACCAGACAGTTTGCTAGAATCGCTTCAAAGCCGACAGGTAATTCTGGCACCAAGTGCACTGATGCACAAATTCTTGAACATGGTGTTCATTATGGACAATCTGTTACTGCCACAGAAATCCAATTATGAAACACCACTTCAGGTCCGGTAGGCCATTCCTCCCAATCACACCCCTCCAGGTGTCACTGTCATTTCCCACGTGGGGGTTGAAGTCCTCCGGCAGAATGACGGAGTCTTCAAAACAGGGACTACCCAGCACGCCCGACAGGGACGCCAAGAAGGCCGGGTACTCTGTGCCACCGCTCGGCCAGTAGGCCGAAACAACAATCAGAGACCTGTCCCCGACATGAAGGTGCAGGGGTGAAACCCTCTTATCCACAGGGGTAAACCCCAACACGAGATGGCTGAGTTAGGGGACGAAAAGCAAACCCACCCCAGAGTAGAAGAGAGTCCAACCTCTCTTGAGGAGCTGGGTTCCAGAGCCCATGCTGTGCGTAGAGGTGAGCCTGACTATTTCTAGCCCGTATCTCTCGACCTTCGGCACAAGCTCAGGCTCCTTCCCTTCCAGCGAGGTGACATTCCACATTCCTAGAGCCAGTTTAAGCATCCGGAGACTGGGTCGTTGAGGTCTCCACCTTCGTCCGCTGCCCAATTCTCTTTGCACTGGTCCCTCATGGTTCCCCCTGCAGGTGGTGGGCCCAGTGGGGGATGTCCTCGCATCTCTCTTTCGGGCTTGACCCAGCCGGGTCCCGTGAGGACTAACCAGTCCTGACCCCAGGCCTGGCTCCTGGGTGGGACCCGGCTCCACCGTACCAGGCGACTTCACGTGCCTCATTCTAGTGGTTCTCATGAAAGCGTCTGAACCGCTCTTTGTCTGACCTGTCTCCCAGAGCCAGTTTGCCATGAGAGACCCTACCAGGGGCATTTAAGCCCCGGATGACATAGCCTCTAGGATCATTCGAGCACTCAAACCCCTCCACCACGTTAAGGTGCCAGTTCAAGGAGGGACTATGTCTCTCAGCTAGCCTCAGAACGCCATGGGCTTCCCACTGAGGAGCTGGAGGAGGTGTCTGGGGAGAGGGAAGTCTGGTTGTCTTTACTGAGTCTGCTGCCCCCGCGACGCAGTTCCGGTTGAAGCGGAAGACGGCGACGACGAGTTTTGTCAGAAAGTGTGTTTAGCTAATTTCAAATGATCACTGTTGGCTTGTTTTTATCCTGATACTTTCTGGTGTCATGTCTTTCCCATGTAATACATGCACAAAGACCCAAACAGCTACATAGTTTAAAAGACAATGGTTATCCATTGGACCAGGTCACCTTCTTTCATTCCTTCTTTGTCTGGGTCTGCACTACCATTCAGTTCTTGATGAACTGCTTTAGATAAATTCCAACCTTTGTGGATCAGGAACATCGAATAGGCCTCTGGTGTTGACTTGGAAACCAAGTCAGACGTCTTTCTTCTTCTGTTTTCACGAGAAAGCTTTCAATTCCTTGGAAATTATGTGCTACAGCTTGGTCCATATTTATTCCCCGCAGGTGTCCATCATTCCCTGCAATGTTTTTCAGGTAGATCGGACAAATAGTGAGAGACTTGTTGGTGGGCCCAAGAGACAGCTGCATAATTCTACTCCAAAAATTTTCAGAAGAAGCTTTTTTGCATGTTTATGTTCTTCAGGATCAAGCCGCAAAAGCACACATCTGCTCCTCAGGGAGCTTAACTAGTGCTGATTTATATATTGCTTTGCCTGAATATGTTACAAAACAGATTCAGCACATCATGTCGACTACAATTTTATTTAGTTTTATTTTAAAGCTATAATTTTTTAATCTATTTTATACAGTGGCCAGTAACCCATCAAATTTTAATTGTTTTTTTGACTTTGAGGCTTGATGGGTAAACTACGAAAATGGTCGGAAAGGATTGATTGCCCAATTCTTAAATTAGTAAAAATGATTAACATACAATATGATGCTGTAAAAAACAATGTCCCAATATTATAGGTTGTTTATTCTTGTTTTAAATACTTTTGCATAGTGTCTTACATGCCATTAACATACTCAGATAAACATGTAAGTAGGGTAATTTTAAAAACCACTTTGAAAATAATTTCATACTTCATAAAATCTTATTTGTCAGTGCAAATTACAAGTTGCCTGTTTGTTTCTGTAGTGTTTTTAGCAATGTGCTGATCCAGATTTTTGGCCATGATATTAAGATTAAGTCAATACCAAGTCCCAATCCTATACTTTATGATCAGTAAAATCAATATTATGTACTGCATATGCTTAAAAACTGTAGCTGTAGGTGTAGTAAAATAACATAGAACGTTTTATCTGTAAAAGTATTTTGTCCCAATTAAAGTTTCAGTAGGACAGCATCTTGTCCAACTTGGGTTCTTTCAGTTTCAAAAGCTACTTAAAATTTAGGCAACCAACCAACTTTCCATAGATACTGTACATCTGACTCCACACTAAAATAGTTTACAAGAAAAGTCAGTCGAATTATACAGACAGACAGATTCCAAGTCAAGTACATAAATTCCAATTGGTCCTAGTTATCAAACAATGCAGTCAGAATCAGTTTATTATTATTTAAATTGGTTAAAAAGTTTTCTGTCTAAGGAAACCCAGCCGATTACATTATGTAGTTGACTTTGCAGCAATTCCTCATACCAACCATGCTTGTAGTGACAGCGGAAAGGAAAACTCACCTTTAACAGGAAGAAACCTCCAGCCAAACCAGGCTCAGTGTGAGCAGCCATCTGCCGCTGGGGTGTTGAAGAGAGCACACACAAAGAAGAAGCACAGAAGCACTGATCCAGGATTACTTTCTATGTTAGAGAAGTAACAAGTTAATGGCAGTAGTAGCTCCTTTAGTGGCTTCATCTAGGAGAGAACACAGCTAAACAGAAAGGAACTCAGACAGTTTTTAAGGATCTGGAATGAAAGAGAGCACATTCAGGTAGGCACAGTAAAAGCTCAACCAATAGCTATGTCTAGGAGAGAATCAGAGTACCTCAAAGGACAGGGCATGAAATGGTTACTGGTGTCAAGGCATACCACGGTATTATAAAGGAACATAAACTTCCTGTCATACTGTTTCACCTTTGTAATCCAGCAACAGTTCTGATAAGTCTAGCCTCTCAATATGGTGACAATGTTGATGTGTGTGATATGTTATAAATCATTTTGAGAAGACTGCAAATGTTATATTGTGTGTGTGTGTGTATATATACATATATATATTATATATATATATATATATATATATATATATGTATATGTATATGTGTGTGTGTATATGTATGTGTATACTGCTCAAAAAAATAAAGGGAACACTTAAACAACACAATATAACTCCAAGTAAATCAAACTTGAAATGAAATCAAACTGTCCACTTAGGAAGCAACACTGATTGACAATCAGTTTCACATGCTGTTGTTCAAATGGAAAAGACAACAGGGGGAAATCTTTGGCGATTAGCAAGACACACTCAATAAAGGAGTGGTTCTGCAGGTGGGGACCACAGACCACTTCTCAGTACCTATGCTTTCTGGCTGATGTTTTGGTCACTTTTGAATGTTGGTGGTGCTTTCACACTCGTGGTAGTATGAGACGGACTCTACAACCCACACAAGTGGCTCAGGTAGTGCTGCTCATCCAGGATGGCACATCAATGCGAGCTGTGGCAAGAAGGTTTGTTGTGTCTGTCAGCGTAGTGTCCAGAGCCTGGAGGCGCTACCAGGAGACAGGCCAGTACACCAGGAGACGTGGAGGAGGCCGTTGGAGGGCAACAACCCAGCAGCAGCACAGCTACCTCCGCCTTTGTGCAAGGAGGAACAGGAGGAGCACTGCCAGAGCCCTGCAAAATGACCTCCAGCAGGCCACAAATGTGCATGTGTCTGCACAAACGGTTAGAAACCGACTCAATGAGGATGGTATGAGGGCCCGACGTCCACAAATGGGGGTTGTGCTGACAGCCCAACACCGTGCAGGACGCTTGGCATTTGCCAGAGAACACCAGGATTGGCAAAGTCGCCACTGGCGCCCTGTGCTCTTCACAGATGAAAGCAGGGTCACCCTGAGCACATGTGACAGACGTGACAGAGTCTGGAGACACCGTGGAGAGCGATCTGCTGCCTGCAACATCCTTCAGCATGACCGGTTTGGCAGTGGCTCAGTAATGGTGTGGGGTGGCATTTCTTTGGATGGTCGCATGGCCCTCCATGTGCTGGCCAGAGGTAGCCTGACTGCCATTAGGTACCGAGATGAGATCCTCAGACCCCTTGTGAGACCATATGCTGGTCCAGTTGGCCCTGGGTTCCTCCTAATGCAGGACAATGCTAGACCTCATGTGGCTGGAGTGTGTCAGCAGTTCCTGCAAGATGAAGACATTGAAGCTATGGACTGGCCCACCCGTTCCCCAGACCTGAATCCGATTGAGCACATCTGGGACATCATGTCTCACTCCATCTACCAACGTCACGTTGTACCACAGACTGTCCAGGAGTTGGTGGATGCTTTAGTCCAGGTCTGGGAGGAGATCCCTCAGGAGACCATCCACCGTCTCATCAGGAGCATGCCCAGGCGTTGTAGGGAGGTCATACAGGCACGTGGAGGCCACACACAATACTGAGCCTCATTTTGACTTGTTTTAAGGACATTACATCAAAGTTGGATCAGCCTGTAGTGTGTTTTTCCACTTTAATTTTGTGTGTGACTCCAAATCCAGGCCTCCATTGGTTAATACATTTGATTTCCATTGATGATTTTTGTGTGATTTTGTTGTCAGCACATTCAACTTTGTACAGAACAAAGTATTCAATGCAAATATTTCATTCATTCAGATCTAGGATGTGTTATTTGAGTGTTCCCTTTATTTTTTTGAGCAGTGTATATCTATATATATATATATATTTTATTTGTCTACTGTCTGTTGTGTGAAAAGTGGTTACATTTCTCGATGGTTGCTGAACTTGTTGCTGCTTCTCTTATTAGACTGGAAACAGAGGGGCGTTTGTATCATTTCACTGCTTGTTACAAGCTTCTGGTTATCTGCATGAGTGTTTGTGTGTGTGTGCGTGCGTCTGACTGTGTGTGTATCTATGACCCAGTGCTCTCATGGCAGCACACTCTGCTTACATGCTGAGCTGCAGGTCAAATGAAAATTACAAACTGCTTAGCAAACATCACACACTTGTTCCTTTTTCATATGATAATGGTTGTGTTAGGCAGTCATGGTGGTCTGTATTTGAGGTCCTAAAGGCTGCTCTGTTTTAGTTGAGCCACAGCTGCCGGCATTGTTTAGACTGCCTTTCAGGGCTGTTTTGTCTTCATGCACATAGTCTTCTTAGGACATCTGCACTAGTCTGTTGCGTCAAACTGTTTATCACCAGTCAGGTCCGACAATCAGAGATGAGAAGTGGATTGTTATTGTCAATGAGGAAAAGACAAATAACACAACAAACATGCCTAAATGCATAGTCACACTTTTTTTTCCTTGCAAAAAACTACACACCCGCTTGGACTGCAGATCAGTATAGCTGTCAGATATGTGGCATGACATCTGTGTTGGTTATAGCCGAAGTCTCAAATAGATGTGTTGTGCTAAATGTGTTCTTCTCAAAATATTTCTGAAACACTAAAAGAGCTGAAAGAGCTGAGAGAGCTACTTTGCAGCTGAGGTACTTTACATCTTTGAGCATGAAAATGTAGAACCCCAACACACATTTCTTCCGTTGTAACATTTGTAACTCCAGCATTATAAATAACACCCCTGTCACACTTATTGCATGTCTGCCTTGTGGTTCAACAGGGCTCTCGCCGGTGCATCTCAGCGTAGTGGGTCTCTACGGCCCTTTGACTGACATCTGAGCTCCCTCTCCGTGTGGTTTTTATGTCGGCTATAGCAGATGCGCTGAGTCTTTTCCCGCTTCCTTTAACCCTATGACCCTGGGTGACCGCTAATGGTAAAGCTTTCTAAAATTGTGTCATCTTCAAAGGGTGGGTATAAACAGCGTCATATCACGGCGTTCTTCCCTGTTGCTGCTAAGCACAAATCGGGTGACGGTCATTCCACTAATGTTGAGGAGCAAAATGGCGGGCCTGCACCCAGTACTAGCACTGCGTCAATCATAGACAAGGAGGTCATTTCTGCTGTTGGAGGGCTTATCAAGCAGAAGAAACTGAGGTCTGGCATCAGTGTTTTTACCCAAGGATATGTAAAACAATTCCATGGCATGAGCGTTGGGGCTTAGATTTGCTACTAGGCACTCTTAGACTTGGTAATAGATTGTTGAAAAATCCCAGATTGCCATTGTTAAGTATGGGAAGAAAAATAAAGTGAGATAAGGAAATCACAGAAAAAATAATGTACTCCAGCCTGATGCAGTTCAACAAAGACTTCATGGGAAGAAAAGGACAACAATGTAAAATCCGACTCGCAATAAAAGGCTGCTTGGTATCATCTGTAATGGATGGAACTTCACTTAGTACAGACTCACTCACTGAAATCCTTCTTTCTTTTCAGCTCTACGACAAGATCAACACCAAGTCAACGCCGCAGATCCGAAACCCCCCCAGTGATGCGGTGCAGAGAGCCAAAAGGGTGACTGAACACACACAATCACACTCGCCCTGGGTTGTCATATTTTATAATGATAGTTTGGATTTTCTGATGTGAGTTTCTCTTACATTTTCAGTAACATGACATCTTTCTACCAGTAGTAGAAAAATGTCACTGTATGACACTGAGTTTGTAAGAAATCCTCAGAGCGGTGGAAGGTCACATGGACCCCTGTTTCAGCTAGCTTTAACAATTTAAAACATCTCAAAGGGAAAATTTTCATATCTGATGAAGATATCAGTGGATTTTAAATGCACACAAGACTGTTAAGTTTGTTTTCTCACCCGAACAACATTCATGTTATTACAGTAAAGTTTCATTGGTTGAGGCTATATCAGTCTGCCTCAAAATGCTCTAAATTATTGAGAACTATGTTCCTACTTCACTGCGGAGGATCTCCCAGCTACACTGATAATAAAACATGTAATAATTTGCATAAATGTGATTACAACCAAGAAATTATGCAATTATGAATTCAATTCTATCCATTTTTAAAATAATCTTACCCAACAAACTTTCTAAAATTGACTGAAATTAATTAATTTAATTCTTCAAATAAATGAGTTAGTTTCTCACTTTTGACTTTAGACACAACTGACAATATCTTTTCATCTGCAAAACATCTGATCAACAGAATAATAGCATTTATTTAAAGTTTCCTAACCCAGTATAATATTAGATAAATTCCTGTTTATAGGATACAGACACTGCTGTAACAGACACACCCACCCCCAGGCTGCCTGTCTGAGGGCTATTGGCCTGCTTTTGCTTTCTTACATAGAGCTACTCTGTGGTCTTCTGCGTCTTATACTGGCTTTGATGAGCTCTCCACAAACAGTCCACACAGAGAGCGCGGCCTCTCAGTGCGCTGTGGTGCTTAACAAGGAGGCTGATGGAAGACAGGGAAGGAGTGGGTGTGGAATCGCTGCTGAATATCGTGAGGCGGTTCTCCATAAACAGAATGCTGGCGCGATTTGTTGAGGGAGCAATTAAAGAGTCAGAACAGTGAGGCGAGTGGGCGAGGGCCGGCAACGTAAATCCCAGAGGTGTTCAGACAGGGGAAACCGTTAAAAGGAGCAGGGCTCCATTTTTATGTGGCTTTGGTTCGTGTCAGAGTCTGGGCTAATTAACACAGAATCTTTATACAAGACTTTCAAGTCTGCTCACAGAGTCTGGGTCACATTTTCCTAACTAAATCAGCTATGATGGGTTTAAAGTGTCGTGCAGAACTTAAACAGATGCTGATGATTAAAGAGAAAAGCTTGCTTTTAGTTCTGATATTGCAGACTTTTTAGTTGTTCTCTGTCAGTCTAAGTGATGCTCAGAACAAAATCTACTGTAGTTAAATGCATCTGAGAGAAACTCCTACTTTCTGTCAACTGAAAATAAAGGGAAGTGTTTACTAACTTTGGGAGGCAATTACTGCTGCTGCAGTAAGATTTGACAGGGTTGCCAACTTTTGACTGGAACTTGAAGAGTTCTCTCTTCTGTCCTCAAAATAAAAGTCTCAAACCTAGATAAAAGATGTTAAACCTAAAGAACTAGGGCTCAGAAAAATGGCTTAGCCAGAAAATATCGACCTGCTAGGACATCTCAGAGTGGTACATCTGCAGATGGAAGGTTTGAAAGTTAAGTGTTTCGTTCACACAAACATTGATTTGTCTGTTCAGTTGGCCCCATTTTCTCTCTGTTCTCCTTCGTTTTCCTTACTTTCTGCAATTGCAAGGCCAGACAAAAAGATTTGAGTTAATACGTTCTTCAGTCACGAAGTTGGTGTCTTCAGGATCTGTTTCACTTTAAAGAGCTTTTCAAAAGAGCCTTTGAAACTCAACGTTTTTGAAAATGTGCATATTTAGAGGAACCAGCAATTTTACCCTTAATATAATGTTAAATATATAGATTTTTTTTAAAAGGTGCAAATTAGAACCACACTAGGTTTATGCAAAAATCTCTTTATGTATATATTTTTCATAAAATTAAGTACAAAATATCAAAACATAAGTGTCAAACACCTATGTAATTCTTTACTGCAAGTGTTGTGTGCATTATTAGCATTTTAATGCCATGCGAATTATAGAAACAAAATAAAGAAAGCAAAATAAAACAAATAGAAGAGAAAAAGGTGCACTTGAGTTGCTTTGGCAGACATAAAAATCACCTCCTGCACCATTAAATATAACTATTAAGGCAACGCACTAGTGGTAAACAACACTTAACTGTAAAGATTATCCAAATAAAATGTGCTAACGTTTTGTTGCGCCACTCGTTTCATCCTGGAGCAACGAGCACACTGTGAACGTCCTCCTCCTCTCTCCCACAGCCTGCGTCGGCATCGCAGCCAGGTTGCACACAGCGCCACACACCCTCCCGTCATGACACTTGATGAAAAAAACAGTGAGCAATGTGCAGGTGCGCTGAATGCTTGTACCAACCCCCCTTTCGGTTTTCGTATTTAATTGCCTAAGTAATATAATTGAAAATTAAATTTAATTGAAAAAGTAGCATTATAAGTGAGCAAGGTAGTAAAAAACAAATGATGGCTATCACTGAGACTCGAGTCCTATTGTTCAAGGTAAGAAGCTGTTCAAAAGAATCGATTCGTTTGTGGACGTCAGCCCACCACACTGCACTCCTGGCTGCCTATTAAAAGAGCACAATGTTGAAAGGTCACTGTCTTTCAAACTTGTATTCTGCTTTGAGTAAAGACACACATTTTTCTGAGCTGAGTGAGAAATTGAGAAATATCTTGAGTTGGCAATCCTGTTTTTGATGTAGTATTCTCTGTAGTTCCAACTATTGTCATCATCCAGTAGAAGGGTCTCAGTAATCTCCCGTCACCCACAAATCAAATACATTATTTAGGAAATATATTGTTTTATTAGAGTTACTCCTTCTCGTCTGGGTTGATATTTTTGCTTTAAATATAAATAGAACCATTCCTACCAGTGAACTTCCAAATAATGGCCACTAATGTCACAAAAATAAAAAAGTATTGATAGGACCATTTAGATTCTAGATTTGGCCCATAGTATAATTATATGTGGCCCATCACATAATTCCAATTTTCTACCAGAGCTGGCCCACCGGTAGACAGAGCATGCACCTCTATTGTTACAAATCCTAGAATACTCGGCTGGTGGCACACAGATATGTTTTATTTGACATTTGATTTGACATGTGCTTATAGTATTAAGCTTTACTTGTTCAAGATTCAGTGTTTGAGGAACATTTAAATTTGTTTCCATATGAAAAGGTTTATTGTTTCTGAAGAGAAGGGAAATCGTCCTCAATTATAGACAATTTTTCAATGAATCTGAAGTTTTTCATGTTTGGCCCTGGTTTACACTGATGTTTAGGGATTGCTCTAAAGCAGCTGGTTTTCTTCTGGTCAAGAGGTCAAAATGATACACAACAACACAGGTACTCAGCAATAGGACACAGGATAGCTACTGTTGGTGTCCTCAAACCTAACCCGTATCAGTGTAATTTTCTTGTGTGAGACCCATAAGTTGATCAAGTAGACAACGACTCAGTCGTCAGGTCGACTTTTTATTGAAGGTGGGTCATCTTCACTGATTGGATCATCTACTTCTGATACCAGCTAATTCCTGCTTACATTACCCACCAGCTACACCATTTTTGCAGAATTGGGTTACTTCTGGTGCCAAAAGACCAAGATGGTGACAGTCAAGTGCTAAACTTTAGCTGTTCTGAAATAGCAAAAATTATTTTGATATTAACGATATACAATGGCTGTCAAAAGTCTACACGTCAGTGTTAGTATTCAGCTTCTCGAGATTAATAAATCTAAAACTGAAAAACTGAAAAACAAGCTAATGTGTTATGGGACAAAATATAAAACCTTTGAAAGGTGTGGGAACCTGGTTGCATAAGTGTTCTCCCCTTAAACTTACACTTTGTTACAATACCTTTAGATCTAATTTCAGAATTCAGTGTTTCTCTGCTGTCAATTATAATTATCTGCAAACCCTGAAATAAGGTGTGGCTGTCTTAGATTTACCTGACATTTGCTCTTTTTTACCCTTTAGTCTGAAGCCATAGATTGGAGAGAGTTTGAGAATCAAAAATAATCTCATAGTTAAAAGGTATCAGTCATCACTGTGAGTACAAGCAGACATCCAGATCAACAAAAGACTGGCTTCACCAGAAGAATATAAATGTTTTGGTACGGCTTAGCCAGTGTCCAGAACAAAATCTGACAGTAAATCTATGGGCTCACCTAAGGAAGGCCCACAACAAATGTGCTCACCATCTGATAGAACCAGAGACGTTTTGCAAGGCTGAGTAGGCTAATATTTTCAGTTTGAGAAGTAAAATTTTAATAGACAATTACTGAGGAAGACTAAATGCTGAAATTAAATCAAGAAGTGATTCAATGAAGTATTAGTTGCAAATAGAATAGATTAGTTGATTAAATGATTATTATGATCTATAAAACCTGGAATTTTAACAGAATCTGGTGCATTCTGCAAAGCCACTGTTGGTTCTGGGTCTCTAATAAATCCAAGCAAGGTATTTATTATTCACCTACCATCTATTATTAGACAAATATTATAACTCTAAACCATTGGGATTTCAACTTTTACTCATAATAGGCTGCAATATTAAGATTTTCAGTACCACCTGAGCCCCAAAAAAGCAACCAAAACTCTTGATGAGTGAGGTTAGTTGAATGTAAAATAGACACACAGTGTACGTATCAGATTTCTGGAAAGAAATGACAGGGGTGAGGACAGGGAAATTACATTACTTCTCTAAATGAATGTACATCTCGAACAACATGCTTTGGCCTATTTAAATAAGGTTAAGTTACACAGAAGGTATTCTGAGTTAAATGACATGTAAAGCTATGTCTTGTAGCACATGGCTATGATAAAGCAGGAAGTGCTTTCTCTAGAATCGAACAAGTAATAAGCACTTGGATGTAGAAACTCCATCTCCCTTCTGCTTTCCAAGCAGCTACTCCACAGTGCAGGTTTCAGTGCACACACCCACACCCTCTAAGAGGCCTCACCTCTACAATGCCACTTTCACCAGTCAGGCTCAACAAAACTGGAGCTGACATCACACTAAGCACTGTCAGAAGGCCTGAGGAGGAGGGACGAAGCCCTCACCAGATTCTTGAACCTTGCGTGGTGTTGGTCTGACATTGTAGGGATGTGTGGGAGTGGGGTGTCGTCACGGGAACCTTGAGAAGGAGGGAATGTAGGGCTACTGGGTCGGTCTTTCTAATCTGTTTGAGGTTCAGCAGGTACATTGAGAATTACAGGTGGGAGTGACCCGAGCTTAGAGGCCAAAGGATCTCCAGCTGTTGAAAACAAACTGTCCTTTCTTGGCATCCTCAGGTTCTGGAAGAGATCTCCTGCTGCCCAGAGAAGTACGAAGCTAAAGAACTCAGACGGATACTGACACAGCCGCATTTCATGGTGAGTAGAAAGCTCCAAACAAGCTTAATAAACCTCATGACACGTTTGAATGTTTTCCCATTTTGCCACTGTAACCAGAAACAACCTTTCATTGATACAAGGATACATGGTCTTCAAAATATTTCACTTAAAAAAAAATCTAAAAGGTAATTGTTGCTCTGGCTGTATGTTTAGATTGCTGTCCTGCTGGAAGGTCAACCTCTGCCCCAGTCACTTGTGTTTTGCTGTCTCTAACAAGTTTTATTCAGAGATCTGCCCTGAATTTAGTTCAGTCCATCTTCCTGTCATCTCTGACCAGCTTCTTCGTCACAGTTAAAAAAAAGTATCTCCACAGCATGATGCTGCTACTACCATGTGTCATATGCTATGTTCAGAGTGTTTCCACCACATGTAGCATTTTTCATTTAGGTCAGAAAGTTTATCTATGGTCTCATTTGACCAGGGCACTGTCTTCCACATGTTTGCTCTAAACCCCTACATGGCTTGTGGCAAACTATGAGCAGTACCTCTCATGGATTTCTTATTGCTACCCTGCCATAAAGACTAGATTTGTTGACTGCACCATTTACCCACCTGAGGAGTGGATCTCTGCAGCTCCTCTAGAGTTGCCATGGGTCTGTTGTCAGTGTCAAGGGGGATGAATTAAAAAACAAACCACACTGCAACATTTTTTTGCAGAACAAAATGACAAAATATTATGAAGTTGGAGTGTATTGTAACAAACATATAATTCACTTACTGAGCAATTATTTAGTAGTTGCTCACTTTGCCCAAACCAATGACATTAGAGAAAACTAATGGTATTAACATTAAAACCTTGTAGTGGGTGATTAGAGTGCCTGTGGACTGTCTGCAGCCTCCCTCAGTAAGCTTATCACATTAATGCGTATGATTTCCTCACTAATCAATGAGCTGCTCAGTATCAGATGAACAGACTATTGTGTGTGTGTGTCGGCACATGAAAAGGAAGCAAACAGGAAAGAAAATTGCATCAAAAAACAGTGAGGGTAAGGATGAGGGTAATTAGAGAGAATGAGAGAACGAGAGGTGTGGATGGAGGTCATTGGATTGTGACTGATGCAATGTGCTGTGACGGGTCAGAGCCCTGGGCTCTTCATGGTGCTATGACGCCGTAAGCTGACGTGTTCCCCATTCCAATGAGTTCAAGCGAGAAGCGAGTGGGGAGGAACCACAACAGGAGTCCTGTTAGTGTGATGCCCCACTTAGAACAGCCTGTCCTGGGGAGAATATGACTCAGTATGAGTGTGTCCATCTGATTTGCTATGTAGTTATCCCCATCTCTATACATAGATGCTTGCTAAAAATACAAGCACTGTGTTTTTTGTTCTTAATTTAAGGTTTATTCAACTTTGTCAAACCAAAAATTGTCAAATGGATCTTTATCCGTTTAGCTTCGAAGTTTTCAAAGAATTGTTTTATGGCAAAGATCTTTTTAATGTGAATCCCCATCTAATTCCCACCTTCATCGTCAACATGTTTTGCTCTGTGGTCTTAAAAAGTTTCTTAGCAAAAGTATTCATACCTCTTTCCTTCAACCTACTCCTAACTCGTCCCTTACCTTTTCACATTTTTGTCATGTTACAGACACATTTTAATGTAATGTAGTGGGATTGTATGTGACCGACAAACACAAAGTAGTGTGTAATGATAATGTTTAAAGAAAACAATACATTCATTTCATTCTTTGTTTTCTTTTATACAAATGAAAATCTGGAAAGTGTGGCATGCATTTGTAGTTGGCTTCTTGAAGCATTACTTTGTAGAATTTCCTTTTGCTGGAGTTGCAGGATTCAGTCTTGAAGTTTTTTTTCCTTTCTTTACAAAATAGCTCAATCCCAGTCAGACTGGATGGAGAGTTGGATTTAGGTCTGGACTTTGGATGTTTTTTGATATAAACTGTTCCATTGTTGCTCTGGCTTTATGTTTAATGTTGTTTACCTGTTGGAAGGTAAACCTCTACTCCAGTATCATGTATTTTGCAGCCTCTCACAGGTATTTCTTTCAGTGTTGCACTGAATTTGACTTTATTGAACTTCTCTTCAACTTTGACTAGCTTGTTGTTCATTAATTAGCAACTTTACAGAAACCTTAGTAAACTTATTGATGCTCTGTTTGCTGGCCAGCTGTGTGATGTGGTTGACCTGATCATTCAGATTTTAATGTCCATTAATTACTGAATCTGAATCAGCCAGGTTGTAAATTAGTACAAACACACACACACACACACAAAGCCCTGCAGGTTGCAACTCCACCAGTAGCCAGTATGAATTCATTGTGCCCTTAGGTTTTAGTTAATTCCACTGTTTGCTTACTTGCAGTACAGTTTATGGCTCTGCCGTAAAGTCAGAGTTCAGATTTTGTGCAAAATAGGTGTAAGTATAGAAATTCTTTAATGACAGTCTGATGGTGTTACTGTGTAGCTTCTGTTATTATGAATGGTTAATATATGATGCTTTCTCAGGAAACGTATGACCTTAATATTTTGTTGTGAGAACAATGCCAACCGTACTGTGAAATTTTGGAAAGGCATTTTCATATTTTAAACCATGTAGCAAACAGGATGCGTGTAATTTCACATCTTACTTTTCCCCAGACTGCGATCAATATTAGCAGGTGACAAAACTGAGACTGAAAATATGATCTGCTCGGGGAATTTATGGGCCTGTTAATTCCTGATTTCAGAGTTTGAACAAATTTGGAGTTGAATTTTTGTCACCATCCACTCAACACCTCCTGCTGGTATTCCTGGAACATATATCCTCTTTTTGTATTCATTTTTAATTTTCATCCAACTAAGCAGCCACTCCATTGCTGGGCCGGTTCTAAGCATGCATATGTGAGGGGGCAGTCAAAACTGTAAAGGGGGCATTATGCTCCGGCATGTTTATGGTTGATAAGTGTTTTCTTTATGGGATTGGGGTAAACTGTGTAGTGCTGTGCAATTTGCAGACTGCACCGGTTTCCCCCCAGTTGGGCTTCTTTTGAACACGTTGGGTTGAAAAAAAAAATAGCTTCGGGCTGCTTTCCACAACATTTGGAGGGTTTTTAGAAATTATTCATGGGAAAATTCTGTCAAAATAGTTGTCGTGTGGCAGAAAATAAAACCTAAACATCTCAAAATGTTGTGTCTTTTTGCTCATATCAATAGTTCTTTTATTTTGAAAAAGAGAATCTGTCGAACTTAACATCATCAATCAGTGATGGTCATTGCTTAATCAACTGTCACTGTGAAATTTATTGGTCAATTGTTAACGCCCAACAATGCTGTTAAGACTTCATCTAATATATACTGAGGTGCAGCCTTTACTTTGTTAAGCTTTGAGAGACAGCTTCATGCTGAAGGAGGAAAATAAAAAAGATATCCAGAAAGCTAAAACCGGACCACCACCACATTCCAATTGGATCTGATGCTGGTCAAAACATGCACAGACATTTTTGAAGGCAGGCGCTTAAGCCAGAAGAAAGGGCATCTATTGTCAAATTTGTTTATAAAATTAAAATAAAAAAAAACTGGATATATTTATGATTTTATAGCCTTGCTTTTCTTGGCATTATGCTGAAAAATTTGTAAATGAAATAAATCAATGTTCTGCTAAGCATCGTTATCAGAAGAGAATCACTGAATCAGGTGAGAAAACGGTAAACATTATTTGACTGTTTTCTGACAGAGCTGAAACATTACACTAATAATAACTGTTGTGATTTTTATTATGAATCCATTATTTAATTTTAATATTTTATTAAATATAATTAGGTCTGTTAAATGTCCTGTGAATAACAGCCCAATAAGGCGGTGGTATTAGGACAATAGAGAAAGGGATGAGCCAAGCTCTGACATTATTGAACATCAAAACTCTGTATACACACAATGAATTCACACTATTTCTTAAAATACAAGAATTTATTAACAAAAATAAGTCAACTCAAGTCAAACATATTTCAATCAACAAACTCGTTACTATGCTTAAACAGCCCAACTAAACTACCAAGCAGAATGAAAGAATACTAGAAACCAAGACTAGGTACAATATGAACTAGTGAATCAAAGATGGTTGAAAACCACGACCAATAAAATGATGCAACATTACCATTCAATATTATTTATGTTTGAGAAACAAGGATTATCTTGAGGGATCTGGAAATGAAGGTAAGTTAGTCTTGGAACTAATTTAGACAATAATTGGTATACCTTCAAACAACCATTCACAATGCAAGATCAGATAAAACATTATTTTAATAAAATAGTATGATTTGCTGAAAAAAACAACAACCTCTGGATAACTACTTTTCAATGGTGTCTAATTAGCTGTAATTAGCTTTATTTAATACAATAATATTTAAGGAAATATTATTAAAGAAATATTAAAATAATATTTAAGGAAATATTATTTTGAAAAAGAACCAAACCTTTCTGGATAAATGAGTTTTAATGGTGTTTAATTAGCTATCATATTTAGTAAAACAATATTTAGGGAAATATTATTTTCCTAGTTTGAAAACTAACAACCTTTCTGGAGGGTTAATGGATTCATAAGATGGCGGCGAGCACGTCGACAGTACTCAGGCGGCTGAACTGCGGTCCCGATACCTCTCCTTCAGGTTGTACGGAGAAAAAGCGCTTCAATCAGAGCTGCTATGAGGAGTTCTCTGGGGCACATGTCGCTCCTGTAGGCCTCAGAAAAGAAGTTAAGCTTGTCTTAATTACCCCCATTTTTGAATGAGTGCTGGATATTCGAACAGCACCTAACTTTGTTGCATACGATCGGCATGATCGTATTCATTTTGGATCCAAGGTTCTTCAAAGTAGAAGCCTTACTCGCCTGCAAGTTTCAAGGCCTTCAGCTGACGCGTGCTCTGGTTCCTCCATTAGCCGCTGTCCACAGCCGGAATGAGAGCGGGAGGAGGAGGGAACGTGCCCTTGGGTCAGAGATTCCAGCTCTGACTCCTCCTTTTCCTGGGCTGTGTTAGGAATAGGTTAGCGTGATGTTGAAAGATGCAGAGGTTCATACAGCCCTTTGAGTACACTTCAGAGTCCATGTTCATCCATGTTTCACTTCATGGCTGCGCTCCCAACGTAACCATTACCAATATCAATATATAACTCACCACACTTTCATGTAGCTCAACTTAAGACCTGCCTTTCATTTTAAATCACAAACCTACTTTAGGTAGGTAATGTTAACATTGGTTCTATTATTATGCTAATAAAATCAAACAGACAGCTAGACAACATTTTCATATTTATTTTGCATTTTTTGTTTGCTGCTCTTTATCATAGAGCATTATATTTAGCCTTCGACATAAATTAGCCTGTAATGCTAACTAGCTAGCAAAGTGATTCCTCAACTGTTAAAGTAGAAATGCTTGCATAAAAAAAGCTCCTTTAGTAAAAATGACTTTTACCTACACAGGACAGAGTTCTGGCTAGCATGCTGTAATTATAAAATACTGTATGTTTGTTTCTATTTTCAACTCCTTACTGTGAGAGTAACTAGGCATTCAGAAAAATTGTTGTGGCCATGTTTTTTCTTTCCTTTTCAGACTTTAACATCAAAATAATCAAGTGAAATTAGTTGAATGGTCTAATTTGTCTATTTGTATATCTCCCTCTCTTTCTCTCTCATTAAACCTGACAAAGATCAGTCAACAGCTGGACAAGACTTTGAAATCACTGATTTTATGATTTATTGATTTGAGGCAACCAGGCATTTGTTTGAGGAGGCATTGCCCTCTCTTGCCCCCGGCCGGCCTCACTCAGTATTGAGGTTTGAGTCAGCCATTGAGTTAGCCCTGTCTTCATTAAGTCACAGAATCACAACATGGCTCTCCTGTGTGTCTCAGGGCACGTGTGATGTGTTTTGACATAGGATTTGGAGAGGCTGCTGGTGTCTTTGTGTCACTGCCTCTCTGATGTGATCTCCCTCCGCAGCTCTGTGTGGGCTGGGTGTTTATGTATAGCTGAGGGAAGGCAGTGACAGGTTTCCCCTTTTATTGAGCCTTGATTGCCGTCCTCTGAAGTTCAGACCGGTTTGTAAAAGTGCCACTCAAGAGGCTCTGTGGCTGTCAGCCGTATGAAATTGAACACAGTGTGGGTGTGAGACGGCACAGAAGACACGCTGCGTCAGTACAAACAGGCAGGCAGGCAGGCTACAGACCAGTGACGTCTGTGGAAAACTGGAAAACCTGAACGTTGAGTATAACGGAGCACTGAGTTGAGATGGAAATCCCTCCAGCTCTTCACTTCAAGGCTGGTTTAACTTTGAAACTATCTCTGAACTGTGCAGAGATCCTCCACCGTCCCACATTATCGTGTCACTTAAAATGTGTCAAGTCTTTATTTATAGCCCTTTCAAGTATAGTCAGAATTTAGGCAGAAAACAGCAGTGCAGAGAGGCAGTTTGTCTACACTGATCTGTCAACACTCAGTATTTATAAATGCTGTTTAAAACAGCAATCTCAGTTGTGAAAGCTATTTAGAAATCTGTCAGCTGTTTCTCAGTATTTCCCAGTTAATCTTGAGGAACATGCTCCTTTAATGTCTCTTTGACTTTGTTTGCAGTGCTTTGCGTGAGTAGGCACATTTGGTCTCTGTGCTGCCTCTCTGATTATTGCTGATTAATTATATTTTTAGATTTTTTTATAATCCCACCCTGACTTGTACTTCTGAGTAACCTTGTGCCTGACTTGTTTGGAGAGCTCTTTGGTCTTCATGATGTGATGCCTCTTGTGTAGTGGTGTTGCAGCCTCTGAGGCCTTTCAGAAAAGGTGCGTTTATACTGACTGACCATGTGACATTTGGATTGCACCCAGGTGGACTCCATTTCATTATTATGTGACTTGAAGGGAACTGGTTGCACCAGAACCTTTTAGGGGTTTCATGGTAAAGGGGCTGAATACATATACTGTACACATGCCGATTTGTAGTGTTTCATTTTTTAGAAATTACTCTGTTTATTGTTCTCATTTGCCTTCACCAACTTAGAATATTTTTGTGCAAATCGATAGCCTAAAATAACACTAATAATATCGTGTGATAATTTGGGATCCATAACCCTGGAATAGGATTATTTATTTATAATACAGTGCTATTTGTTAACTATTTTGTCACAAGATTCTTTGCCGGATGGGTCAACTTTAATTTGTAAACACACTGGTTTGCTGTTGATCACAGTTTCAAAATGTCAGGATTGGTAGGTACACATTTGTAATCTGTTATGTGTCAAACTACTGCATACTTCATTTAGGATAATATGGCTAAACTTGCTTTGCTCTGCTTCTGCTGAATATTCTTCATCGAGCCACCAAAGGTTACTTCATGTCCACTCAAGCCTCCAATTTGCCTCTTTTATGCCCTGTGTGACCAACAGGCCCTGCTGCAGGCCCATGACGTGGTCGCCCACGAGGTTTACAGTGACGAGGCTCTGCGGGTCACCCCTCCACCCACCTCGCCATACTTGAACGGAGAATCCCCAGAGAGCGCAAATGGGGACATGGACCTGGAGAACGTCACCAGAGTCCGCCTGGTCCAGTTCCAGAAGAACACAGACGAACCGATGGTACATGCCCTGACAAATTCAATATTTGGAAAGCAAACAAAATTCCAGGTTTTTCTTTAAAGCAACACTAGATGGTCTACTAAATGTATGACTCTAGGAAGAAGAGTCAGTGATCATGAAACTTAGATTGTAGATTTGTCTGTGGTAAATCATACAGGGCATCACACTGAAGATGAACGACTCAAACCACTGCATCGTGGCAAGGATAATGCACGGAGGAATGATCCACAGACAAGGTATGGTTTCCCATCTACCTGCAGCTTGATGAAAGAGTAGACGCTTTTCACAGAATAAACACCAAACCCTGAACAGTTTTTTTGTTTTTTATGAAATGGTCTGAAAAAAAATCACAAGTCACACAACACGACTTTACAGAAAAAATTGGACACAAAATTTCAGGGTTATGTTTTTTGAACCACAGGATCCACAGTATGAAATAGGAAGGTGGTAGAAAGGTAAAATAATGCTGTATAATAATGTTAATGTCAGTGGGTTCTGTTCATGACGTTGAGTAGAGATGCACTGATATAAACATTTGGGCTGATATTAATCGGCTAAAACATTCACATTTTCACCAAACAACTGGTCAAAATAAACAGTCTATATCTAATGTAGTGCTGTACATGGAACATTAAGATTGTCTGTAAAAGTATTGACATTATGAGGTTATTTTTATGTTTTTAATCAGATCATTTTTGGTAGCTGTGTTAGTAAAACCTTCAAGAGTTGTATATTAAAAAATAAATAAATACTATTAGAGTGAAAAAGCATTAAAATAAGATTTAGAATTTCCCAAGATCATGTATGTGGGTCAAAAAAATAATAAAGTTACAGCTTTGCAGTCTTATGTCCCTCAATTTAGAGTAAAACGTCAAAAGCTGCGACCCAAAATTAAAAACTCATCACAGTAATTAGCATTAATTAACATGATTTAGATGTTGTCGTGAAAATTAAAAAACTGTTCTTTGATGGATGTTCTGCTGTCGAAATGAATATTAATAGTATCACCCACCTTTGTCCTTTTTGCAGCCAAAATGCCAAGCTCTTTACTGTAGAAGATTAGATTTTAGAACAGCAACAGAGAACATTGTGGTATGTAACAAAAGGGCGTTCTGCTTGAATCAGCTTGAGCGATTTCGGAAAACCCGAAAAAACATATTTTTCAGCAACCACGCTGCTATTGTAACAGTAAGCTAAAATTGTGACTTAGGCAGTTATTCTATGAGGCTAACAATTTTTTCAAGTGTTAAATGATAATGTGTGGTGAAAATGTAGGGTGCACCCCCACTCATAGTATCTTTTGGGGAACTCGACAGGTTTTTGCTTGGGTTAGAAAAGCATGTGAGCTCATAAGGATTCAGTAAATCTTTTGTAATATATGAACTTGAAAATATTAAAGGTATTAAAGGTTTTTTTTTTTTATATTTCCCCGGCTATTTGGCTGAAAGGATGTAAATAAATAGTAAGAACTGAATTCTGGGTGTGTTTGCTTTATGTTATGAGATGGTATAAATGTTTTTTAATCCAAAATTTAACAATGCATGAATACATTTTTTACCCAAAAATGAATTATATAGTTATCTGGGTTATTATTAAACCATATCACCTTAATGGTGTGCAACCTCATCTTCATAAATTAAAAATTTTTTTATTAGTATTTCTGCTTAATTTAATGAAAACAGATCCCTCATCTGAAGACATTTTATTCTGAGGAAAAAAAGACTCTCCTCACTGGGAAAACAGTTTCTGCTTTTCACCAGAATGTCAGGGTCCTTTTGATTAACCATATTTAATGTTTAATATGGTAAACAAAGAGATATTTACATCAGCACCAGAGGCTAATAAAATGTTTAACCACCCTTGTCTCCTAAACTCTCATTTCCTTTCAGGAACGTTGCATGTTGGCGATGAGATCAGGGAAATCAATGGCAGCAGTGTGGCCAACCAGACTGTGGAGCAGCTGCAGAAGATGCTGGTGAGTTGGTCTACACTTTGCATTTTACTTTTTCAAGCTTCTGAAAATAGCAAGGCTTTGGGATTAGAACATTTTGGAAAGCAGTTACTTACAGACCAAGCTCTGAAGGTTTGAGAATGAATGTTTGGCCATTACTAAACCAAAAATGGAATCTGCATTCAGCTTTAGAATCTGCAAAATCTGGACCTCCAGTTGTTTTTCCAAAATAACTCCCAGCGAAAACTAACAAAGTGTGATATCACTACAGTACCTGGCAAATATGTTTCAGTATTCATGTCCCTTGAAGTTTAAAGCGTTTTTAACCCAAACTCTGATGCTTTTCGTTTGGATTTTATGTGATAAAACGACACGAAGTAGTGCATAATTTGTAAGTGGAAAGTAAATTTTTATGCTTTTTTATATTTTTATAAACGGAATCTTAAGGCTTCCCTGTGTTTTTTCTTTCTTGCCTTTTATTTGGCTAGCATACATTGTAAGATAAATCCCAGTTTTTAGAGAGTTTCTTTTTGCACATATCTGCTTTATCTGCTGCCTGGTTTATGGCAAGCTGCAATCAGGACTGCTTCTGCCTTTCTTTTAACGATGGCTTCCCATATAGGCCAAATTTGTGGAGTACACAAATAACAGTTTTCCAAGAGACAGATTCTCCCACCTGAGCTGTGGATCTCTGCTGCTCCTCCACAGCTACCATGAGCCTCGAAGATGCTTCTCTGATTAATGCTGTTCTACCAGATTAGGTGGACAGCCATGTCTTGTTAGAATTCCAGTCGGGCCGTACTCTTTCCATTTGTGGATAACGGTTTGAACAGAGCTTGGGATTTTGTTTAATAACACAACCCCTTAACAGTTACGTGCTACTACGGTCATGTCACATAAATTCCAATGATAAACCATTGAAGTTAGGGTTTCAAAGGGTTTCATTTCTGAAACTCCGGTGAGACATGAATCTGTATCCAAGACTCAGCAAAAAGCTGTTGCTAACAAATTGTTGCAGAACTGTGCATTGTTGCAAACAGGCAGTGTTATGTAAGGGCTCTTCCCCTTTCTTTAGAAGTGCCTGACATTTTCTCCTTTATTATTCACACTTTTGTTTAGTCCGTTTACAGATGCTTATACCATTAGAGCTTAGGTAGCCAGTGGCAGCCAACGTTATTCCATGAGTAAAACTGGCACGTTCCTCCTGTATACTTCTCTATTTCCGCACGAAGTAGAGAAGTACCAGTTCCTCGAAACAGATTTTCCTTCCTGGAGTGCAGTGCGTTCTCCCTGTTACTGTTAGAGTTCATGCCTAGGGTATGAGTTTGGGGTGACTATATAAGTTACAGAATGAATTCATTGTAAAAAGTGTTAGCAGGTATAGTTTTATTGTAACCTTTTTTCCCCTACTATACCTACAATTGGTGGCTAAATAAGACGTCACAATCACTGCCATTCGTTTTAATTTTATAACTGTTTCCACAAACTCCTACTGTTTTTACTAATGTTTTGGACTATACTCACTGAAAAATAAACTGCTAAAATAAATAAAAGCTTTATAGGTCTGATTAATCTACCCTCCCTAATGTTTGCCCGTTAACGTCTCCCAGCTGCAATAATAACCAACTTTACATGTTTTGTTTAGAATGAATGACAGAAGGGGTGTGACTATGGATCCTGATGGTGAGAGAAGATGATACACGATTTTAGGTTCTGGGGATGAGGACAATATTTCAGCAAAATTTTGGAAGAAAACCAAGAATGCCTTTTGGTTTTGTTTTCATCATTAGAGTACAGGCTTAATAAAACTTAAACTGTGATTTAAAGAATCTGTAATCAGTGTAGAATAATCCAGTCCAGGTTTGACTAGTCCACATTTAGCTTTTTTTGTGCTTCTCTGATAATGGTTCCAGTGCCTTAAAAAGCATTCTTAATACTTTTAGAATCCCTTTTTGTGTTTTAAGTAGAACGAAGGTTTCATAAATTTAAATAAAAAAATTCTCTTCAGTGAAGAATTGTCCAGTTCAGGTTTGTCAGCTTTAAGTAATTTAGATTTTGAGCTAGAAATTATCAAATGCCGTGTAGACGCAATAACAAACTATGAAATAGCCCTTTAGTTAAATGCCACTCCAAGGCATATGCCTACTTTACTGTTGTTAGCAGCTAACAATTAGCCAGAATGGAATGGAGTAGAAACTATATTTGGTTATTGTGGTTGATGCGATGTGACATTGTTGGGTAGCTTACAGAGACAAGCAGCAATACACAGCTGGACTCATAATTAACAAATTGTAATCGAAACTGGAGTATAAACTATTATTAAATATTGTATACAAGGCTGAAAAATAATAAAGTATTGCACAAATTATCAAGGTCATTGCTCAGATATTCCAGGTAATTCTGAGTGTACAGTTGATTTAAATAATGAGTTTGCACAGTACAGTAGTACCTTTCTGAATGTAATTTCTTCTGTGGACTGCAGCAGCTGGGGTAAGGCATAAGGCTAGCCAGCCACAGTGTTCTCAGTGTTTATAAATCGTTGTTATCCTATCCAATCTAGTTAAAAGTTGGTCCTTAAAGCTTTGGTGACTGGGTGTTTTCAGTCAGCCAGATGAAAGTCAACTCAACAGGGAAACTCAAGAACTTCTTCCTTTATTTCTACAAAATAAAAATCTCAAGCAAACAGAAATAGGTGTCAACCTTAAAGCACACACCTTAGGGCTCATATTAATAGATCACACTTATTTCAACAGATGAATTCACAGGCTGCCAGCAACTGAAGTGCTTTGTTGTGGCACTCCTAATAAACAGCAGTACAACAGAAACACACACACAGAAACAGCTCAGGGGTTCAGGGTGTTATAAGTTGAATGTTTTATGTAAAGTTTTTGTAAACTCATTCAGTTATAGTCTGGCATCAATGTGGACAGCAATACAGACTAGCTAGGGGTCCTAAAGAGTTTGGGGAAATATAGTAGGAATACTGCAGACATGAACAGGGTCTATAAGCCTAATGGTGTTCAGTATAAATAAAGGAATTCTAGTTGAACTTGGAGCAGCAATTGTTTAGTTCTCAAACTTCACTTTATTACACAGGGTAACTACGTTCTGGGGATAAAGGTTCAGGGTAGTGGAAGCACATCTTAAAATATCACTAGTACAAACTGTAGGTGCACTATTGATCGCCTTTATAGCAACCTTCTTTTTTTGTTATGTTAAAAGACACAAAGTTGGGATTTCTAAAAAAAATATATATGTTAAACAGTTTTTGAACAGAGAGGCTAAAATTAAAGCACCTGCATTGTATGACGTAAAAATAGCAGCTAGGTATTTCTAAGGCGGCAGTTTCTGGTTAAAATTAAAACTCACACACAACAGGTCCTCCTTTAACATGAGCTTGAAAGTTCTGAGTACTCACAGATAGCTACAGAACGACCTGGAAATAGGAGATGCACTCAACTACATGGCCTTTATGCACACTCTGTGCAAGATTCCACTGGTGAAGAAAATTCTCAAATTGTCAGATAGATAAACATGTTATGTCACCAGTTGGACAAAAGCTCGAACTAATAGTACTGTGTGTGTGTGTTTGTCCACAGAGGGAAATGCGAGGCAGCATCACCTTTAAAATAGTGCCGAGTTACCGGACACAGGGCTCCTCGTGTGAGGTAACACATCTTCCTCCTTGACCTCCTCCTCACTTTCCTCTGCTCTTTACTGCTGGTTGTAGGCTCCTGATCTGGTTACTAAGAGCTCGCCTTGTTACTGAGCGTGTGGGTAACCCAAGTATGCTGTGTGTGTTTGTTTGTGTGTGTGTGTTTCGCTTGGGCTGGTTCAGATATTTAGCACACCAATTTTACAACAAAGATACCGGACCTCCTCCTTGTCCTCTTGTCGGTGTGATCCTGTCCTGCTCCTGTCTTTAGAAAAACTACTATATCTGCACACACACTCACACACGCACTCACACAACGCAGGGGGGGACAGAATATTAGTTTTTTCTCAGTTTCTGTTTCCACTGGAAATATTTCAGGATCGATTCTCTAACTCTCGCATTAAGCTAATAGGTGTTTTGTTGACAGTCTTTGAGTCCTAAGAAAAAAAATCAAAAAAGTCTAGCACCTGTAACATTTTGTGATCACTTAAACTGTCACCTAGAGACAATAATAAAGCTCACATTAGGAGTCAGTAACTAGTAGAGATGCAACAAAATTCACCTGGTGACTGGGATTGTCTGACTTTGAGCTTAATTTACCCTGTCCAGCCAAAAACTAAAAAAAGCAAATCCTTTTCTGATCATTCAATGCACCGGACTGAGGTGCACCATATTGGACGCTGTTTCTGAGGGAAATTGGAAGTTAGTCCTCTGACTAAGCTGAGCTGTATGGCCAGAGGGTATAGGAAGCTATTTATAGGGAAACTGCATTTTTAATTGGAGAGAGCAAGACTTTCAACAGATGACAGAAAGGCTGTGCAGAGTACAGACATTTTAGCAGCTATTTTATTTCGTTGTTGGCTACTGTAATAACCGAAGAAACCTCTTTTTCAATTCTGAAACATGGAGGAGGAAATGTCATGGTTTGACGATGCTTTGCTGCGATGAGATAGGAAAAATCAAGCAGGATTTCAGGGTCATGGAGAGAACATGAACATCTTTTTGACTAGACTAGAACTAAATTTATTCTTGTTAATAGGTTCAGTTTTGGTAGGTTTAATAGTAGCACATCATTACATCTGGTTTGGCTGACCTTTTTCAAAAATCTAAGTTGTTTTCCAAGTCAGTCACTAAACTAGCATAAGCATTAAAGGTTAATTTAGATATTTCTTATCGCAGTCATTTTTACCTCCAGCTTCATGTGTAGTAAGTCATTAAATGTCACGCTCTCTGCACAGCTGCTGCCTTTTGTCACTCACACCAGCGGTTCACCTTCTGGTTACATCAGAATCAGCTTTATTGGCCAGGATAGTGTCCACAAACAAGGAACATCCTTGTCTATCCTTGAAAAATAAATGAATCATTCATTTCTCAGTATTTTTATCAGGGTTTTAGTATTTTGTTCGCCCCTGTTCACACACATCTCCCACCCAAACGGACCAACACCAGGTCAAATGCGGACGACCAAAAGATCTGAAGCAGTCAGACAGTAGCCCATTTACCCTGAGTTTTGACTGCTAGGACAGCAGTCCTCCTCCACATCTATGCATGCACTTTGAAAGAAGATCTTACAGTATATAGAATATTGAAATAATATATAGAGGAACATCTGGAATAAATTGTCCCATGCTGCACATCAAAACCTTCCTTAAATACGTTTTTGTTGAAATTATCTTTTTTTTCCTTTTGAACCATTCTTTATCATTATTAGAAATGAATAGTTGTTTATGCTCAAGCCTTGTTTTGTTTTGTGAGTTATTGCCCAGCTCAGCTGAAACAGCTTTAGTTTTATGGTGTCACCCGTCCTTCAGCTCTTTTGGTCATCCTACAGACACTGAGACCTTTCCTTGTGGCTTTGAGCTGTGGCTATCTGTGTTACAGATGACCTCATGCTCTCTGCTGCTCAAAGGAGAAACCTATGTCAGTCTAGCGCCCCTCTGTGGTGTCGTACTTTTGTGTAAGGGCTGCAGGTGAAGCTGTCTGCCATGTTCTGTTGACGCATTTCATTATGTCAGCGCTGTGGTAGGTCTTCTGTTGTGTGCTCCACATAAACCCCTCCATTACCTGCAATCACTGCCTAGAAAGATGTGAGCAAGTGTGTGTGTGTGAGAAGAAGTGAGTGTGTGCTTGCTGTGCACTGCTGACCTGTGTGTCTTATTTCAGAAAGAGTCCCCCAGCACCTCCAGGCAGTCCCCTGCCAATGGCCACTCCAGCATTAACAGTTCTATCTTGGTAAGGATCCCCACCCCAGAAACCCCCCTCTCTCCCCCACCGACACTCCCCCAACCCACCTCTATGTCCCCTCCGGTGCGTTTCCTTTGTCCCGCCGCTGTGTAATGGTACTCCAACACGTCTCCCATCTCACCGTGTAAATGTCCCCTCACCATAATTTGTGTCTCATTTCTGTTTGGCCTCGCGACTGTTTGAGCAGCAGTAGAATCTGACCCAGGCGGGCGGTGATGCGGTTCACTTGACTCGACCCCTTGTCACTCCCCCCACCCCCGTTTCATACTTCTGAATCAAAGGCCCCTCCTGTGTCCGATATCTCAGTTAACAAATTGGTGTGGCTCAGAGAGCCTGCTGAGTGCCATGTCCATCTGCTGACAGCTGGCCATCTGTCAGTGCTCTAGAGTGGGGGCACACTCCCACTCTGATAATCATCCAGGTAGGTTCTGCAAGACCCCTTATTTCACCGGCAAGGCTCCAAGCAGACACTGTGGTGGTGCTGATGCTGCGGCTGCTTGGCTTGCTCTGTGCTTCCTTGGTTCTTCCACAGCCAGATCTGCTGGAACAGATGAGAAATTCTCTCTCCGCCTTTTCACTGTCTTTGCTGTCTGCTTTTGTCTGTTTGTTCTGAGCTATATTGCAGATGGTTATGCATGCAAGTATCTCTTAAAGAAAAGTTGCTCGGTGGATCTAACCGTCTTCCTTTAATTAATGCTTCAACTCCACAGGACCTGCCGTCCAACATCCAGCCTAAGGGTCGACAGGTAATACCCTCACACCTGTACTCACTCTCTCCTTATACACTTCTGTGCAAAAGTATTCATACCTCTTGAATATTTACATATAATTTATCTTAAAACCAGAAACCTGTATGCATTTTATATGATTTTATGGGACAAATACAAAGTAGCATGTGTGAAGAGTGAAAGGAAGATGGTTCGTGGTTTCCGAGCGTTTTTATAAATAAACCCTTGAAAAGTGTGGTGGGCATTTATTATGATGTCACCTTTCGTTCCAATTCCAGCTGCAAGTCTTTTACTGCATTTCTCTAGCACCTTTGCACATCTACAGAGTGAAATTTGTCTGCCCCTGCTGAAGAGAAGCATCCCCTCATCATTCTGCTACCATCACCATGTTTTATGGTAGGGGTGGTGTGTTCAGAGTGATGTGCACCACGTCACATAGCATTTTGCACAGAGACCAAAATGACTAATGTTCTCTAACAAACCTCTAAGGTGTTCAAAGACCAGCTGGATTTATATTAAATATACCAGATTATAAACATGTTGACTCTGTTTACTGATTAGGTGACTTTTTGTAGTTCATCTGGAATTTTATTTAGGGGTTTTAGAATAAAGAGGGTAGTACAAATCCATTTTCAGATTTTTAGAGTTTTGTGAAAGCCATGTATCATTTCCTTCCACTACCCAATCCTGCGCTACTTTGTGTTGGTCTGTCACATAAAATCCTATGAAATACATTGAAGTTTGTGGATGTAACGTGAAAAAATGTGAAATGGGGGTATGCATAATTTTGCAAGGAACTGTATAACACTCATTCCTTTGTCTACTCTCAATAATATGTCAACACCTCTCCTCACCCTCTTCTCTGCTACACAACAGTCATTCAGAGTCAGTCAGGATAACTTGAAGGTGACGGGGGGTGATGCTGTGGTTAATCATGAAGTCAAAAATTTGTTGGGTACCAAATCTCTAAAACAGTAAATGGTATTTTGTGGTTCTAGTAACTCAGCCAGGGACGAAAATATCCCCTCATTTTATTTTTGGGGGGGACACTAAACAGAACAATTTCAGAGAGTAATTCTTGGGGGGGGATATGAAAAAAAAGCTCCCTCCCTCTCTCTCTCTTCCCTGCTCCTTGGTAATTTTTCAGCATGTTAAAATTATGTAATTAAAAGTAATATTTGTAGTTATAGCATTGCTCTTTATCAGTCCATATTTTACCCATATACAGGTTTTTCTATGTTCAACCAGCAATGTCAACAATGGTATTAGGTGGAAGGTAGCAATGGTCCATCTTTATGATTACATCTAACAGAATTTATTTGCATCCTGCTCTAATTTACACTTTAATCCATCAAAGTAGTTTTAGAAGAAATTGAAGCTCAAGGTAGAGGCTGGTTTTGGACAAAGCGGGATAAATATCACTTTTTATGTTATAACCTTGCACTCTTTGAACAAGTGATGGTATAAATGACTAACTGGCTTTTACACATTGGTGCAGTTTGCTCATCAAGCGTATCTGACCCGCTCTGAAAACGGAGCTGCTGAGAGTAGCAGCCGGTAGCCCCTCCCGTTGGAGGCAGCATGTGGACCAAACCACTTTGTGGGATAAGGGTGTCGTGATCTTTTAATAATTAGGAACCTTTTTTTACATACTAACTTGGATTACTCACACTCACTTTAGCTGTGCTTTTATTAAATATTACTATATTACCATTAAAAAAATCTTTTTGTATTTACAATGATTATTGGGGGGGACATGTTTATTGAAGGGGGGAACAGATCACAGATCACTCTCTACTTTATTTCCTAATAACAGCTTATCCCTGCTTTTAAAGTCTTGGTTGATGCTGCCGACAATGTAGAAAAATCATTGGCTGCATCCTTTAAGGAGAACATGAGGTTCTGCTCAAAATGCATAATTCTATCATTTAGTGTTAAAAGGGCTGCTGCTGTTTAGCTTCGAGCAGACCACAATGCATCTGGATCCATAGTACACTGTCTTCTGAGGCCATCTGAGGAAATGGGGTTTTATTGATTCTGAGAACAAGATGCCTCTTCCTCCGGTCCAAGTGGAAATGGTGAGAATGATACCAGCAGAAATAAACTGGTTGTTTGTTAAAAGAAGCTACAGATCCAAAACTGATAAGTCAGAACACAACCTACACAGCCAGACACACCTATGAGTTTCTTTTGTCTCCTAATATGTTCTCTATTAACAAGCACACTTCCCGGTATGGACAAAACCTCACCCAGCCTTCAGAAACAGAAATAACATTCCTTAACAAGCATATTCACAGTGATAGCAGCTTTTATTTTGCAATGCCATGCAATGGCTTCAGGTCAATTCACAACCCCCTTTAGTACCCACAGTTTGCTGCTTAGTTCCTAGTTCCACTTCATATCCACAGGCAAACCACTTGATACACATGTAACTAAATTAGTATCAGCTTTTTCCTTTTGATTAATAAGAAAAAAAAACAATTATTAGAATGATTACATGTCAGGTTTTCTTGAATTTATTTGAAATTTAAAGATTTAGAATAGCCCCTTTAGGACCAGTCGACTGTTGTGAGGCAGCTAAAACTACTAAGGGGTGAAATGACCAGTCCCACTTGCATATCAGAATGTGTTATTTATCAATAAAAATTCAATCAAAAACATTAGATTGTCTGTTTTGATATTATAATATAGGTTGCAGACAAAATCAGTCCCTACTTTATAAACCTAGGGCTTTCCTTTATCCATCCATCCATCATCTATTCCCACCTTTTCATGCAGGGTAGGGCTGGTCATTGGACAAGAGGCAGGGTACGCCCTGGATGGGTCACCAGTCCGTCACAGGCACCATAGAGACACACAGGACAAACCACCACGCACACACACTCATACCTAAGGGCAATTTAGACTAACATTCATGATTTTAGACAATGGGAGAAAGCCAGAGTACCTAGAGAAAACCCATGCATGCACCATTGGTCAGTATACATACCCCCGACACGCTTGCTGCCAGGCAACAGTACTACCAGCTGAGCCACTGTGCAGCCCATTTTGCTTTGAACATGACAAAATTCATGCAGGGATACCTGAGACTAGGGCGCAGACAGGCAGGGAGCTGAAGGAGCCTTTTTTACTTTAAATGTCAAACATGAAAGAGCAGATTGTTAGGAAAAGGCCAATTTCGTTATATCAACAACATAAGTTGCATGAGCCATTAAAATGTGCATGAAACATAAAAATTAAGTGGCTGTGCAATACGCGGGCCTACAGCCGGTATCGGGAGTTAAGTTTTATCAGAGACTCTGATAGTGATATTTAAAAATGCCTTGATCAGGGCTTTGATCTGCTATTTGTTATTAGATTATCAGAACATACTCGTTTGTGGATTGAACTCAGTATGTGGTCCACATGTGACCACCCCTGTTACTATCTGAGAGTGTCGCCCCTGGTCACCCCTATTTTTATGTTTTATTTTTAAGTTTGGTAACAGCAGCACAGGCATTGTTGAACCCACTGATCTCCAGTCAGATATGAGTCCTTCTGCCCTGGAGCAGTAGCATTTTTCTTTCCAGTAAACCTGAAGTTATAGGCAGCATTTAACTCCTCATGGTGTTGATGTGTTCCCATCCTTCTGATACACACATTCTATCCCTTTTTCTAATTAACAGCAAATTCAGTAATTAAGTGACCAGCAGAGGACAGCAGACAATAGGATCGTATTGTCAGCTGAGTGTCTTGTAGTTTGTGCATATCCAAAAAGAGTTAGGAGTTTAAACTTACCATCTAAGGACCAGTAAGCCTGTAAGCTGCCTCCCCTCCCCCAGTCTCGACCCCACCCCACCCCGGCTGTTAAGTCATTTCACTGCGTTTTTGCTGTATGATGTGTGTGATGCTTTCAAATCCTAGATCGGATCCAGACCTCCCACAAAGGACAAAATGTCAGTTAAGGTAAGAGACAGGCTTCCTCAAATACTCCCCCCTCCGTCCCAACGGAGGCTAAACAGCGACACTGAACATCCTCACTAACAGTCTCTGTGTGGTTCCAGTAGTTTTCAGGTAGGATAAAGCCAAACTGTTTCTGATCTAATGGAAATGAACAATGCCTGTGCTGTAATGACCCGTGTGTAAAGAGGCTCATTAATAGACCAGTAATGTTTGGGTTTATTGCATCACTGAACACACCTTCTTGGAAACTAGTTTCCAAGCTGGCCACCAAAAACCCCTAACGATCCCTTTCAGCTCCCTGAAAAATCTAGCTGTCAGATATGTACACCATGTGTTCATATCGCTTCCATCATCAACACCTGTTACTGACTTGCCAGACCCCCATGCCATTAAAACTCCTGCAGGTTGAACCTTTAGTCACTCATTGTTTTTCTCCACAGATCTACGTGAAGGCCCAGTTCGAGTACGACCCCTCCAAAGACGAGCTCATCCCCTGCAAGGAGGCCGGCATCCGCTTCCGCGTGGGCGACATCATCCAGATCATCTCCAAGGACGACCACAACTGGTGGCAGGGCAAGCTGGAGAACACCAAGAATGGCACAGCAGGCCTCATCCCGTCCCCTGAGCTGCAGGAGTGGTGAGTGTGAAGGAGAACGTCCTAGACCGATGACTGGCTGAGGAGGAAAAGAGCTCTGCTGTCATAACAGCTAACGTGACACAGGTGGCACATTGCTAAACTAACCTATTATGGGCTGCTCAGCAGGATGTGTTTAGTACAGTGCCTTGCTAAATCATTCATCTCACCTGAGCTTTTTGACATTGTGTTGCATTACAACCACAAACTTTAATGTATTTTGTTGGGATTTTATGTGCTTCACAAACACTTGTTAATAATGCATCGTCTCAGAAATGTTTGCAGATAAAAATCAGAGAAGTGATCTGGTTTTCTTTTCAGCCCCTCTGGGTCAACATTTTCACTGCCACTACAGCTGCAGCAAGTGTTTTATGTTTCTACCAGCTTTTCACATACAGACTGAAATATCTGCCCAATCCTTTCAGTCAGACTCAATGCAAAGCATCTGTGAAAATCATGTCTTGTCACAGATTTTCAAATGGATTTAGGACTGGACTTTGAATGGGCCATTCTAATTGGTGAATCTTTTTTCATCTTAACAATTTTACTATACCTCTGGTTGCATGTTGTGTGTCACTGTCCTGCTGGAAGGTGAACCTCAGCAACAGTGTCAAGTTTCTTACAGCCTCTTATCGGGATTGGCCTGTGTTTACATGACGTTTGCCAAGCTGCAAACAGGACTGCTTATGACTTTCTTTCAATTAAGACCTTCCATGTGGGCCAGATTAGTGAAGTGCATCACTAATAGTTTTCCTGTCAACAGAGTCTCCCTCATTTGATGTGGATCTCTGCAGCTCCTCCAGAGTTACCACAGGCCTCTTGGTTGCCTCTCTGATTATTGCATGTCAGTTTAGGTAGACGGCCATGTCTTGACATGTTTGCAGCTTGGCCAGAGTCTCTTCATGTTAAGATGACGGTTTTAATTGTGTTCTCTGCTTTAATCTTCTCCACAACTTTTCTCTCTTCCCCCTCCTTTATGTTCCTTAGTCTTCATGATGCTAATGTTCTCTAAGAAACCTCTGAGACCTTCACAGAACAGCTGGATTTAAATACCTCGATTACACACAAGGGGACTCTATTTACTAATCAGTTGGCTTCTAAAAGCAATAGGTTGTTATTTAGAGGTATCAGGTATTGGATACTAAATACATCTCAATGCCAAATTTTCAGTTTTTATATAATTTTTTTGATTTATAACAAACCATGATTAATTTTCCTTTATCTCACAAATGTACACTACATAGTGTTGGCCTATCACATAAAATTCCCCCAGAAATACAATGAAGTTTGTGGCTGTAATGTAACAGAGTTCAACAGGTAGGTAAGTAAAAACTTTATTTATAAATCACATTTATAGTTCACAAAGTGCTGCACAGAAGAAACAAAAAATATCAAAAAATCAGTACATTGAAATAGTTACCTAGAAGCAGTTGTTTTTTTTTGGTTGCTTTTTTAAAAGCTCAGCAGAGTCCACAGACCTCGGCCTAAAGAGGAGAGAGTTCCAGAGTGCTGCAGCTACTGCTGAGAAGGCCCCATCACAACCAGCAGGTCTTGGTTACATGACCTCTATGTTTGCAAAGCACTGAAAAGTCACCTCAGTGACATTATTTTATGAAATCTGTGTTTAGTGTCACAATTTTAATGAGTCATCCTGCTGGGAGAGCTGACCTTTTCAATGGAATTTAAAAGTTTCCAACACGCTTTAAAAAAAGTTATGAAGTCTGGCAAAGAGGCTAGAGGAAGTTTCAGGTTTCTAGGCAGGGTGATCATAGTGAGAGGATGTGGTCTGATATGTTGATTATTTTCATTGTTTTTTCAGCTTCCTGTTTCTAACAAACGGAGGCATGGGTATTAATAGTAGACTGATGGTTTATCACAGCTGCTCAGATTGGGGCCCCAATAGAGCCGACACCAGCCTCACTAAACAACTCAGATTTGATACTGCTGACAGCCAGCTTATATCAATGTTCTGAAACACCTCTCCTCTCTCCTCTTAGTTTGCTCTTTTTTTGGTGTCACTATTTGAATTTGTGCCGATTCTGCGGGTTGTATTAGTCTGGCTTGAGCAGCTGAGACTCAACATTCACAAAAATACTTCCTTGTCTCACAAGAGTTGAATAAACTTATTGATTGAGGCCATCAGGTTTTGGATGGGTTTTTTATTTAACAAATGAATAATGTTCTTAAACACCAGAATTCAGAAGGAGCTCTGCATATTGTGTGATTTTAAACCTGTGCTGATTTTGCAACGCTGGACCTTTCCCCTCCAGAACTTAATAACCCCGAGCCCTCAACCTCCCTATGCCTGTTTTGTCCACTGGTGCTGTGTATGTACAATTTACTTAGGGGGCCGCCTGATTCACTCCTTTTATACGATAGCTTAAAGCTTCCAGGACTGTTTTGGAGAAGGGAAAAAAAAAGTCTTCTTTGACAGAAAGAAAAAGGCTTTGAATTTTAGCAGAAAACTATTACCTTTGATTCTCTCACAGTGACTGCACTTTATAACCTATTCAAAGTCACACCAAATTCCATGCAAAAGGCTGAGACAGAAAAAAAAATCACAAATGCCAACTTCTGGCTTCACTGGATTTTCAGCAGAGGAGAGGTGAAAGGAAGCATATGGAGTTCTAATAATAATTATGTGTTAGTTTATGTATGTACGTGTGTGTGTGCGTGTGTGTGTGGGTGGGTGAGCATATGTGTATAAATAGGTGTGTTTGTGTTGAGTGAGTGTGTGTGAGCTCAAGTTTATCACCTGGATGTGTACATTTGTAAGTGTGGCGAGAGCAATAGAATCTGTGATCCACAGCGCCAAAGAGCAACAAAGGGCAGGTAGAACCGGCTCCAGCAGGCTGCAGCAGTCCCAGGCAGCCATAACACATAAAGCGTCACCACAGGTCAGCCATATGTCCAGCACAGAAGTAGGTTGCCAGCAAGCCACAAGAGCAGCAGCCCCCCAGGTCAAATAGGCACAGTGCAAGACACAGGGCACTGAGGCCCCCCCCCCCGATTGATTTTTGACAGATACAGAAATCTCATATTTGGGACTAATTTTCACTGAATTAGCCTGCTAATTAAACACAAATTTACGCTGATAAAATGAAATGTCTGTCTACTTCAGGCAAGATACTAACTACTGATAACTACTTCACAAAACCCCATATGAAAAAATCTGAACCATTCTTTCATAAATTTTAGGTTAATTTCCATTTCCTCTCATTTCTCTGTAAATCATACCCCAATGATGATATTTTCTGTATAAATATTTAAAAAGCATAATTAATCTGTCAGCAGGTTTCCTCTGTACTGTAATATTGTTGTATGTAGGGTTTAGTTGTGTTCTGTTCAAGACAAATGTTGCAGTTGTATTAAATTATATTTCTACTAAAATGTAGTTTCACTTATTTGTAACAGTAAAATAGGTTTCCTCCTGTATTTTAATTAGAATATTATCAACAAATTTATTTATCTCAATATTATAAAAAGGCATATTCTATAGATGATTATATTATATTCATTGTGATACCTTTTGTTTTATTTGTTCATTTTGATAACTATGCCTTAAAGCCAATAAAAACCAGTACTTCTGTTTTTCAAAAAAATATATAATACTAAATAAGATATATATTTTTTGAAATACAGAAATGTTTTTTTTATTTCTATGTTACGGTCTATCTAACCATGGTTGGACAGTTGTCCTGCTGACAGTCATCGACACTCTCTACAAGAAAAGTAAGCCACAAAGGTTGTTCACAGAGTGCTGAATCCAAGCATTAATGGAAAGTTGAGAGGAAGGAAAAAGCATGGTTAAAAAAGATGCACATGTGCAGCAGCCTTTAGAGGACCATGAAGCAAAACCTATTAAAGTGTTCAGGGGGAGATCACAAGGTTTGGATTCAGACTATAGTAAGTCATCCAAAGTCATCAAGACTTTGGATCAACTTCAACAAGCATCTTACATTCTAATGTTGTCTCTGCAGTTCGAAAACTGCCACACACAGACATATCCAGGACATGATAGCCACAGGACCAAAGTTTCTTGGGCTCCAGTGTAATGTTCACCTCCGGTCCACCCTGCATTGATGCAGTAATTCATACAAACTAAAGCCCCAACCAAGTATTGACAGCATGCACTGTACAGAAGTTGGATACACATTTTAGCTGGCTGATATTCTGGTTTTAATAATCCTTTATTTTAATTGGTTCTATGTAATTTTCCAATTTTCTCAGAAACTTAGTTTGGCGTTTTCATTGGCTGTAAGCCATAATAATCAATTTCAAATAAATAAACATTTGATGTAACGAATCTATGTAATATATAATTTTACCTTTTTTAATTGAGCTACTGAAAAAAAAAATCTTTTAATGACATTTTAACTTACTGTTACACACTCGTAAACATTCCTTCTCTTTGTTCACTCTTTTGAGCCACCGACTGTTTGAAAGACAGGGGAAAGCTCCTGCAGGGAAACAAGGCTCTGAGTTTTCTTCCCAGCTAACACTGTTTGTTCGACAGGCGAGTGGCGTGTATCGCCATGGAGAAGACCAAGCAGGAGCAGCAGGCCAGCTGTACTTGGTTCGGCAAGAAGAAGAAGCAGTACAAAGACAAGTATTTGGCAAAGCACAACGCAGGTACTCTCTTCACACTCCCACGTTTGCATCACCCCCATGTGCACGAAAAAATACACACTGCAGATGTTTGTGTTGAGTGTCTAATGGGTAGATCGGTGTGAGCGTGTGTTTGCGGAGGTGGAAGTTGAATGTAAGCAGATCTCATAGCTCCAGTAGCAGAGCCTCAGCCAGAAATGAGAGGTAAAAATGCCAGACATGCAGATATCTTAGATGAGCACGAGGGACTGGCAGCTCGGACACACTGATGAGGTTTTAGCCTGCTAATCACCGTGTGCAGATTTAAATACTATCAGAAGGGAAATGGTGACACACCTTATAGCCTCACTCTAAAACATGTAGCATCAGATCAAGCAGCACAGTTTATAAAAATTCTTCATGTTGTATTTTACAGAGAAGCTAGGTGGATGTTTTGTTCAAAAACAACACCAGTAACTTCAAGAGAAGTTTGAAACGATTTAACTTAACTGGTTTAACATCACTACAAGCTGATGTGTCCCTTGGGGTTAAATTTGTTTCCTATTGGTGCCAATAGGAAAAAAATCCATTCCTAATCTATATGATTTAATTTGATGTTGGCCCACATTTTGAACCGATAACACCTTCAACTCGTCTGGGAAGGCTTTCCACAAGCTTTAAGAGTGTGTTTACAGGAAATTTTGACTAGTCTTCTATACAAGCATTTGTGAGGTCAGACTCTGATGTTGGACGACAAGAGGAAGCCTGGCTCACAGTTTCTGCTTGCATTCATCACAGCAGGAACAGGAAGTGCCCATCCCAAAACTATTTAGATTTGGGAACATTAAATTGTCCGGAATGTCTTGTAATGCTGCAGCATTAGGAGTTAATTTCACTAAGCCCACGCCTGAAAAACAGACCCACACCAGTATGGAAGTAAAATAGTCTCATTAGAATCAGACATTTTTTAGACATGGAATTTATAACACTGAATTTTTATCCTGTGCAATTATGTATGTGAATTTTTTTTGTACTTAAAATTTGCCAGCAAAAATTCACCTGCAGAAATTTATCTGCAGAAATTCGCCTGCAAAAATTCACCTGCAAATGTGTTGACCTTCTGGTGACTCAAGCCAAAGCCTTGGGCAGAGGCGAGTCTCTTAATAGTTTGCTGGATAGTGGCTTAATGAAGATCAGTGATGAGATTCAAATGGGTGTTAATTACCTGGCATTTTGTAATAATATATTTTTGGCAGAAAAATCTCATCACTGATCTTCATTAAGCCACTATCCAGCAAACTGTGAAGACACTCGCCTCACCCAAGGCAATGGTGTGTCACGTGATGAAATAAGCGTAATCTGATTGGCTAAAAGACGCGCGACTCAATCGAGTGCTTATCGGTTTGGCTTGAGTCACCAGAAGGTCAACACATTTGCAGGTGAATTTCTGCAGGTGAATTTCTGCAGGTGAATTTCTGCAGGTGAATTTTTGCTGGCAAATTTTAAGTACATAAAAAATTCACATACATAATTGCACAGGATAAAAATTCAGTGTTATAAATTCAATGTCTAAAAAAATGTCTAAATCTAATGAGACTATTTTACTTCCATACACCAGAGCCCCTTCTGCATGAAGCTTCACACTGGACATAATTTAATCAAGCAAGTCCCAATCTCTCATCAACTGCCAAGAGCAGACTCGTTCAATGGATTATCAGTCTCTCCAGAAACACATCTTTACTCCTCTAGGGTCCAGTGGTGGCATGCTGTGACCGCTGCTTAGCAAACCTATTCCATGAAGCTCTCTAAGAACTGTTTCTGAGCTAATTTGAAGGCCACATGAAGTTTGGAGGTCTGAAGCTTTTAACTCTGTGCTGTATTAGCCTCAGCATCCACTGCTATTCACCTGCTATGTGATTTTAAGTGGCTTAACACTTATGGCTAATTTGGTGTCTTTCCTAATCACTTTCAATTTGTTATAATACCAGTAACAGCCGACTGGATGCTTCCTGACTGGTCTTAATGCATTGTAGCCATGGACGTGACTAGAACACCTGCATTCAGTGCTTTGAAGGGGCAACGCAATACTTTTGGCAATAAAGTGTAGTGGGTTACAGTGAGAATTAGCTTCCAGAAGGAGAAGCTGAGTAGAGCTTCAACGTGCGTATGGTGGCCTCAGACATGTGTCGCACAGAGCCCCTAATAATGTGCTCCAGGCTCTGTCACATGTTTGCTGTAAACGATGTTTGGTGGGGGAAGAAATCACATGTTAACAGATACAGGTCAACTGGAGTGGTTTTTAATTGCAGTTCTCTGGCAGTGAGTTTTAAAAATTAAAAAAGTTAAAAAACAGAAAAGCATAGAAAAGTGAAAAAAAATAATTCAGTTATATTTATTTCACAGAGAAAGTTTACAAATTAAAAACATCCATCCATCCATTAAAGCTGGTGCCTATCTCCAGCAGTCTACGGGAGAGAGACCGGACCCTGGACAGATCGCCGGTCCATCGCAGGGCAACACAGAGACACACAGGACAAACAACCACGCACACACTCATTCACACCTAAGGGCAATTTAGAGAGACCAATTAACCTAACAGGCATGTCTTTGGACTGTTATAAACCTATAAAGGTAGAATTTATTTTCAGGCTTTTTAACCATGTTTGCTAGGAGTGCCATTGTACATGTGGCCAGCACTGTGTCTTCTGTTTCTGCACTGTTGTCCAGTTGTTGTTTAAAATTTTGTAATTCTGCTGCTGTAAGCGAACATGTTGTGACCCCTCCTGTTGATCTCTCTTGCTTTCTGCCTCTGACTGGCCTCTCTGCATGTAAGTAAAAACCAGTAACACTTCCAACTCCTCCTCCCTCTCTTTTCCTGTCTCTTTCTGAACTCTGTCACTGCCAGCGTTTCACTTTTGTTTCTGTTGTTTTTGTGCAACAACAGAAGCCTGAGACAAAATGAAAGCATGCATTTTACTGTAGTGTGTGTCCCTGAGGCACTTTGCAGTCTGATTTCCACTTCAACATATTTCCCCCCTCCATGTGAAAAATTTGCTGCACCCTCTGACATCAGCGATTGAATCTGTGTGCATTTCCTTACTGGTAGTTGGATCGGCAGCAGCTGCAGTGAAGAATCCAGTGACTTATGGGTATTGTATTTCACTTGTCAGCGGCCTCAGATGGCGGCAGCACAGAGGTTCATGTTTCAGACAGTGGGAACACACTGTACAGAGACCAGCTCTGTCTAACATGACGTTCTGCAGCTCAGCCAGTCTGCAGTTTCCCTCATTTATTCTGGGCTCTGTTTATATACAGAAATGGTTGAACTCTACAAAGAACCCACATTTACTTTAAATGACTTGTTTATAGAAATGAACTCAAAGACTTGGTTTTTTTTAAATCACGTAAATAGTTGCAGACTCCTGCACACTGTCTTGTAAAAACACATGATTTGCATGGTTTTTCTGACAGATATAAAATAACACCAGCTTCTGCTTTAGGTCTTGTTTAAACTGTCTAGTATCTATTCTGATTATGATCAAGACAAAAAGAAACAACACAATTATAGAGTTCCAGTTCCAAACAATGTTGCTTTTCTGACAGATTAGAAAGGTATCTTTGCAGATGTTAACTTCTCAAAACCTTTAATGATCACACAGATTATGTGTGGATTTCTGAATCCATTCCATCCAACTTGTGCAATGTAAAGCCTTAACATGGCTCTTCCAGATTTTCACCAGAAAACATCTGACTTCGTGTTGATTTTGGGGCAAAAGACCAACATTAATATAAAATTCTTGCTGATGATGGGTGTATGTAGAATCCAGACTGGAGCTCTAAGTAAAAATGCGGCATCTTCTTTGTTATCCAGATAATCTTTCTTCTTGTGATTTTTTTTTTTTTCACTTTTCCTATAAATGCAATTAAACTCTTAGAAACTCTGCTTTCCACCAAACTTCAGCATTTGAGCTGCTCTTATTTACATGACGTTGTTGATTTGTTTGCTTAACGAAAACATTGCACCAATGTGCATGTTATGAACAGTGTGCAGGATTCTATTTGAATGCTGGTCTTTAGCTGCCACAGACATGTCTCCTGGAACGTCCACTCTTTTTCAGAAAGTTCACTAAAAGCTGTTGGGTACATTCGCTTTAAAGAAATGGGAATATAAGTAAAGGTTGTTTAGAAATGAGTAACAGGAAGTTAAGATGTTTCACACAACCTAAACACAGAAAATAATCCCTTAATCAGTACCACCACAGAGAGCATCCTGGCTCTTCTGTGATTTCTGGGGTTGTGGTTCAGCGGTACAGAGAATCAGAAACGTTAATGTCAGGCCTCTCCTGTGTTTTTATGCAGAGCTAAGAACATTATGATGAAAATGAGAAATGTCTCGACTGTGTATTTTTTTGTTCCCGATACTGATTCAATATTTTAAGATTAGTTAACAATGAATACTGAGTCCCAGTCCTTAAACTTATATTAAAGCTCATCATGTATTGTTGACTCTGTTTTTATTCCCTCATCCCTTTCTTCCGCCTCTGCTCACACTGCCCTCCTTCTATCACCTCCAGTGTTTGACCAACTAGACCTCGTCACATATGAGGAGGTCGTGAAGCTGCCTGTCTTCAAGAGGAAAACTCTAGTTTTGTTGGGTAGGTTAAACCAACCAGGGACTCCGATAAACAGAAGAAGCTTCCTTTTTAACTCCATGTTTATCTCTCAGGCGCTCATGGAGTGGGCAGAAGACACATCAAGACCACACTCATAACCAAACACCCTGAAAGATTTGCCTACCCTATCCCACGTAAGAAGCAGGCTCATAACATCGACCATACATGTCAGGAAGCGTGAATCCTCACTTCCTGTTTTTGGGACTCCTATCTCTGCAGACACAACCAGACCTCCGAAGAAGGACGAGGAGAACGGGAAAAGCTACTACTTTGTTTCTCACGATCAGATGATGCAGGACATCAGCAACAACGAGTACCTGGAGTACGGCAGCCATGAGGACGCCATGTATGGGACACGGCTTGAGACCATTCGGAAGATCCACCAGCAAGGATTCATGGCTATATTAGATGTTGAACCTCAGGTGTGTGTGTGTACTTGTTTATGTTAATCAGTTAGGACCTTTTCTATAGGCCTTACGCGGCCAAAGCCTGGTCCTGGTGCGATGCTGTACCATTTATAGGGTTATGGGTTATGGTTTGGGTGAAGGTGTGGGTGAGCTAAAGGTAAGTGTAAGTGTTAGGGTGAGGCACAAATTGGGATACTCAAATGAGTAGAAGTTGATATAATGTCTTAATAAGGATAGAAAAACATGCTTCCAGGATCTCAGGTCTGTTTGATCTCTAACACTTGGCTTGTTTCAGGCCCTGAAGGTGCTTCGGACCGCAGAGTTCGCGCCATATGTTGTCTTCATCGCAGCTCCAACTATCACTCCAGGCATCAATGAGGTACGAACACAGCAGAAACACATCAATGATGATTCAGTTCAATCCCGCTCATTTACATGGTGCCAATTTACAATGGAGATCATTCCCAGGCACTTTGAAAACTGTTCAATTCATATGCAGATATGCAGAATCCAATTAGGTCCAAATTCAGGTCAGATCGGTTCAGTTCATAATAATATGGTCCAATGTTGAGGTCACATTCAGATCCAGTTGCATACAGTGCAATCCAGTCCTAATTATAGTACAGTCCAATCGAAGTCAGTCGATCATTTACAGTAATGCCATGTCAGTTTTATATGTTTAAAGAATCTGTGTAGCGTCAGAAACGCTCTGCCACATAGTCTCTGAAAGGAAAAGATTTTTGTATAATGACAGTTGTTCTCCAGCTGATTCATGTCAGCACGATAACCTGCTGTGTTGGCATTTTATCATTTACAGTTCTGGACAAAACGTTTGGCATTTCACACAAATGTTCTGCAAACTTCACGGCTTCTCATTGTTTTGCACAGTGTTCAGATCCATGTTAAATTATTGGCCCGAAAAGTTTACATTATTACAAACAAACATGCATATCACTGTGTTACTATACTGGCACACATATGTGGATCCGCTAGTTTCATTTCAGTGCAGTCATCTGAACATGTCAAGCTGTGAAAGATTTCTGCTGAAACCCCCCAATCTAATCTGCAGGAAGAGCAAAGATGGACATCAGAAGACTTGTGCATGATTATTTTCTCTGAATTCTTCCTCTGATTGTTTGGAACATCTGGAAAATCATTTGTCTGGAGGGTAAAACATGAGAGCTCCCATCAGTCCTGTGTGGTGCTAAAAGTGTAACATCCTGATGCGATCCATGTGTGGGGGTGCTTCTCAGAGACTGGGCTGCTTCCCAATTAAACGCAAGAACACTGCCATTAACAATGGCAATGTTCAAAAATCAAGGTATAACTTGATGATAATCTGTATTTTCCAGCATGTTCTAGCACCGTGTCACAAGGTAAAAGCTGGAACTACAAAATCACGTAGCCAAGAAACAGCAGACGCAGAAACAGAAACCAACAGCTCAAGGCCCTAAGAAGACAAGAATGGGTCCCCATCAGTCAGGATTTGGTCCAGAAGCTGATATCTTATCATGTCAGAGAGAATTATAGAAGTTATGAAGAAGAGCCAGTATTGTAAATATTGATTCTTTACACAAACTTGAGGCATTTACTAATAGAATCCAGCAAAAATAAATATGTAGTGTTTAAAAACATCTAAAAGTGCTGTTGAAGTTCTACAACAGAACATTTGTGTCCCTGTAGAAACATTTGGCCATGAATGTACAGCTTCTCATGTGAAGCTGCAGCTTCTTCTGTTCCTTTCTCACTCCTTCCTGTTGTCTTTTATTTCTGCATGCTGCATGCGTTTGTGTGTGTGTTTGGTGCTCACCACAGGCGCCCAGGTGGTGTCGAACACTGCCGGTAAGTAATCCCTGGAAGGACTGCCGAGTGGTATTTTTAAACCATATGTGTGTCTGCTGTAAGCTGCGGGTTTAGCTGTAGTGGGAAGAGCGTCTGTTTGTGCCCCTTTGGCTTTCATCCTCTCCTGTTTGTGAAGGACACTGAACTCAGCAGCCACTTTATAAGCTTCTCTGAACTTTGTTAAAAATACAGACAGGGTGTGTAGTTTCTAGGCAAAAACCTGAATAAATAGTAAACCTGGATTCAGCATTTAGGTTAAAATATTTGTATCCCTTAAATCTTTTCACATTTAGTACCACAAACTACAAGGAAAATCATAGTTTTGATTTTAATTTACAGGTAAAAATCTAAACACTGGTGTTCATTTGTATTCAACCCCCTTTACTCTAACACCCATAAATAAAATCTAACTAAGCTAACTAATTGCCTTCAAAGGTTTTCTAATTAGAAAATAAAGAGTCTGACTGTTTCTAATTTAAGCTCAGTATAAATCCAGCTGTTCTGTTTCTGGCCTCAGAGGTTTGTTAGAGAACATCATCATGTAGACCAAGGAACACAGCAGACAGGTCAGGGAGAAAAGTGTGGAGAAGTCAAAAAGGATATCCCAAGCATCAATCAGAGAAGCAGCCAAAAGACCCATGGTAACTCTGGAGGAGCTGCAGATATCCAAAGCTCAGGTGGGAGAATATGTTGACAGGATAAGTCTTCATTTTATAATCCACAAGTCTGGCCTTTATAGTAGAGTGGCAAGAAGAAAACATTTTATTTTAAAGGCCATCAGAAATCCTTAAAAAAAAAAACATCCTTAAAGTGAGATTTGGAAAAATGAGCTCTGGTTAGATGAGATCAAAAACCAGCAGCACATTACCCTGAACACACAATCCCCACAATGCAACATGTATGTGGCAGCATCATGCTGTGGGGATGCTTCAGCAGGGACCGTCAAGCTGGTTACAGAGTGATGGAGCCAAATACAGAAGAATCTTCAAGGAAAACCTGTTAGGGGCAGCAGAAGACTTGAGGCTGGGGTGAAGGGTCACCCTCCAGCATGGCAGCAACTCTAAATATACAGCCAGAGCTACTAAAAGATTTTAGCTCTAGATGTGCAAGCCAGGTAGAGACACTGCAGCTAAAGGTGCTTCTGCTATCTTTTGACTCAGGGTGGTGAATACAAATGCAATGTTGATAACTCATTCCTTTCACATCACATTTATGCACTACTTTATGTGTTGTTCTAACACATAAATTCCAATAAAATACATAATTTGTGGTAGTAATGTGAAAAAACAGGGTGTCTGACTATTAAACGGCACTGTATGTGGGGTCCTTGTTCCTCTTTTCATTCCTTTCACATCCTCTGCCTGCATTAAGTGTGAAACATCCCTGTTTCTCTCATCCTCCTCCAGGATGAGTCACTTCAGCGTCTTCAGAAAGAGTCTGAGATCCTGCAGAAGACCTACGCCCACTACTTCGACATGACCATCATTAACAATGAGATTGATGAGACCATCAGGCACCTGGAGGAGTCCATGGACCTGGTGTGCACCACCAGCCAGTGGGTTCCAGTGTCCTGGGTCTACTGATGTGCACCATCCCCCCTCCGGCAGCAGCACCTCTGCTGAGGTCCTATTCAGAAAACAGAATCTAAGGATTAAAAAAATAAATCAGTTTGGACCAAGGAATGAGCTTCTTCTTGCTACTCTTGATCTACCCTTCAGCGTACCCCCTGAGGGTGGTGCACAGTCGGACCCCCGCATTCGGCCCCAGTCACAGTCTTGTATAAAAACAGAGTCAACAATACATGAATATTGTCAAGTCTGTACTAGCTAGGAGGCAAAATCTTTGTAGATGTTTTATTTTAAAGAGACAGTCCTGTGTTTCTGTTCCTCTCATGTTGGCGCACTGCTTGATCTCCAGACCTCCCATCTCACTGTCGTCCCGTCGGGTGTTGTAAACCACCACAAGTAAGACACTGATCCTGGGTATCTTATCAGGAGACTGAGGTTAAAAGCACACAAGCCCACTGCAGTGTCTTCTCATCTGCAGATCACATCAGCAGCCCTAAATCCAGTTCTGATCCAAGCTGTATCCCCTCATCGGCCTTAATGTAGACACTCAGTGCGGTTCCAGTGGCACTACACCCACGCACCTACCTGGTACTGTCTCTTCTAAATGAATCCACAGGTGTTTCAGAGATTAGAATGAGGATTTTCATGCATGTGGATATTTTTGAGCTTCCATGCTGTCAGTCAGTCAGTGTTCCCCGTGTCCCTCTGTGAACCTCAACGAAACGAATAAAAAAAGAAACATAAAAAATAAAACCAACATTCCTGCTGTTGAAAAAAACTGAACTGCACCTGAAGTTGGAGCAAGACAAAAAAACCATGACAGAGCTGGACGTTGACTCGCCTGAGCATATCCCTCGAGTTTTAGGCGACATTTCTAAACCACAGATTTATAAACAGATCAACCGTGTATGTGAGACGTGTTTGTAAGAAAAGGAAATCTAATAAAAGTCTTCATTTGTTTCTCTATTTTTTTGATTTGTTGTACACAAACAGGAAGAATTTTCTCTGACGTCTCATTTGCCATCTCAGAAATGTGATGTTGAGTTTAAAGGTCAACAGAAAAAAAAAGATTTTTATTCTGAAACTGTAACTGAGACACATGTGTACCTTGACTTTCCAAAGGAGGACAAAGGCAGAATAATCACCAAATGTGAATGTGATGGACTGATAAAAAACTGCCCTTTGTGTTCTTCAGTATGAACAGTTTTTTTTTAAATACATTTTCTTTTGTGTGTTGGAAAAAACAAACTGTGTTGTGGCTTTTTCTTTTTTCTTTTCCCAGAAGCAGAACCTTAACATCATCTTAAAATCCAAGAATGAAGGGATACAGATGAGACATGAAAATTAAAAGGATAAGGACACAAATTACTGTCAATAAAATTAATGAGGTGGTGTCCAAAAATAAGCACGTTAGTTAGAGCGAAGACGCCTTGTTCAAAGCCTTGTATCCTTTTAACAGGTAATTTTTCTATGTTAGAAGATCATTAAAGAGCAAGTCACATAGGCATGCTGGAAGACCAGTTTTAGAAATACACCTTGAAATTCTCTGGTGACTGGATTCTGCTGATTATGAGCTTGCTTGGTCCTGATCAGTGACTCAGAAATCCAGTCTTTGTCCAGTCAATGAATGCATCATACCTTACTGCTACCAGGCTGCTCTGACAACACTCTTCAGTGTGGAATTTAATTACTGACACAAAGCATCAAGGTTTGCAATATTCAGTAGAATGGTGCTCCAAAATGAAGTCCGAAGAAGCAGAGAGAAGTAGAAACTATTAAAAAGGATGCTTTTTTCTGTGACACGTCTGTTATTCTCTGTCTGCAACAAGAAGAGAGAGCAGATAACAGGAAGGCTAAAAGGCATACAGAAAAGTTTCTCTGTTTCATCTTTTTGAGTTTTCACCCTACAACAAACAGATGGTGGATCTGGAAATGCTGGTAGCTCTATGGAGACGTTCAACACTAAAGTTATTTAGTTATTGTACCCTTTTAAAGAGTTAAATTTTATATATCATAGAACATAATGGATTATGAAATATTTACAGCCTTTTACAAATCTCACAGTTAAGGTAAGAGTCTACCTATTCTACAGTAAATACACAGACAGCTGTTTCCAGTCGGCATTGCTAACCATGCTAGCACTAATTGCTAATGTAAGATGCTAAATCAGTTTAAAGTGTCAACCCTTGTTTTTCTCTTGTTTTGAAATCTTACCTATATCCTCATTAATTGCAGAGCTGTGTAACACAGACTGCTCTCTGTCAGTCTGACTTGGTCTTAATATAAATAGACTGTTCACAGGAAGGTTTCTTGTTAAAGTTCCTTCATAGTTACAGTAAATAAATGGATCTGATACAGATTCCTCTCAGATAGTAACTTTGACACAGCTATTATTTATTTTGATATGATCTTGGGAGAAAGAAACATTGAATATCTTGTGATATTATTTGCTCTACATATTGAGTGGTGCAAACAGGTTTTTGCCCTGGATGGTTAATATATATTGTAGAGCTGTGGCATACATGTACAGTTTATGGAGGACAACGTATAAGAAGCCAATTGATCAAAGTACTACGAGAAAGAAAGCAGAATAAATGCCAACTTCTACTCAGTACCATTTATAGACACATTTAAAATCTAGGTCGAGTTCTTCAATGAAGCAAAGTCATGCATCCAGAAAACCCCAATCCAGCCTGTGACCCAGCCCAGTGGCTTAGGTATTTCAGGTGAATGCACACTCAGCTCACCTCTCTCAGGCTTATTGTGATTTCAGTTAATGCAAGTGAGTGATTAGAACGAACCAGACCCTGAACACTGTGTTTTACTCATGCTGCATAATCCCACACTATTAATATCTGAAAAAAGTGAGGCACAGTTGACGGTGTTCTGTTTGCCTCTGTCTAAGGTGACCATCAAATCTCCAAAACGCATGGCACCTCAGCAAGATCTAGCTAGAACTTCCAAGGCACTGAAGAAATTGGAAAACCCACAACCCGGACTTTAGTCCTGAGACAGCTGGTCAACCTGACATTTACCCCAGCCAAGTAACATAATATTCATTTCTTCAGGCCTGCACCAATATCCTAATTGTTTTACTGCTGTCCATCACTTTGTTTCAAACAAATTTTTATGAAAGATCAAAATATATATAATATCTTGATGGTACTATGAACAAAACTAAAATCAGGCTTTTCACTCATCTCAAGTAGATAATGTACTTTAAGACAGTCTTTTAGTGCACTGAGAGCCTGATGTAGCTAAGTTAGCGCTGTGTAAGAGTGATTACCATATA
>JAHHUM010000671.1:0-72204 GCA_036173005.1 Crenichthys baileyi
ATCTTAGTGATGTAATCCTTTTAATTATGGGTAATATTGATTTTTAGCTCCTGGTGACTTTTAATTTAATCATTAGCTGAAGTGTAATCATCCTTGATTAATCCTAAATACAGCCTAATCTTAAGATTTAAAATCTTCAGATTCTTCTTTGAAAAAAAAAAACCTAACATGAAGGTCAAAAATTCATCTGATTGATTTTATGGTAATTATTGACAGATAACTGAGATCTATTTATTTATGAACATTTATTATAGTAAATGCTTAACACACCATTATGCTAAACCATCAAACTAAATTTAAAATGAGCTCCAGACAGGTATTTATTCACAATTGTAATTTAAGCATCTATTTAAATTTTTATGGAACTTTATCAAACACAAGCTGTGCAAAATATACATAGAAAAACTCAATCAATTTAAATTAAACACTGAATCCTACTGCACTGTTTAATAGTTAAGATTAATTGGAATGTATGTATCCGACTTGAAATCTTTTATGATTAAATTTGGGACCCTGACTTAAATTTGCCAAAGGGCTTTTTTCCCCCCTCGCAGCCATTTTGAAACAATATAGAAGCTTTTTAAAATTTAACCCAAAAAAATTTTAAAAATGTTGGTAAATTTGCCAACTGCCAAATTTGACAATATAAATGCCAAAAATTAGGGAAAAAATAAACCGATGGCAAATATTTATCAAGTGAGTGGGAAAATGTTTTGTTGAAAAGGACAGACCATATTTTAAAGTCATTCCGAGTACCCATCACACAGAAGCCAACCAAGAATGTGAACTTAAATTACTTCGGACAAAAATATTTAGAGAGTTCAGGTATAGAGGCCCAAAAACGTTCCTTTCAGTCAAAAGGGGTTCAAAAAAATTTTAAAGAGCAAAAGGAAAAAGGTTTTTTACGGGTTTGGCTTGCACTTCAACCTCTATCTCAAACCTCACTGCGGGGTTCATGGGGGGTAGGAAAAGGAAAAAAAAATGAATAACATTTCCCTAACCCTTTGTGGGGGAAAAAAAAAAAAACAGATAGGAAAAACCCATAAATAAAAATATGTAAATTTATGTCCCACTCAAAGAGAAAATTTTGTCTCCTTTATAAAACAGCAGAACCCCTAAAAGAGTTGATTTTCAGGGATATATACATTGAATTAAATAGCAAGCAGAGTGGCAGGGGTAGGCAAAACTTTTGCCCGCAAAAGATTTTTTTTAAGCACTGGAAGTCTTCTGAATTTTAACCGGGGGCAAAACCAGGGACAACAAAAGGGCCCTGGTCCAGTTTTTTGGGGATGGCAAAGACTAATAGCTTTTCACTTCTCCCTCTAAAAAGGTCACATAGGTTTACAAACACCAAAAACAATGTGGAACTGTGATGGCAAGCCACACAGGGCAAGAGCCACACCCTACAACAATCTGGTTTTCCTTTAATTTACTTTGTAGTCATTACTTTAAATATTCCTTAATTATATAGTTTTTTTGTTTATTCCTCTATCACCTTAGAATGTTTATATGAAGTGCACACATATTAACACTGCAAGGTCAATTCAGTTCTATGTTGTATTAATACTCTTTTCTTTGTTTGAGTTTACCTGGGTGTTTGGTGTTTGGCTTCCCCTTCCTGATGGGCAAAAGGTGTGGCTAAGGGATGAGATTCCTGAAGTACTGCTGATGGCCTCATTGGACTGAACCAAACGCTTCATGCCAATTGGGGGAACCTTGGGGGGTGTTTTGGATTTATTTCCTGTTGTTATGTGGCACCCATTTTGTCTTCCCCTATTTTGTGTGTATGGTTTAGCTAAACCTGTATTTAAGGGCCCTTATTTGTTAGTTCGGGAGGGAGGTTGGTTTTTGGTTTGTATCTGTCTGAGTCTTGTCAGTGTTGATTTTTGAGTCTAGTATCTTGAGTTGACCTCTTTTATTGGCATGCCTGCCCATTTTGTTAACCATTTTTTCATGTTTTTTGGGTAAATAAAAACCCACTTTTTGAATTCAACACCTGTGTCCTCTACTCTGTACTGCTTGGTTCCTGACAGGAGCCTTCAGCATAGAGAATTTCCATTCAAATCTAATTGCCTTCATAATTTGAAGACAAAAACCTATTCACAGTAAAAACAAACTCAAATAATGGGTAACGAAATGTTGGAATAAAATAAAAATTTTCTTGAAAATGTTGCCACAACAAACTGATATTAGTTATTGAACCAATGCATCTCCAATGTGCATTTATGTGGGTATGCACTTGTGCTCTGCATGACTGAGTGTGGTACTTTACAGCACAGTGATTAATGGGTCTTTTATGGTCTTATTTGATCTACTGTGTAATTACTTATATCAACACAATCTGTCAGCTTCAATCTGCCGTCATGAAGCTGTGAAGCAGAATGCTGCTAATTGTGAATGAGGAGTTGTTACTCCCACTCTCACATCATGATCAATTCCAGATAGAATAGCAAACACCACTTCCTGATGTTATAGTATTTAAATTAATGAAGCAAAAGTGTGTGGAAGGCTTCAAAGTTAGACCAAGTATAAATGGATATATTAAAAGGAGCTGAGGTGGGACTGATCTGATCTAGTATCAATACCGGATCTGATGCAGCATGAAGTTTCAGCAGCAACTGGAAGGCTAAATGAAACAGAGTACGTTCTTTTAGACTGTTGAGCTTTCAAGGTCAACACTGAAATAAGATCTGGAATGTTAGCAGTCCTTTGGAAGATTTTGAATATTCACAACCTAGAGAAGCGATTCCCAACCTGGTGGAAGCAGGCAGCGATAGAAGATCAAGGTGACTGTTAGTGTTTCCCAAAAACTGAATATCTTCGAAAATAGATTTAGAATCACATTTTAACCTTTTGAATCATAATCAAATCATCACGGGTCTAAAGATTCCCTCCCCTTGTCAGGACATGGCTTATATTTTCTTGCGATCTTCATCTTAGAATTGATTTGTCTTTTGTTCATCAGCTAAAAATATCTCCTTCCCGGAAGGCCATACCATATCAGGGACCACACCAATAGATGTCACGATACCAAATATCTTTTGTATATAATCAGTTTTAAGTTTTAAGAGTTTTAAGTCCACTCCATCTATCCTTATCAAATGGGAGACCTGTTTTCATAAAAAAAGTACCCAATGTGCACATTCAAACATGAAAATGTCAGAGCAATAACATTTTGGGATGAGGATTTAAAAATCATTTAAGTCAGAATCACTTAATCAAATAGAGCATCTCACCAATTCAAAACTTCAACTTGCCCTACAAGCAATGATTCCACACTCTAAAGATGTTAGCAGGGTGGATGTCTGCCTTACGCACACACACACACACAATCAACTCTGACAAGCTTATCACTTCAGGGTCTGTAGAGAAAACAAGGGTATTCTGCTACAGCCCAGTATACCTGTGACATCTTGGGTGTTCCCTATTCTACATCTACTTCAAGGAGGTGTTTGTTGAAATCTCTCTTAATCTCATGTATGCATGCACAATTTGTCATCGCCTCCACTAGTGAATAAAAAATGACCTTTCACTGAGGAAAGGGTTGCTGTGGCTCAAATTCCACTATTACCAAGTATTTTTAATGCTGAAATAGCAACTCTTTAGACTATTTTAATAATTTCTTTCCTAAAAATGCCTCAAGCTTAGCACACACTGTGCAACTTTGATTAGGATTTGAAACTGTCGCACTTTGTAAACTAGATACGATAAAATCTTGACAGAAACTCCTGTCACAGTGTAAGATGGAGGATGCCAGACTGCAAAATTTGTTGCTGTAGCAGAATTGCTTTAGCAAGGTTCAGTAACTTGCAAAAAGGTAGACAGGTACTGAACCTTGCTAAAGCAATTCTGCTACAGCAAGGTTCAGTACCTGTCTACCAATGAATGGACGGCAATGTATGTGTCTTAATGGTCTTGTCACCAGAGTTGAGCTCTGAAAAGAGGGAGACAAGGATAAAAAATATACTTTATTGTCCCTCAGTGGGAAATTTCTGTGTATGAGCAGCAAAGTGAAAGGCAAATGGAAGCATGCAGATTCACACAAAGGTAAAAATCTTATTAAAAAAAATCAGAGACTTTACAGTAAGGGCAAATTTACAACATGAGAAAATAATACTGTACAGTTACAGTATGAAAAATCCAAATATATTGTATTAGGGGGCGAAAATCACACTGTCAGCCCCTTTTGAGATCGATCTCTTCTCTCTCTCTCTCTCCTCTCTCTCTCCTCCTCTCTCTCTCTCTCTCTCCCCTCTCTCTCTCTCTCTCTCCCCCTTCTCTTCTCTCTCCTCTCTCTCTCTCTCTCTCTCTCCTCTCTCTCTCTCTCTCCCTCTCTCTCTCTCTCTTCTCCTCTCTCTCTCTCTCTCTCTCATCTCTCTCTCTCTCTCTCTCTCTCTATATATATATATATATATATATATATATATATTGTTCAGTTGTACTGCAGTGGTTCCCAAAGTTAGGGTCAAGTCACTGCTTGAGGTTTTCAATTAGCAAGAGTTTGGGGTCTTGAGATCCCCTCCACAAATTTTACTAAATTAAAGAAAAGATAAGAAAAAGGACTCTTGATCCTTGTAAACCCAACTGATCGTTGGGATCACCTGTCTCTTTCACTGTAATTTTGCATGGTTCCGAAGCTAAAAGGTTTGGGAACCACTGATCTAATGTCACTGGTACTATAGTTGCACTACTTAAGGTAACTGATATAGTAAACTAGCATATTTAAAAATGGGTAAGTTATAGAGTAACATTTCTATTTGTAAGGGTGTGATTGAAAACATTAACACATAAAAAGAACGATTATGTTTTAAACACTTTTCATTGACATTTCTTATCAATACATGCCACAAACTACCAAGATCAAATTTAAAGTCTGTATCATTCATCCCTATCTGAACATGCAATATGCTGCCAAATGAAAGAAACTGTTTTATATATTAGACCTAAAGCACTTAGGATATATATAATTTAAAAAATGATTCAACAAATCTGTGAAAATAGATTAGACTCCACAGGAATTCTACTTTTCTCTCTTTTTAAATAATACAGTATTATACATACATAATTACTAGGACATGCACTTTTTAATTAGAAAGGAACTCAGAACAATTTTGATTACAGTAATGTACCCACCACTATTGCAATTACTGATACTGCAGGGTAGATGCTGAATGCAATTATTAGACGAAATAATTGACAAAAGCAAAGATGGACAGTTATTAATTATAGATGAGCTGGGGTTTGGTGGAATAACCTGAGTCTAGACAGACAGAGAAGCCAGATGGCTTTGGAACAGTAAAGTCACACCACATTAGACTTGGAACACAGCAAGAGTCCTTTCACTCGACAATCAAGAGCAGCAGTTACTTCCTGAATTAACTGAAAAAGCTGATGAGTACTTTTATCATAAATTAAGCAAAAAACTATTAGCCAAATAAGTGTAAACTAGTTTGATTTTAGTTACAAGGCTACCTCCTGAAAAACGTTTCATTTTTTAATAAGATACAAAAACAGCACAGCTAATCTTGTAAGAACCATACTAATGAGATACTAAAAACCCTGAAGCTGATGTGATCTTTAAATTCATTTATTTAATCCAATTAGTTTCTTTTAAAATCCGGACTGCACGGAGTAAGCCAAAGTGTAACCTCTAATACAAAACAAATTATGAATATCTTAGATTGTTAGGGTCAGAAGCTACAATAAGCCAATTTCACACTCAGGCTGACATTTACATTGTCATAATGAAGAAAAAACAGTTAATGATTTACTGTGTAAAGACACGTAAATACATTTTTTATTTTTATAACAGCATTATAGAATAATAAGATTAATAACTCTCCTAATCCCTACAAAGACTATTTTCTATTTTTGATTCTTCATAGAAATATAATATAAATGCAGGACAATTATTCATTTAGAAATTGATTCCTTTTCTGTCTACAACAAAAACAGAGAAATATTACACCATTTAAGGTTAGTAAATTCTAGTCAGTCACCTCTCTCTGATTTGCTGGAAAAAACAATGTAGAATAATAATATCTGTTAGATTTTTATACTCAAAGTTAACTAAACAATGCCAAATAACTGACTGTTTCAAATAATTATCGTAATATCATTACTTTTATCTCTCAGAGCTCATTTATCAAAACAGCAGATTAGTTCAGTTCAGATTTATTTATATAGCGCCAATTCACAACACATGTGGTCTCAAGGAATTTCAAAAAGGGTTTGGAATGGTGCGGGATTGTTGGGGAGGTTAGAATAAACTACTGAGTGTTAGAATTTGGCCATTTTAGAATGGGCTATGTGTAGGGGTACTAAGTAAAATAATAAACTGATAAAGTTTGTCCATGTAGAGCCCACTGGTGGCCATTGTTATACTAAAAACCACAAGGATTGGGGGCACCTCTCTCTGTCAGACTGATTATAACCATTGGAAAAGAGAAGGGGTTGCACAGGTAGCGGAAGTGGAGGGTGTGTTTGCACCTCAACCATAACTGAGCCCGGTTTAGGCTAAACCTGACTCCTCCTTACTACATCCAACAGGGAGGGAGGAAGGCAGAGGTAAAAATAATTGGCGAGTGTTGTTTGAAAGGTGGGTATCTTTAAAATGGGCTAAGTCAATTCAATCGAATCATACAGATTTCAAATTGGTTTGAAATTTTATTCAAATTGGTTAAAAAGTTTTTCTATCTAAGGAAACCCAGCAGATTGCATCCAGTCAGTGACTTGTAGCAGTCACTCCTCCCGGATGAACATGTAGAGATAGTGGACAGTCACTGCCGTTGACTTTGCAGCAATCCCTCATACTGAGCATGCATGTAGCGACAGCGGAGAGGAAAAACTCCCTTTTAACAGGAAGAACCCTCCAACAGAACCAGGCTCATTGTGACCGGCCATCTGCCACGACCGACTGGGGGTTTGAGAGAACAGAGCAGAAACAGAAAAATAACACAGAAACACTGATCCAGGAGTACTTTCTATGGGAAGGAAAGTACATGTTAAAGGATGCAGCTCTTAATGGTTTCATCTAGGAAGAAAAAACAGATAAACTCTGAGCCAGTTTTCAAGTTTAGAGTATTAGAGAGACCACATACAGTTGGTCACAGCAAAAGCTCAGTCAGTAGCTATGTCTAGGAGAAAAATAGAGTTAAACACTGAAAGACTAATTTATAACAAAGATTAACAGAATTATTTCTTCATGGATTCTTAGTTTTACAACTGGCCAGTGAAGTGCGGTTCTGAGAAAAGGGTTTTCAGTGGAATTCATTGTCTTTATTGTGTCATTGTGTTACCCACTCAGTGGTGTTAAAGAGTGGGTAATAGACCAGGGCTCAATAATCTTTACACTCCAATGAGACAATTTTGACCTTGGTCCTCCAAAACAAAATTTCTCTAGAGCTGCTCTATGAGAAAAAAAGTATAAGTACCTACTATAAAAAAGGTTTGAAGTCAAAATAAAGAACCACAATTGTATTTTAATTTTGAGGTTTTAGAATCAAGCTGCAAAAGCTGAAACATCTAAAATAAAAAAAATGTTTAGGCATAAAGAAAACACAATTTTAATTTAACACTTAAATAAAATCAAAAATTCAAAATTGCAAACACAGTTTGACTGTGTGCCAGTTGCTTTAGAATCATAACTACCAAAAGCACAGTCTAGAACCATGGCGACACAGAGAATACACACACTAATCTGCAGATGCCCCGAGTGAGACTTGGCCATGTTCTCTGCCACATGGCAATCACACGGTTCAGTGCAGAAACACAGGCACACCGTCCACACCACCATTGACTCCATGACAGACATGGAACCACCAGCTAACCTCTAAGCAAGAACAAATGCATCACCAGCGACTCCCAACTTCCCACTCAGGTGTCATTCTGGACTCTGCAGAGAGTGAGGGTAGATAAAACTAAAAATAAGTTTTAATTTAATCCAGTTTCAAATTTTATTTGGCATGGGAACATTGTTCCTGTTCAGTTAATGGAGTTTTTATATGGCATTTGCAAACGGAAAAACGTAGTACTTTTAACAACAGTTTTCCATACAGATGTGTTTTACCGAATCCTTATACCAACCGGGATGAGAAGAACAAAAACACGCTGGCAAGTACGAAAATTTGATTAATATCTAAGAACTGACTGCCCTAGTGAAAACATCCACCTCAAATTGTAAAAATACGTGTTTATTTGATAACATAATATAAACATAACAAAATATGATAACATAAAATTATAATCATAAAATGTTAATAAACAAAAGACAAACGAAACAATCCTACAATAAACTGGGACTTTTGTCAGTATTTGATTGTATGTCAAACTTTATTCAGGGGTATAAATCTAATTGGTACATCACAAATTCATATACAGTGGCATGGAAATTAAACCAGATGTTTGTATCAACCCAAATAAGCCACACACGCAAAGTAGTTCAAACAAATAAGGACAGAATGGAATAGTAATATCCTTTATTGTGCCTAAGTTAGGAAATTGAAGAGTACCAGCACCAAAATGACAAGGCAAATGCAAGCAAGCAAATTCACACAAGGTAAAATATAATAAGAAGAAATAAGAGACTGTACAGTAAGGAGAAATTTACAACATAAGAGAAAAAAATACTGTACAGCAGATTCAAAGAAATTTGCACCTGAGTAGGATATTTTTCTATATTTTCTGTTTTGATTTTGGGTGATAATTCAAAAAGAATGTATAAATTGTGCATGTCTGTTTGTGCATAAAAAGACAAAATACTATTTACAAGAGTATGGAAATACACAGAGTAGGGATATACACAACTTCTTGAGTTTGAGTTGTTTGGAGCGTTGATGCTTATAAAGTCAATTTCAACTCCTGTGGAGAAGGACTTACAGTCCCGCTCCTTTGTGCGCCTAGGATGCAGCCGCCTTAGATGAAACTCTACAGTTCTGCAACAGCTTCATGCATAGGGTGGGAGACATTGTTCAAGAGTGATGTTATCTTTGCTAGAGTTATTCTGTCTCCCACCACCTGCACTGGGTCCAGGGGGCTTCTTACGACAGAGCTGGCCTTCTCAATGAGTTTATCAAACCAAATCTGTGTCCTGGGTAGGTATAGTCTGCTCTATCGCTTCTTGTAAAGTATCAGTGTTGTGACTCCAGTCCAGTTTATTATTCAGGTGAACATCAAGGTATTTATAAGAGTCCACTATCTCAGTGTCAGTTCCCTGGATGTGCACTGATGTCAGTGTGGTGGGTCCATGCCTGTGGAAATCCACCACTAGCTTCTTAGTTTTCCCTGCATTTATCAGGAGACGGTGGGGTTGGAACCAATCTACAAAGTCCTGTGTCCACTGTACACTAGTCAGTGGTCATCCTCACTTGTGATGAAGCCGTCTATGGCAGAGCCTTCAGAGAATTTCTGCAGATGACAGAGTTGATGGAGTAGTCTGCAGTGTACAGGTGAGCAGGAATAGTGCCAGCAAAGCCTCCATGCTGAAGGCCAGCCTGTCAGACACACAGACCTGTGTCCTCAGGGTGGAGTTACACCGTAATCGCGATAACAAGTGTAAATATGTCTGAACACCACTACAGTAAAAAAAACGAAAACAAAGCTGACTACAAAACAGTCAGCTGAATTGTGTGTACAATCAAGAAGCAAAAACAGCATGTCTTAAAAAATAAATATAAGAGAAAAACTCAGGACTGCGTACAAGCTGCTAAACAGGCTGTCTGCTCATGTGGCGGAAGAGCCCAAAGCAGCCTACAATGAGTCTATTAATCTCTTCATCTTCAGGTATCCATTCTTTAATATAAGAAGCCCTCCAGTACCATATGCTGACATATCTCCCCACACCATGATGTTCCCTCCTCCAAACATCACAGTTTGTATGGTGTTTTGGCAGTGATACACAGTCCCGTCCAATGAGTAGAAGTTTGGTCTAATCTGACCAGACAATACCCCCCAGTATTTTAAAGTTCAAATCTCTTACAGCAAACTTTGAACAAGCTTCAGTGTGCTTTTTCTTCAACAGTGGAGTTTTGTGCAGTGAGTAGTTTTAGAGATAATTGCTTTTAGTGCATAATAATGTTATCACGGAAAAAAAGCTGTACCTGCCATTTCTAGATTTTTCTGAGCTGTTTGCAGTGGTCCTTGGGTCTAGGACCATGGCAGAGAACTACATAACTAAAACTGGATTAAATGGAATTGAAAAGGGCAACTCATTGGATTATTATTTTTTACCCCTTTTAAATAAATCTAGTGAGGAGCCCCTAGTTGCTGCTGGTTTGTGATGAAATTATGTTATTTCCATATCAGGGTTACTGCTCCATTGTGCTCACTGGAATGTTCAGAAGTTTAGAAATATGTCTGTAAATGAACGTCCTGACAGAGCTTAATGCTTCAAACCCCTGCTTTTTGTGTGATATTTTGGTAATGAGAGAAATCTTTTTATATACACTATTAATTAGATCTAAATCAGACATTACTTGGCACTGATAGCAGCAGGATTGTTTTTTTTTTAAATGCAGTCAAAATTTGTTGGCCCTGTATGCCATTTTTCAGCTTATTTTCTTCATGTGTTCAATACACATTCCGTTGCACTTTATGTACTTTATTACATATAATCTAATTTATAGACATTTCTTTGAATGTGTTGATTTCTTGGGTTGTAACCGAGGTCTGCTCTAAATTGCATATAATCAGCCTTGTTGAAATATGAACTGATTCACAAAACAATAAAAAAGTTTTGCCTAAAGCAGTAAATTTCAGCTTTTTGACTTTTAGAAGAAAGATCTTTCACTGTCTCCACAAATTTCCACAAATATGTCCTTTACTGTCATCATCACAAGTACAACGAAATTGAGAAAAATGTTATCGGGTCTGTGCATGAGCAATAAATAATTTAATATCCAAAATCTACAACCATTCTGTAGAACTGCAAGAAAAGTCATCAATAATTGTACTGTGCTTGTTATAAATAATAGACAAGAAATTGGTGAAAAATGTTCAACTTTCATGTACAACTGATGCATAAATACATGTGATGCAAAATGGTTAATAAGCTGATTGACATATTTTCTCCTCACATCATTTTTTGTAAATACATTTCATTTCATCTGCCAAGCTCAAGATGATTTCCCATCTTGCTCTCATGATCCATCCCAAATTAACTACAGAGCACTTCAAGTTGGATCATCTATCAGAGGGAAAAACATTCACACTGTTTTTGTTGTGACCAATTTGACAGCTGTCAAACAAAAACAAACATACTGACAAAACAAACTAGGCTATTTATGGTGATGAGATGCTGAGATATGTATAGCAGAAACAAATTCAACAAAACAAATTTGTATTTTACACGAATACGGGGAGCACATTTATCTTTCACAAATTAAGAATGAATCATTTCAGATATTTGGCAATAAATATAATGGAAATAATCCTTCAGATTTCTACCTCAATACAGTTGGATATCAAAACAGAGCTCAATGTAAAAGCCATTTTAGCAACACCTCACCATGGTGGAGGGATTCCCTTTTTAGATGGCGGTTTAAACAAATCATCCAACTTATTCTGGCTGAAAGAATAATTTGCAGTCATTAAGCCGTTTTTGACACACAGGTTTCAGAGTGTGCCACAGGCAAATGATATAAGGAATACAGAGGGTGATCCAGATCATTGCTAAGTTGCTGTTAAATGTTTTACCAAATATTTACTCCCTGTTCAGTGGCCATGTCAGAAATGGAAAGAAAAACCTTTCTTTCCTAGATTCAGTGACATTACTGTGTTTGTACAGTTAATCAGAATCAGAATCAGCTTTATTGCCAAGTTTGTACATACAAACAAGGAATTTGACTCCGGTACACTTTGCTCTTTGGTTTTTGTTTTTGCACTACAGAATATACATATTTACAATGTACAATATACACATATATAAATAAAAAGGTGCATTTGCAACATCTGTATGCTGTTGTTTTGTATTTTATTGAATGTTCAACAGAGAAACAGCCTGGGGGAAGAAACTGTCTCTGTGGCGGCTGGTTTTAGTGAACAGCGCTCTGTAGCGTCGCCCTGAAGGCAGAACTCTAAACAGTTTATGTGCAGGGTGTGTGGGGTCTGCAGAGATTTTAGCAGCTCTTTTCCTGACCCTAGACCTGTATAAGTCCTGGATGGAGGGAAGGTCAGCCCTGATGATTCTCTCTGCAGTCCTGATTATTCGTTGTAGTCTGGACCTGTCCTGTTTTGTGGATGAGCCAAACCACACTGAGATGGATGAAGACAGGACAGACTGAATGATGGCAGTGTAGAAGATGACCAGCAGCTCCTGTGGAAGGTTGTACTTCTTGAGTTGCCTCAGGAAGTACAGTCTCTGCTGGGCCTTCTTCCGAACAGTGTCTATGTGTGAAGACCATCTCAGGTCCTCGGAGATGGTGGTTCCTAAGAACCTGAAGTGATCCACAGCCGACACGGTGTTGTTGATCTACAGCTTGGTGCTTAACTCCAAAAATTGACTCCTCAACATATTCTACTGACTTAAGCCCCTTCAGAACAAAGACAGGGCAAGATGTGCAAACTTAAATTGGCAAGTCAAACACCATAGCACAGAAGATATTTTATCAAAGCAAGCATAAAAGAAAACTAAAACAATTTCTATGCTGAAAGTAAAAACAGAATCATACAATACAAAACATTTACTGCTGTAATGCAGTTTAATGCAGTTCTTTATGTTGAAACATTTTAGCATAGACAAGGTGCAAACATAAGAAAAGGAATTTAATAATCTCTTTTCACTGTAGACTGATGAAATGTATTTCTACATACCTGCGGCATAAATCACATTCCTACCACGCAAGACCACCTTTGAGCTTTATGGTACTTCTGCTTTTGATAGGTCAAGATGGGTTTAATGAGATCTCACAAAAAACGCTGTCCAGTTGTTGTTAGCACATAACATCCTCTGGCAAAAAATGTTTAAGCTAGTCTTAGATATCACGTATCTCACAGACCAGGTATTTACGTTTTGAGACAATTATTTTCAAGTAAGAAGGGAGAAAACTTTGTGAATAGCCCTATTTTGTTGGTGGTGTTGCACTAATAAGTTTGCTTGGCTAAAGTTTGTATCTGCGTCATAGCCTCTTGTTAGCACTGAATTAAAAAGGCTCTTTCACTGGTCATCAATAAGTCTGGACTGAATTTATCATCTCTAGTTAAAAAAAAAAAAAAAAAAACACGTAGACTGATCAAACTTGAACTTGATAATTCTGCACTGGACAGAACTGTTTGTGAAAACACAAAAAGGGAGCAATTCCAGTGCTTTTTTTGTGGCATTAGGATCTCCTTATAGTTAGATAAGCATAAAGAGCAATATATATGGACTAGTCTAACCCGGACCGAATTATTCTAATCACAATTTCTTTAAAAAACATTTTGGAATTTGAAAAACCAGAAAATCTAACATAACATCTTTATTTTTCTTTTGAGAACCTCAGTATCGTGTTTCATCTCCATCTTTGCTGGATGCATCTTTGCACCTCTAGTCAAATTGGTCTACATAAAAAAGAAAAAGAACTAAAAATATGGGGGGGAAAACAACAACTTACAAAAGACCTACCAGAGAATGAAAAATCCTTTGCAGTTAAATACAATCATCAAGAAGTAAATACATTTTTGCTTTTCTGTTTGACATGAGTTTTGTATGACAAGTGGCTTACAAACTTGCTACAAATTATAAAAAGCAACAAGGAAAAAACTCTTGCTTAGAAAGGGCTCTGGTAAAGCAGATAAAGAAAGTGTACCAAAAGTCAACCTGTGGGTTACCAATGAACACGAAAAATAATATGTCTTTTTCTACAATCCTATAGAAAATTTAAAAGATTTTTATTTTAGCCGTAGCACATAGCAACTGCTAGTCACAATGACAAAGACCTGCGTCATTATGGAAGTAAACATGTTGCACACTGCAGCTTGAAAACCACAGGATCCTGAAACACCAGGAGTCATAAAGACCAGCCAAGAAAACATTCAGCTATAATACACATTTTTCATCATTTTCGCATGATTTTTGCATGATTTAACAGTGAGATGCATACAGGAGCTGTTGTATCAGTCTAACTCTAGAGCTGACTTTTTAAATTTTAATCGAAATAAAAACAGTTTAAGTTCCCACCTCATCAAAACTGCAGTTGCTAGCAGCAATAAATTGCAAAGATTTATTAGATTTGAGTTTTTCTACTAACACAAAAATGATGTTGCTATGACTTAATTTATTTGAGTTTAGTTGACCATCTTACATCTCCTTGTTTGTTGCATTTGTTGCTTAGAGCAGCTATAAAGTGTTAACTGTGTGTCTCATCTGTTACTCTCCTCTTCCCCATCCGTCTTGTTGTTATCTTTTACAATCTTCATTTCCTCTACTCCTGCTCTTTTTACTACCTGCAGCCCAGCTCATAAAATCATAAACAAACTTTAAATGAATTATTCTTTTAATCTGATGAAAGAATCAGTCCTAAGATTAGATATTATCTATTAACCATTAAGTATAAAGGCTCAATACATTTTGTGTGTGTATGTTTTTTTTAACTTCTGGTTTCAATGTGTTTTATTTTGACCACATTTCATCCAATTGCATTTTCTTTTTACATAAATTTTATATTTCTCGGCTCTCATAATAAGTTTTAAATTCAATGAGCTACCAAATGCTGCTTGCTTGATAAAGGCATTTTGTGAATAAACAGCACTGCAGCAACAGAAGACAACTTTTTTTCCACATCATTCTGGGTTTCAAATAAGTGCAAACCTTAACACATTGCCAGCAATTTTTTAAACCGTATTAAACTCTTTGTCATTTTCTGAAGGTATGCAAAATACATTTGTGCCAGACACAGATAGTCAAAAGAGCCAGCAGGTGGTGTGAAACAGATGCTGTTTGTTTAAAGTTGCAGAAAAACTGATGTGTTTAGTGATCAAACCTATCACATTATGAAACATATTTCTATGGGCTTCAGGCATGAATAAAGTAACTTTCTCATGATTTTTTTTATGTGTAGAAATTTGGAACCATTTATAAAATATCTGAGACTAGTCACATACAAGTAGTTCAAATGAAGCCTATGTCTCGTGTTTTAATAGTGATTTCTCCAAAGTTAAAAGAGGCTTGCATCAGCCACTGCTGCTGGCCACATATCTCTGAAAAAGAAAGCAATAACACACATGCTGTAACAGAAATGTTAAGAAAGAAAGAGGAACTCATAATGCAAAGATGCATTATGCAGAGTGGTATATTTTAAAAGGTTTATTACTGATAATTTTGATAATTATGGCTTAAAGCTACAGAAAATTTTAATGCAACATACGACCCGAATTCCAATGAAGTTGGGATATTGTGCAAAACGTAAAGAAAAACAGAATACAATGATTTGCAAATCCTGTTCAACTTATATCAACTGAATACACTACAAAGACAACATATTTAATGTTTAAACTGATAAAATTTGTTTTTTGCAAACATTCACTTATTTTGAATTTGATGGTTGCAACACATTCCAACATAGCTGGGACGGGGGCAACAAGAGGGAATGGGAAAGTTGAGAAATGCTCAAAAAAAAACACCTGTTTAGAACATTCTACAGGTGAATAGGTCAATTCAGGTAAGCGTCATGATTAATCATAAAAGAAGCATGCCCGAAAGGCTCAGTCGTTTGCAAGCAAGAATGGGGTGAGGTTCACAACTTTGTGAACAACTGCGGTAGTAATTAGTCCAAGAGTTTAACAACATTTCTCAAAGTGCAATTGCAAGGAATTTCTGGATTTCATCATCCACGGTCCATAATATCATCAAAAGCTTTAGAAAATCTGGAGAAATCTCTGCATGTAAGCAACAAGGCCGAAAAAAAAACATTGAATGCCTGTGACCTTTATTACCAAATGGGGCACTGCATTAAAGCTGACATCATTCTGCAACAGAAATTACTATGTAAGCTCAGGAACGCTTCAGAACACCAGTCAGTTAACACAGTTCATTGCTACAAGATTTGCAAAATCATTGTATTCTGTTTTTATTTATGTTTTAAAAAACGTCCCAAATTCATTGGAATCAGAATTCAAAAAAAGCTTTGTATTACCAAATGCTTATGTTATTGGCTATGTTATGTACTAACCAGTTAGTTTACATCCACTCATTGTGGCACTGTAACAGCGGCTGCCTGTCCTTCGCAGCGAGTGTTTGTTGGATTGTTCGGTTGAACTTGGATGAATACCTTTTGGGACTATGACGATTGCTGGCTGAGTTGGATTGTTTTTCATTGTGAACATTGAACTGGGACTCTTATCTCGGGTAGCTATGCCAGCTACACATCTGCCGACATTGTGTACTGGCATGATCAGCTGAAAGCAGTAAGGCATGCAAGCATCCTGAATGGGGAAATGTTTGATATACCACAGGAGTTGTGTAGGAAAAGACGAAGATGGTGTTGGGCTGGGTTTAAGCTGCGCCTAAAACTGCGGAGATTCTAACCTTGTGTTCCTGCAGTCATCAGCAGAAACGTGGGTTCTCTTGCTAATAACTTGCAAGAGCTAGAAGCACTCAACATGACACAGAGAGAGTACAAGCAATGTGTTGCTCTTATTTTTATGACTTCGATCATGCCCTACTATCTAAACTCTCCCCACTCTTTGTCAATTTGTTAAATGCACAACAGGAGAAAACGACTATAGATTTGCTCTATTCAAATGTTCTTCCCCCACTGGGTAGATCAGTTCACAGTCTAGTCCTATTTTCACCTGAGTATAAATCGGTTGTTAAACAGCAACAGGTTACTGTCAGGACAGTGAGGGTGTGGTCCCCCATGGGTGTAGACACACTCCTGGTAGGGTGACCAGGTATAAAAAATACCGAATGCAGGACAACAAGGATGCTTATGAGGGACATTGTGGGACACATTACCAACACTATGGTGACATCATAATTTTTAATTAAACAAAGTTCCCACATTACATTCATCAATCTATGCTTTGCAGGTCACAGTAAAACAACGAATTAGCCCAAGTTTGAAAAAAACTTTAGAGCTTTTAAAGTTTAACACTGGTAATCTTGGCTGCTGTTACCTTGTCTGTCTGGCAGTCATCTCTGGGTTTCAGTAAAAATCAGTCCATAGATCAGCAGGCGGATTTTTCAGCTGTGCATTTTTTGTGCCTCTCACTTTTACAGAATCACTTCACATCGTGCTGCCCTCCATCTGAAATTGAAAATTTAACTTTGGCAGACTTCATAAAAATCCCTTAGAGATCACTTTTCACTTGCCCCACCCAGTTATAAACCGTTTCCCAGGATTTCTTGTAGATGCATTATGTTTTACGTGACATACTTTCCCTTATATTCTGTATAGTCTACTGATGTAAGCTATACAAGAAAATCCTTTTCTTCTTCTGTTTTATTTTACTAGCATCGTGGTGCGCAGGTGGGTCATGACGTGGGGCGCTGCTGCTGCGTATTTTGATAGCTGATGCGGCTCTGTGATGACGAATGCAGCTCTGCTTTCTTTACATTTCAGAAAAGCTCCTGTCGAATGGTTTTATGACTTTTAGGACAGAATTTAACCCAGTCAAATGCGGGACATTGTTCTGTTTGAGGGACACTGTGACAGTAGTGAAAAATGCGACACGGTCCTGCACAAATTGGGATATCTGGTCACCTTAACTCTGGGGTACATTAGAAGCCACTGATTAGGAAGCTTTGTGTGTATCTCAGACTATATTGGCTTCTGTGTGGAGTTTTCTGTCCCCACAAAAAAGATCAGATGTTACCCAAATAACAACCGTGAGTTTCAAGCAAGTTAAAGTCATTATTCATTCATTCATCTTCTATACCGCTTATTCCATAGTGGGTCACGGGGGAGCTGGTGCCTATCTCCAGCAGTCTACAGGCGAGAGGCAGGGTACACCCTGGACAGGTCACCAATCCATCAAAGGGCAACAGAGACATACAGGACAAACAACTATGCACACACTTATTCACACCTAAGGGCAATTTTAGAGAGACCAATTACCCTAACAGTCATGTTTTTGGACTGTAGGAGGAAACTGGAGTACCTGGTGAGAACCCACGCATGCATGGGGAGAACGTGCAAACTAGAGGCTGACATTTTTTCGGGAATCCCACGGGTCACGGGATTCCCATGGGAATCCCACGGGACGGGAGACGGCATTAGTAAAGATCACATAATTGGGACGGTACAGGATAAAAAAATGAACGGGAGCAGACGGGAGCAGGAGCTAACCAATAGGAGGGAAAATAAACTAGGATCAATTGTCTTTGGAAATGTAAAACTGAGACTTTGTTATAAACTTTAAGAAAAAAAAAACTTGGCTCGACGCCGCCATTGTGTAGTTTTTTTTCAAAGAAGCCTATACTATAATGCGAGCCAAATGAACTACATGACCCACAAGCCAACAGCGCTTCTGATCAATGTTTTCCACTTGCGTTCAGAATGGAGGGAGCAAACGCAGGTGGGGAACTGGACGTGGTAAAATTGGATTTGCAACGTAAAGTCAGAAGTAAGGCCTTATCTATTAAACTCATAGAGCTGACAGGAAAGTCGCAAATATTACCGAACTTCAGGAGAGTTGAATGCAGCGGTGTCAACAGGCATTATTCTGCTTTTAAAACGTGTTTATTCGTAATCAAGTACACCAGTGATTAAGGCAAATTCTGGATTGAATCAGCCCTGCATCTCTTCATTCGTCAAACGAAAAGTACCATCACGCGTCAAGTCTCATCTGACCAACAAAATTGCACGCATGTGCACTAAAGAGTTAAGAGCTTTTATCACAGTAGAGGGGAAAGGTACGGAGCCCGCGAGGGGACATGGGGGGAATTTATTTTTCTTTCGCATCCCACAAAGTATTGCGAGATAACGCAAAAAGTATTGCGTGGGAACCCAAAAATTCCCCCATGTCCCCTCGCGGGCTCCGTAGAATAGCTTCATCAGGGGAAGATATTAAATAAATACGTTGTGAAATACAAAAAAATTGAATGTACCATTAAATGTACAATTTATTTTAATACATCATTAAATATTAAGTGTACCACTAATTACGTCATGTCGTCTATAAAATTATACTTATTTTATTCAGTGGCACATTTAATTGCATAATAGTCCATTTCATGATATAATGGTACATTTATTGTTTCTAATGATGTATAAATAAATAAATGGTACCTTTAATTTAATGTCACATTTAATGTTACATTTCTTTCATCTTACATTTACTTCACTCATGGGACATTCACAACATTTATTTATTTAATGATGACTTTATTGTATTCATTTTGTCCAGTTTGACCCTCCATTCTTGATGTCTGTATAGGAGGTCATGTCAGAATTTGAATCAGGTGTGCTGGAGCAGACACACATCTAAAACTTGCAGGGAAGGGGTCCCTGAGGACCAGGGCTGTGAACCATTGAGGTACAGTTTCTAAATTGTGAAGGTAATGCGTTTTTGCACTTTTGTTCACCAAGTACAGTTCTCTTGCTAGGTGCATTTTTCTTTCGTTTCAGCAATTTGAAACATAAAAGTAACGTCATTGTTCAAAGGAAACAATCACTTAATAAATGAGTAAAATACAACTATGTACATTTTGTTAATTCAGCTAAGATAGGCATGGTCTGTTTCCTTGTTTGATATTTTATTATTTCTTCAATATTATTCTTTTTACTTTAACTGGCCTTTACTACAGCTAAAAACAGGGACCTAACTGGTCCTTCAAACAAACAAAGAACTAAATAAAGAAAACAAAAATGGGAGTGGCATGGGAGTGGGAGTCGTTCTAAATGGGAGCGGGATGGGAGTGGGAGTCAATTTACCTGGAGTAGGATGGGACAGGATTTTTTTTTTATGCTGGCCTGGGATTGAGATGGGACAAGACATTTTTCTGTGGGAGCGGGATGGGGCAGGAGAGAAAATCCACTCCCGTGTCACCCTCTAGTGCAAACCCCATTCAGAAAGACCCCTGGCCGGGAGTCAAACCCAGGACCTTCTTGCTGCAGGACAACAGTGCTACCAACTGCGCCACCGTGCAGCCTTCATTCATTCATTCATTCATTTCAAGGTGGGTTTCATGCAAGTTAAAGTCATTACTTAATGATAAAAAGAGAACCTTTAAGTTTGGTGACAGGATAGAACTTAAAAGCGTAAAACACAGCTGAAAAAGAAATTGTGGGAAAACAGAAAAATCTACAAGAGGAAGGTGGCGGAGAAACTAAATGATAATAAAGGGATGTCTGGGCAGGGATGAGCGAAATCACTAAGACTAACAAGGAAGGCTAGTGGCTCTGTTTGACTCTCCTACCCCCATTAGCAGCTCCAACTCTGCTCTGCTGTTCCATCAACTACCTCCCAGTAGTAGCCCCAAGGTTGACTGACTCCCCCCCCCCCCTTTGTCTTCTGACAGTAGCTTTGAGATCTCTGTTGACCAGATGCGAAGAGAGTTGGAGAAGCTTCACCCTGGTAAACTCCTGGTCCACACGGTATCAACCCAAGGGTTCGGGAGACTTGTGTGGGTCAGCAGTTCAGCGGTACCTCTTCACTATAAGCCTGAAGCACCACAGACTTCCAGAGCTTTTGAAAACATTATGTCTGGTTCCAGTGCTAAAGAAAGTACATCCTAAAGCACTGCATGACTATAGACCCATAGCTCTGATCTTCCACATTATGAAGGTCATGGAGAGGCTGGTTCTGGTGCACCTGAGGACACAGGTGTGTGCAGCCCAGGACCCTCTGCAGTTTGTATACCAGCCCCATGTAGGAGTGAATAATGCCATTATTTACCTGCTGCAGAGGACGTATTTCTCCCTGGACAGACCTGATCCCATTGTCCTCACCATTTTCTTTGACATTTAATCTGCCTTTAATACCATCCAGCCTAGACTGTTGAGGAAAAAGCTGGATAAAATGAATGTGGATGTCGGGCGCATAGTTAGACCTGGGATGTTTTCTGAATAGCCCTGGTTGCCCCTAGGGGCTGCCGGCGCCCGGACCCTGGAGTATAGAGTATGCATGGGGATTGTGAGTGAGTGTATGACGTCCATTGTTGTTTGTCTCTACGTTGGGATCGAGTGATTTTATGTGTGTGGATGAGGGTGGGAGTGGGTGACTGTGAGTGCCTGTTTTTTTTTTTTGTTTTTTTTGTGACAGGTTGGGTCTTTGACTGCTCCCTCTCCTGGATCAGCTTAGGCCCCCCCATATTATGGGGGGCCCAATTTCCTCCCCGCCACCCTGCCTGCCGGTGGTTGGAGTCTCTGCCCGCTGGTGTACTTGTGGTTCTCGGTGTCTGGGGCTAGGTGCTTTGGTGTGTGCTGGCTCACTCCCGGTGGCTGCCTGCCGGGGCCTGGACCCCTTGGCTCTGTCGGGCCTCTGCCTTGGGGGTGGTGTGTCCCGGGGTCTTGGGTCTCTGGGTCCATGGCTGGATCTGCTCGGGCGTGGACGGCTGCCGGCGCTGCGGTTCCCTGGGGCTTCTGCACTGTCGCTGCTGGGTGGCTCCCCTGGGACTCTCCACTGCTCTTCTCTTGGGGGGTTGCGGTAGTCCCGGCGGTGGTTTTTCCCTGGGTTCCTGTGCTTTGGGGCTGCCTTTGGATGTCTGCGGCTCGGATCTCCTCAGTGTCCGCCCGGGGACCACGGGGCAGGTCGGTGGGTCCTCACACTCGCTATTGCATATTTTTCTGGAGAAACCTTGTATACAAAGCGCGTCCACAAAGGTGTTGATAGATACACAGATGATCTATATTGGGCTGCACTTCTCACTAAGTACATTTTACATTCATAAATACCGTGTGCTATTTGGTGTATAAGCAAGCATGGTGTAATCTTTTATTCTATTCATCCTTCTTTCTCTCCTCCACTCTCTCCTCCTTTTTTCCCCTTCTTCCCTTTTGCCCAATCTCTCTCTTTGTCAAGCTTCCGTGTTCCTTTTCATTTCAGTCTCCGTGTCCGTAACAATTGAAATATTCCCAAAGAAGTTTATAATAAAGTTTCTTTTATAAATATCAAGCAGAGCTTTAAAGCAATAGCTGTGATGCTCCGCTTGCGAAAGTAAATCTGTTGGGCAATTTCTTGGCACTCAGACAACAATTCCGAGCGCTACTCTGCCGGACAGGACACGGTTAAAAAAAATAAATAAATAAATGAATAGCCCTAGACTTCTTGATAGACGAAATTTAGAAGTATTAAAAAAATGAAGCCACAAAATGGTATTGGACTTCACATTTTTATTTAAAAACAATCAGATTTTTTCACTTGTTTTCATATAATCACGTCCCACTCCACCTAACCTGACAATGAGTTAAAAGGAGAAACAAAAAATTGCTATTTGTGCGCTCGCAGCACCATGAATGCGCAACTACGTGCACAAGCAGAGACGGACTCCATTCTGGAGAAGTCCAGAACAGTAGTTTACTCCAGGTCGACCTGCCTCCTTCATTAAATGAAAAGTTACACTGAGCACCTCAAACAGGGCTCATTTCAGAGCAACCGCAGAGCCAACCGAAGAGAGGGAGTCTGGTGCGGGTGTGTCTTTAGGAATAGGTAGAAGCAAAGCGGTATAACCCAGCCTGAAGATAGTGGTAAAACCTGAACGCTAACTTGGAATGGGCAAACTGTAAGTTACAGCTAATCACTGATTCACCCAGCAAGACATGAGGTGGAGGTTCACTCTAATGAGCATCATCAGGGTCATGATGAGGGACTTTCACCTGAGCTACAGGTGAAGTTAAATGATGTGGCTGTGATAAAAAAACAGTAGCAACCTTCTCTGTGAGCTTCTAGCCGGATTTGCATCATAATGTGAAAATATCTGGTCCTTTACTTCAGTCAAAATAAAAGCATTTAATTCTAACGTAGCTAAACACATGAAAAGGTCCTTCAGATCAACACATTGCATCTCATTGCTGCAACCGGTTCTACATGTAGATAGAAAAAAGTGTTGCTCAATAAACCAGGAAAATATCTCCTCCTGGCAGTAAGACGTAGAAGAAAGTGCAAAAGTAGGCCTCCCTCTTCTCTTTCATATCTTCTGTGCTGATTCTAAACATACAGCTCTGGCTTTAAAGATGCAGGATAATTAAGAAATAAATCATAGCAATTAATCACAGGTGGACCATTAATTAGTTAACCATTTTATTTTTCCTGAATTACACATGTAATATTATATAAACTAAACTAATTAAACAAGGATACAGTTTTACTGAAGGTGAGACATACATACCATATGTATACAGTTATTAACTGTAATATTAGTACTGATACATTTTCAGTCTTTCCTCTCAAAGTGTTTAATAGTAAGAACTGCACTAATGTCTCACATGCTCAGTCAGAACGAAAGACTGTGTTGAAAGATGTTTCATTTATTAGTTTTGCCAGGCCAAATTTCTTCAGAAGTGGAATGAAGGGCTGAAAAGATGGCGATAAAAGAGAACAGGTTCATAAAAGGAACAATTTTAATAAAATGTTTTGAAAGCCCTTGGCATAATAAAATAAATGTGTTTTAGGATTTTACCATTTGACTAAGTTTTAGGAAAATCAACTTTATACCAATTTCCTTTTTTGAAATATAAGAATAAAGACAATGGAGCCCCAGGAGTGCTACACTTGGATGAGAATGTAACGTTTAAAAAAGGTAATTTATGTAGATGACAAAAGAAGCACATTTTTCTGGCCCATAGTAAACATCCCTGAGTTTAAGAAAAACTTTTGTCAGCAAAAATTAAGATTAAGTTCTTTTCTAAATACCTCAAAATGTGTCATTATTTGCTTCAGCAAAATGGTTTTTCATCAGGCCTAAGCTCCGTTTCTCCTTGTCCTTCATTCAGCTTCTAACAAAAATTAAAAGTAAAATTATTGCAAACCTTTTTTGTTTGATTCACAATAATTTACATTCAGTCTAAAACCAGCCGAGACAGAGAACTGGTACAATATGTCCTATATTATTTTAATTTTAAATTACCTATAAATTGTCTTATTGAAATCTAAATATTTTGGATTTGGGCTGAAGCCCCCAATGTTATGAGATCCTAAAAACGCCCCTGGTGAACGTGTCCCTCATAACCTGGATCACAGGCTGTGAAGTTACCACAGTTTGTGAAGTTACAGAGCTCTGTGTCGAATCGGGCCGCCCCAGGGAAAAGTGCTATCTCACTTCCTCCTCATCACCTACACTGCAGACACTAAGTATTGTTCCAGGTTGTGTAATCTGCAAAGGTACTCAGATGACACGGCTTTAGTGGGGTGAGTAGAGAGGGTAGAAGAGGAATACAGGAAGCTGGTGGACAACTTTGTGAGATGGTGTGGGGAGAACCAATTACATCTACATCAGGAGGTGGTGAGAGACAGAATGTTGAGGAAGATCAGAGCCATTATAAACAATGTTTCTCACCCACCTTTACAGCACAGAAGATAACCTAAGGAGTACCCACAGCCCTGATGTGTGTGTGTGTGTGTGTGTGTGTTTAAGACTTTTAATAATAATAATAATAATAATAATAATAATAATAATAATAATAATAATAATAATAATAATAATAATAATAATAATAATAATAATGCATTTTATTTATAGGCGCCTTTGAGGGCACACAGGGTCACCTTACAAAAGTAAAAGCAATAAAAGTCAAAAAAAAAATCTGATTAAAAAAATATTTTTTTAAAACAGAAACAAAATAATAGGTGGCAAGGCTTCGGGGGTGGATGAGATTCGCCCTGAGTACCTCAAATCTCTGGATGTTGTGGGGCTGTCATGGTTGACACGCCTCTTCAACATTGCATGGCGGGCGGGGACAGTACCTCTGGACTGGCAGACCGGGGTGGTGGTCCCCCTTCATAAGAAGGGGGACCGGAGGGTGTGTTCCAACTACAAGGGGATCACACTCCTCAGCCTACCTGGTAAGGCCTACGCCAGGTATTGGAGAGGAGAGTCCGGCCGATAGTCGAACCTCGGCTTCAGGAGGAGCAGTGTGGTTTTCGTCCCAGCCGTGGAACACTGGACCAGCTCTATACCCTCTACAGGGTACTCGAGGGCTCATGGGAGTTTGCCCAACCGGTTCACATGTGTTTTGTGGACCTGGAGAAGGCATTCGACTGTGTCCCTCGTGATGCCTTGTGGGGGGTGCTTCAGGAGTATGGAATCGGGGGCCCTTTTTAGGGGCCATCCGGTCCCTGTACGAGCGGAGCAGGAGTTTGGTCCGCATTGCCGGCACTAAGTCGGACCTGTTCCCGGTGCATGTTGGACTCCAGCAGGGCTGCCCTTTGTCACCGGGCCTGTTCATAACTTTTATGGACAGGATTTCTAGACGCAGCCAAGGGCCGGAGGGGGTCTGGTTTGGGGACCAGTGGATTTCGTCTCTTCTTTTTGCAGATGACGTGGTCCTGCTGGCCCCCTCTAGCCAAGACCTACAGCATGCGCTGGGGCGGTTCGCAGCCGAGTGTGAAGCGGCTGGGATTAAGATCAGCTCCTCCAAGTCAGAGGCCATGGTACTCAACCGGAAAAGGGTGGCTTGTCCTCTTCAGGTTGGAGGGGACTTCCTGCCTCAAGTGGAGATGTTCAAGTGTCTCGGCGTCTTGTTAACGAGTGAGGGAAGAATGGAGCGGGAGATCGACAGACGGATTGGTGCGGCTGCCGCAGTAATGTGGACGCTGTGCCGGTCCGTTGTGGTGAAGAGAGAGCTGAGCCGAAAAGCGAAGCTCTCGATTTACCGGTCGGTCTACGTTCCTACCCTCACCTATGGCCATGAACTTTGGGTCATGACCGAAAGAACAAGATCCCGGATACAAGCGGCTGAAATGAGCTTCCTCCGTAGGGTGGCCGGGCACTCCCTTAGAGTTAGGTTGAGGAGCTCGGCCATTCGGGAGGGGCTCGGAGTAGAGCCGCTGCTCCTCCACATCGAGAGGAGCCAGTTGAGGTGGCTCGGGCATCTATACCGGATGCCTCCTGGACGCCTTCCCCGGGAGGTGTTCCAGGCACGTCCCACCGGGAGGAGGCCCAGGGGACGGTCCAGGACACGCTGGAGGGACTATGTCTCTCGGCTGGCCTGGGAACGCCTTGCGCTCTCCCCGGAGGAGCTGGAGGAGGTGTCTGGGGAGAGGGACGTCTGGGTGTCTCTGCTGAGTCTGCTGCCCCCGCGACCCAGTTCCGGATAAGCGGAAGACGACGAGTACGAGTACAAAATAATAGGACCATGGTGCTAATCATGGTAAAAAATGCTTGTTTAAACAGATGCGTTTTCAGCCAGGATTTGTAAAGATATTGGAAATGTTTCTGATGTCAGGAGAAAGGACATTCCAGAGGCGGAGAGCAGATTGGCTGAAGGCCCTGAATCCCATAGTGGTCAGAGGCACAACGAAGCTGATGGAGGATGCTGACATAAAAGACAGGGAGGGTGTGTAAATGTGGAGGAGGTCAGAAAGATATGAAGAAGCGAGGTAAAGGATGAACTTAAATGTATAGAGCAAGATATTGAATTCCAGGCGGTGTTCAATTGGAAGCCAGTGGAGCTGTTGAAGTACAGGTGAAATGTGACTGGTGAGTGATGTTCTGGAGATGGCATGGGCAGCAGCATTCTAGACCAATTGGAGTTTATGAGTCGATTTTGGGGGAGACCAAAGATGAGAGAATTACAGTAGTCCAGCCGAGATGTGACAAGAGTGTTGACCAAGACTGCAGTGGTGGCAGGAGTGAGGGACAGGCAAAGGCGGTTAATGTTGCGTATAGTTGGAAGTAGGCGGACCGGGTGATTTTGTTAATGTGGGTATGAAAAGATAGAGTGCAACAAAGATAACACACAGACTCTTACCCTGAGTGGATGGAGAGACAGATGAGTTGTCGATAGTGAGGATGAAACTGGAGGGATTTGGGAGGATGGATTGGGTCCCCATGAGGAGAATTTCTCTTTTACTGTTCAGTTTGAGAAAATTAAATGAAAACCAGGCTTTGATTTCCTGTAAATAGTCACAAAGAGAAGTGGGGGTGGGGAAGGTGAGGAAGTAGAGGAGAGTTTTGTGGAGAGGTAGAGCTGGGTATCATCAGCATAACAGTGGAAATTGATGTGGAATTTATGAAGCAAATGACCAAGAAGGAGGAGGTAAATTATGAATAAGATTTGGCCAAGGAGAGAGCCCCGAGGAACACCAGAGGAAAGTGGAGATAACTAGAACCTGGCAAATTTCAACTAAATGAACTGTGTGCGGGCAGAGAGGCAAGATTTAAACCAGTGGTGTGTCTGATATTCCAACACATTGTAGTTGGTCAAGGAGAATAGTGTGGGAGATGGTGTCAAAAGCTTCACTGAGGTCGAGAGGGACGAAAATGCTTAGTAGCTCAGAATCTGCCATCATCAGGAGGTCATTGAATATTTTTAGGAAGGCACTTTCTCAGCTGTGGCAAGTGCGGAAACCCAATTGGTTTATATTGTTTGTTTTTATTTTTGTGTTTTATACTGGGACAAACAAATTTCCCTTTTGGGGAATCAATAACATTTCAAGCAATCAATCAGCGAGAATACTGACAGCTGACTTGGTAGTACTTTGCTGCATGTCTTCTCTCCTTCTCTTTTTGCTAATTTCCTGCATAGTGCTGCCAATAATGGCAACTTGTGCCACACATTGTTTAAATAGTAATTATCTGTGATAATTACTATCACAGATAGTAATTGTCTGTGATTAGTCAACTTATCTAGAAAAAATATTGACAGATAAGTCAGAGACAGATAACTGCCAAAATAACTATCTGTTGTGACCCTACTGCCCACACTGCCAAAAATACAAATGCCTGGTTAATACCAAAAAGTGATTGATGAAGAAAATGGCCTAACCAAAGCCCCACAGAGAATGCATGAGGTGTTGTCAAGGGAAAGATGAAAGAAATCCAACCCAACAACAATGCTATTAGCTAAAGGTTGCTATTTAAGCAAAAATACTTAACAATGCAGCAGAGCCACAGTCTGATCACTGCCTTGCCGCACTGATGCAGGACATAATGCAAAAGCAGATCAAGTATTGAGTACATATAGTGTAAAGCATGTTAACTTATTCTCAGAAGGCCTATTTTACTATATTTAAACTGCTTTTTGCAATTGGTTCTAAGCAAGACTAATTTTCTGAGAAACTGAATTATGGGTTTCATCAGCTGTAAGCCATAATCATCAAAATTACCAGAAATAAATGCTTCACATATATCATTCCAAGTGTAATGCATCTACTGTATTTTAGAAACTGTTCTGTGGGGATTTTCACACACATTATGATCTCTGGTAAATAGAAAATGGTCTTTTTCGATTTTAAAAGGCAGAAAGGTGTCCCTGCCAGTCTTAGCATGGTGTGCTAAAATCTGATGGATATCCAGTCAATTACAATTCATATTCAACAGCACTGAGCATGGAGTATATAAGAAATACTAGAGAAACTATAATGTTCAAACTATCTGCCAATTGTTTTCCATCTCTGCAAAACAGGGTTGTTACTTTCCAATCAACTCAGTCATCCAGTTTAAACATACCGACACAGTTCTAGTGGAGGACACCTACTGCAAGCAATTTTGGCCCTGCTGAGACTGAAAATTATCACCAGTCCTCCAATGACAAACCCACTGGCTCCCAAAACCACTGAGACACCAGCAAAATACATTTACACTGTATTCTGTGCATGAACCCAGAAACTCTGATTTTTACAAACTATGCAATACAGCATTGTGAACTAAAAAAATGACAATATGATGCCAGAAAAAAAAAAAACACTTCTTCCAAAAGCGTACATTTGGGATACACGGCAATTCTCCTCAGTTTGGATTTTAATCCTCTTCTGAAAAGGCATAGCTGCACAAGTCATGTGGTCTGCTTTACTTGAAATAGCAATTTCAATGGAGATCGCAGCACAGTAAGTGCTGTAATCTACATGTTGAAATGTTATTAACTTCTTCAGTATAAATATTCCATCTAGGTCACTGAGGGAATACGGACAATTTCACAAATGTGGGCCATATGTCAAAAAAAGTATAAGATGTCAAAAAATATCATTTTTACCAGATAGTATTTTAATTTAAATCAGACATTCTAAATTTGTGACTTTTTTTAATTATGTGTAAAGGACTTCTTGCCAAGTAAAAATATTGCTCAAAGACATTGTAGACTAACAAGTTAGAGGCACAATAAATAAATGCATCTTCTAATTTTTCCTGATAAAATAACATGTATTCTAGCAAGTCTACAGTGGATATAAAAGGTCTACACATCCCTAAAATGCCAGGTTTTCATGATGTCAAATCTTTTTCTACCTTTAATATGACATAAATCCCATACAATTCAAGTGAAAAACAAAAGAAATCTGTTCAGGGGAAAATGTGAAAAAAAAAAATAGAATACAATAACTTGATGAACTGATAAAGGTGTACACCCTTAAACTAATACTTTAAAGAACCACCTTTTGATTCTGTTCCCACATTCAGACGCCGAACTGTAAATAAAGTACAGCTGTCCAAGCAGTAAGTCAGTAAATGTTATTTATATTTATGTAGAACTATTCACAGGTCAAGAACCACAAAGTGCTTTACTATAAATATATCTACAATAAAATAAAAACAACATACACAAAAACAGAAAAACACTAGATAGCACAGTCTAGGTAAAAGCCAGTCTGAAAAATAAGTCTCAACTTCTAGAGTTAAAAATCTTTTCAGCAATATTCTGTATTGACAGGAGGTCAAGATTTTTCTAATTCAAACATAAAAAAGGCTGTTGCAACAATCAAGACAAGATGAATAGCATGAATAATCAATTCTAATTCAGCTTTGGACACTAGAGTTCAAAGTTTAGTCATATTTGTTAGCTAAAAAAAAGCAGTTTCTGATTAATTCTAGAGAATGACATTCTGAGGACATATTTGGATCATAGCGCCAGTAATTAGGGTTCCGTCTTACCAGCGTTCACCTACAAGTAGTTGTCACAAAGCCAATGTTCGGTGCTAGTAGCATAATATTAAGGAGGATGCCTTCAGATATTCAGTTGACCTAAAAGAACGACAGAACTGAAGATATTCAGCATACAAATGATATGACACATCCAGAAACTGCATAATTATTTTTGCCTGGGGGGCTATGTACCAGAGAAAGAGAATAGGTGACAGTAGTGAGCCCTGAAACATCCAACATAACAGTCTGACAAAGAAATAAAGATAGGAGTGAAACCCATCTTGAGTAGTGGTTCTCAGATTTTTTTCTGCTGCATGGAAACTATTAATTTCCCCCCCTTATTCCAACAATACTGCAACAACATGGGTCAACAATTTCATTTTATTGAAGTTAAAAAATGATGACTTTTCTTCTTCAAATTTCATAAAAATAACAAAATATGCAATCACACATTTTAAAACAATACTAATAAAGTTGCTTGTGTGCAAAGAAAAAAATATTTTAGCAATTTTTGTTAAACATTGTAACATTGTATATGCAACCTTGCATGATGCTGTTCACTGTTGTCGTTTTAAAAAAACGATATTCCTGCCTGCAGTATTCTCTTAAAGAATTGTAGTGGCTGGCTGACGTACGTAGGGTGTAATGGCTCTAAATGTCGTTTTGATTTGTTTGGTTTCATACTGTAAGCCACCAGAGTTTTCAGACATATGACACAGACAGGTCTCTCATCATTTTCTACCACATTAGCAGTAAAATGCAGAGCAAGATAAGCCTCATCATATATTCTTGTCTTGGGCTTTGGTGTTTGGTCATTGTCCTCATTTGTCCGGTTGTACCCGACACGTTGCCTATTTTTTCTTTTGCCTCTGTAATATATTCCTCCATTTTGTGGCCAGAAGATCCTCTCTGGCTCTGTTCTGTTTCCCCTTGTGCTGTTTATTGTGTCATCCCCAAATGAGTCTGAGTCCTCTGACATTCACATTAGTTCAGTGCAAAAAAAAATAAAGGGAATACTTTTTGCGCTGTATTTTCTGAACAAAAAAAAAGGCTGGTTTCGAACCAGTCATGTCGTCACGTCCCCTTGAGACCCTCCACAATCCACATCTGATTTACCAACTACATTATACAAATTGTTAATCAAAATATGATAAGATTTGCCAATAGTAAACATTAGTTCAATCAGAATCATTCTCTGTTGCCTCTTTTAACTAAAGCCATAGGTTGTAGTAAGATAAAAATACAAATTCAAGGAATCTTACTGTACAAAAGGTATCAGTCAGGGTACGTTTCCAAAAAAATCCGCAGCATTATATGTCACAGTAATAAACTCATCAATAACAGCAACACTGAAGAAACTGTAGGAATTTCTAGTTAGCACTGGTTGTGTTCTACATAACCAGTGACAGTCTCCTGTGCTCTTTGCATGTCTTGACTGAGGAGTAGCATTGAAAGAGAAGCATTTTCTTTAAAAAAAAAAATGTCCTAGCTAACATTTTTCAAAACCTTGTTGGTGACTGTGGTATAGTCTGATGAAACCCAACTTGAACTTTTGATCACAATTTCAAAAGTACAATCAGTCATCCATCCATTCATTCACAAATTCATACACTGACAGTGGTAAGCCACAATGTGGCCACAGCTGCCCTGGGGCTGACTGACAGAAGTGAGGCTGCCATACACATGCGCCACCGAGCCCTCTGACCACCATCAGCAGGCAAGGTGGGTGAAGTGTCTTACCCAAGGAAACAACAACTGAGACAGACAGAGCTGGAGTTCGAATCGGCAACCCACCGGTTACAGGGCAAACCCCTACCACTGTCGCAACCGTAGAAGATGAAGTGGGATTTTATCTTTCAAGATCACCATGAGTCCAAGCATATGTCAATATTAACAAAAGAGCGGGTAAGAGTGGATAAATATTGCCAAGTCAAGAATGCGGGATGCTGAACCTGAATCAAAAGGTGGTTCATCAAAGGGTGTGCACACTTCTGGAACCAGAATGTTGCAAGTTAATTTGTTATATTTTCTCTCTGACAAATGTTTGCTTTTTTAGTTCACTTGTGGTAAATTATTTATTTTGGTTTGCTATGGTGAAATTGTGTTTGTCTCATAAAATGGGAATTTTAACAGCTGAATGTTGACTTTTTATATAAATATTAAGTATGAGTTTGATGCAGAGTGTAAATTTTATGCCCAACAGCAGGGAATGTAATAAACTGTTAAAACATTAATCAGAGCTTATTTTATCAAACATGTAATACATGACTTTAGCAATCTTCACAGCTTCGCCCAACACCCCGTTTTCATTTTAAAAGCAGCAATAAGACTATCGCACTATCCTAAGCTTTTCCATATGGAGCATCTAAATCCATGCAAAATCATTACTAACCAAATGGCACAGAAATAATCTGTCTCTGCCTAAGACTCCAAGGAAACAGCGAGGCTCTCAATCCAGATGTTCCTTTCAAAGCAGTCCAACTCTGAGAAGTAATAGCATTAGCCAGGGACACACATCTAAACATTGCTTGAAAATCGGCTTGAGTATGCTTGTAGGCACAACACACAGCCTGGACTGAATCCTCAGAGCAACATAGGCGATGAGATGTGCAGTATACACCAAGGCTACATATACCATACCCAGAATGATAAGCAGAAGTCACAGTTTCTCAGTTCTCTGCAAAGCTAAACTCCCTGATCTAGGTTAACATTTGATTAAAACCAAAACCTGAGATAATAAGGGTAAACATGTTTATAACCCACTTCATATTTTCAGAAAAATAAAAATCTCAAAGTGTAATAAAAACATAAAAATACCATCAAAAGAATATTGACAAGGTTATAAATGTTATGTTAAATCATTTTTAAAACTGCCTGCAGGCTACTTTGTCCTCAAAGTGTTAGAGAGTACATTCTACAGAATGCTCAATTGCCAATACTGGTGATTTGTGGGGTGAGAAGTTTTTCAACTGGAGGTGGGGGGCATTTCATAGATGCTCTGTTAGTTGAAAATGGATATCTGCTTAATTCTAGCAGCAACAGGAAGCCAATGAAGTGAGTGTGGAATAGGTGTTAAATGTTCATGTTTTTGCACTCATCATGACCCTAGAAACAGAGTTCTGGATGCTGAAGGCTTCTGCTAGGCATCCTAATGAGAAGTGGAGGTGAAGGTGTAAACAAAACATATTTCCAAAAATCTTCTCTGTATGCTTTGGTTTTACTTGAGACAATAAAACCATTCTCAACAACGTATCTGTAGGTTACTCTCTTTCTATCCCCATCACACATTTGAATGTTTTCTTTTAAACACTTCCTATGGCGTAATGGTACAGCATAAACGCTTTCGGAATCTCTGGTAATACCACGTTCCCATTAATATATTGGTCATGTCAAAATAACTCCGTGGTAGAAACATAGCAACTTTAAAATATCATACACCTGACATATGCTTCAAAGTTTACCCAACTGTTACAAAACTTAGTAGTCTTTGTCACAATACTAAAATTTAAATGCAGCAGGAAATCTCTTTGGAGATATGGTTCTTTCCAATAAAGAAAAACATAATGAATAACACTATGATGTGATTTTTATTGTCTTATTGAGTGCTAAATGAATAGCTAGTAGGCAATTCAGCAAACATTTAGCAAAAAACAAACATTACATTTAAAGTGTTGCTTTGGTGAATGGTAAAACAGTAGAAAAGATAACACTAGCTAGAAGTGTTAATACCTATGATTGAAGTGTGCCATGGATTTAGTTGAATGGATAGCTGGAAAACAGGTTTTTTAACAGTTGAGCCCTTTTTGTGAAATGGCTATGTTTTGCCCTGTGGACAAACGTAGGTATTACACAATTTGGAATGAGACTGGGTTGTCCATGCATGTACTGGTCATCATCAGACATCACGATGCTGCACTGTGGTAGTTTGGATCATCTTGTGCCCAATTATTTGGTCTGCTAAGGAACCAACCTCTTTTCAGTTTGTATCTGTAAAGCACTTTGAATTGTCTTGTTGCTACAATGCACTATACAAATAAACATTTCTTACCTTACCTATTGGGGGGCAGACCGGAAATGGCGTTATTGATAAGTTTCAAATATTCAAACAGGTGATATCAATTTATGCTGTTAGGCAAATCTAAGAATTCACTGTTGAAAATGCGGGAGATTGACTGATCTTTTTTACAGTTGTATGTAAATATAGTGTGTCTTCAAGATTTTTCAACCTACCACTTTTTAACACAGATTGCAAAAGGGGTTGTCAACATGCTTTTATTTTTCCTGTTAGTCTGCCTTCTAGGTAAAATACTTCTAGCATCTACTCTAGCTACAGTGTGTGCTACACACTGTAGCACACTCTCGGTTTTCCACCCTTTAACCCCGTACACACACTTTTGCTAGACTGTGCCCACATTTGATAAAAATGCATGTTTAAATAACTTTTGAGTTGTTGTGATATTTAGACAAGTTAGTGTACACGCTGTAACTGAATGCAGCATGCACAGCTGTTGGAAAAGTCCACTTCCTCCAACTTGCATCTCATAGGAAGCTACTGTATGTACCTTATCGATGATGAAAAATGCTGATTTACGGTAAAGCTTTGGTTTGGTCCTCCTTTCTTTCTCCATCATCACTGCAGCTGAATAAGAAACCTTAACCTTCCCAAATAACACTGGTAAGGTAATCAAACAAAGCGGATGTTGAAAAAAAATTACTGTATTAGTTATGTTATGAGAAAACAAACATCAGTCAAGGCTTTTTGTGTTTTGAAAAATAATGATGCCCTCTTGAAGTTTAGTTCTTCACAAGATGTTCATTCTCAAACAGGCTCCAATTTGTTTTTCCGTTTAAAGCTTGCCAGTTATGGATGATGGGGATAGATGCTTTACCCACATGCCTTACATTTTTAACATGCCCTTTTCCTTTCACTTTCCAACACAGACTTTACAGATGGCTCCGTTTAAGATACCATCTGGCAAATCTATTTAACCATTTGTTCATTTTAAGATTAACTTAAATATAAGACAGGGCACACAGTGATTTGCCTGTATATTTAAAAACAAACCATTGAGTGTTTACCTTGGTTCTTTGTCATTTACTCTGCAGTTTAAAACACAATTGAATAACAGTGTGCAGTATTACAATTTAGATCATCAGAAAGATGAAAGTTTCTGCATTTAACTTCAAGATTTGAAAAAAAAAAAAAGTAGCAGACAGTAAGTGACTAATAATAATAATAATACTAATAAGGATCCAGGTAGAATGTGTCAAGGGAGATAGGACGTATAAATGGTGTCTTCATTTATCAAGCTGATACCTCAGAAATAATTGTAATCCAAATCCCCAACTCTTACTAAGCCCTTCATTAACTCCCTCTTATTTCAGCTACATTAAATCTGTCCGTGATCACACTCCTAAAGAGTCCATAGTCCTCAATACCAGCAAGAAACACAAACATCTCAGCCTCTATGTGGCAGCAAATACATTTCAGAATCTATGCTTAATTATCAAAACTAAACCCTTCACTAAACTTCAATGTGTTAGATGAACAGGATGAGCTTGCCTGTCCTTTAACATTCAATGATAAACTACATGCAGGCAACAGAGGAATAGCACGTAAAACCTAAAGGGACGGAAGTGTAAATGAAAACATGACATATTCAAAGCAGAATCATGCCATCAACAATGCCTGCTTTGTCAGACATAATACAGAAATCTGTATTCACAGCACACATCATTAACTGCCTAGTGGCTCATGTGCCAGAGAGGAGGATAAATCTGTCATTTCCTTTAATGTGGACCTCATGCCTCACGGTGCACCGGTTGAGTTGGCTTTTTATTGCATGTGTTCTGTCACAGAAGGAATAACTCGTTTTGCTTTTTACCAAGAAGCCACTATGACAGTAAACATTTTTAACTGTATTTGTTGATGCCATGCAGCAGAGCACAAGGATCGCATTTTTGCACGCAATAAACAAAAGGGAGGCAGCCAAATGTTTCATTTCGTACCTAAATCCTAAATTGCTGCTTTATTGTCTCCTGTATTTAACGTACTGCAAGCAATATTCCATAAGAAACAGAGGTTGCAACCATAAACAATAACATTTAAACCCTAAATGCTTTCTATTTAAAACTGTATTACTGTGATAAAATATAAGACAGTATTTGTAAACAGACAAAAAAAATCTACAGAATTGTTTTCTAGTTAATTTTTTTCTAGTCCATTTGCTCTTTTGCCTTTTCAGAAACCTGATTACATGTGGGTTTTAAAGATTGGGGAAGATCTAGCTGTGCAACATCATGACACAAAGGCATCTGACAGGTATTTTTGGATGAACACATTAAAAGGGCAAAGTACACAACTATAATGGGCCTTTGCTGACTTAAAGGTAACTTATCATGCAAAATCTGCTTTATCAGCCTTTAAATACATTTTGTTATGTACTTGGAGTCTATAGGAGTGCAGAAAAGTTTAATTTAGTCTCTCCAGGTGTTGTGGAGATATCTTTATATTCCGTTTGGGTTGTATTTTTCATTCTGTTCAGTTTTCATCCATTATGTTTTTCTAACTGTAAGATCACAGTAAGGTCATGTACTTCCAGGTGATCAATTTTGTGTATTTATATTTATTTCTCGCTGCGATTTTGTAGTCCAAGCTCAAGTCTGCCTACGCTGAAAGAGGATAAGTTCAGTTCGATTGTTGGGTGTATTAATCCACACAATTCAGTACACCTTCCCAAAGCATCAGAATCTCTTCAAAGTGCCTGGCTAAATTTTATTTTCCATGGAAATGTTCCTACATCAGTGGGAAAATTCCTATTTTCATTACTTCAAGGACAAGTTCTTCAGCAATCTCCTCCAGTATCAAGAAGAATTTGCTAAAAGATTTCATCTGCTTTAGGGGTCAGTTCCTTCTGTCGATGGAAACAACTGACAGAGTAAAGCGTTAAGCTGCAAATCATGCTAAAATGACAACAAACTTTATTTTAGACATGAATTTATTGTGTGTTGATATGACGTCCTGACCATTGTGTTGATAGCAGCAGTATTGTGCCTTCTGCTTATGTTAACGCTGTGTGCTGCTTTTAGCTCCTTGAGGACATAACCCTACTGCTTGTTTTAAATGGTATTATTACATAAACAGTTTTGCATTGTTTTGTCATTTTTGTTTTGTTTTTGCACCGCTAGATAATTGTTATCACACTACAAAAATGGACAAACGGTTTAAAGTGCAACGCTGCTTGACCTCGAAGGGGTGGGGTGTGAAGTGCCTCAGTAGCATTTAAAGAGTTGCTCTCAGATGCACTTCAGAACAGGGGTAAAAGAGGAGCCCTTGGGGCTACAATAACAAGAAAGTTAGACCAAAGTATTGCAGTTCCACTTTATATAGACCACAACTGAATGATTTAGGTGTGAAAAGGAAGGATTTAAAAGCATATGTCCCCTTTTAACCAACTGAGCATTACTCCTGAGCAATAAAAAAGGCAGATCCACATGAAAACTTATCCTTTCAGTGAGCCAGTCTAGATATCAGAAGGAAAGAAATCAGTTAACAGCTATATCATTCAGTCATCACCCCAAATAAAAAAAGTAAAAAAAAGGAGCAGTACAGAAAAGGGAACATTTTATAATCCTAAATCCCTATACTACAATTAATCTTTGCCTTCAATATAAATCTTACCACTTCTTGATAATATGGTATATTTTTTGTTTTTTCAATCAGTCATAACATTTATATATTTATTAAACACAAATAAAAAGAGCATTGTTTATACTTCACTTCAGTTACCCTATTGTAATTCTTACATAGCCAACTGTCTGATGGCATCAGGCTGTCTTTGCTTGTGTTCAGTCTCTACAGTGATGGAAACACTCTGCTGCAGTGATGTCTCCCTTCTGCACAAAGCAATATGAATTAGGCTTGCATGATGTAAGATGTAGCTCATCTCCACAGAAATGAGCATAGAGGGCCTTACCCCTACGGGGAGGACAACACATAGCATGTAGGCTGAGATTTAGCCAACCCTTATCTACACTTCCAAACAATAGTAAATCTAAGAAAAATCTATTTGCCTCCAGATAATGATTTAAAACAATTGTCTTAAATATTTGTTGACTATCATGTTAAATATTTACTAAATAATTTAGCATTTACTTATCCGTGTAGACAGGCTTAGGGGGGTTCTTTTTATTAGCTTTAAATCAATATTTATAAGGTTTAGAGCTGTCAAATGTGGATTTGATTATCCAATACTAAATAAAATAATCTAAAACACTGTTGAATGGCCCATGTTCTTACCACTTGCCCTCTTTAGGTTGGAGGGGAGTTCCTGCCTCAACTGGAGGAGTTCAAGTATCTTGGGGTCATGTTCACGAGTGAGGGGAGAATGGAGCAGGAGATCGACAGATGGATCGGTGCGGCTGCCGCACTAATGGGGACGCTGGGCCGGTCAGTCGTAGTGAAGAGAAAGCTGAGCCAAAAAGCGAAGCTCTGAATTTACCGATCGCTCTACGTTCCTACCCTCACCTATGGCCATGAACTTTGGGTCACGACTGTAAGAACGAGATCCCGGATACAAGCGGCTGAAATAAGCTTCCTCCGTAGGGTGGCCGGGCACTCCCTTAGAGATAGGGTGAGGAGCTCGGCCATCCGGGAGGGGCTCAGAGTAGAGCCGTCCTCCTCCACATCGAGAGGAGCCAGTTGAGGCGGCTCGGGCATCTATACCAGATGCCTCCTGGACGCCTCCCTCGGGAAGTGTCCAGGCACGTCCCACCGGGACGAGGCCCAGGGGATGGCCCAGGACACGCTGGAACGCCTTGGGATCCCCCTGGAGGAGCTGGATGAGGAGTCTGGGGAGAGGGAAGTCTGGGTGTCTCTACTGAGTCTGCTGCCCCCGCAACCCGGTCCTGGGTGAAGCGGAACACGACGAGTACGAGTATGATTAATTTAGCATTTGCTTATCTGTGTAGACAGGCTTAGGGGGTTTCTTTTCATCAGCTTTAAATCAATATTTATAAGGTTTAGAGCTGTCAAATGTGGACTGGATTATCCTATACTAAATGAAATAATCTAAAACACAGTTGAATCCTAGACATGGCAATTTACTGAGCTTTTACTGTAACTAACTCTATGTGTTGTCTTTCAGACTCTAACCTTGAAAACTGGCTCAGAGTTTATCTGTTCCTTCTTTCTAGGTGAAACGACTAAAGGAGCTACATCCATTAACATTTACTTTTCCTTCCCATAGAAAGAACTCCTGGATCAGTACTTCTTTGTTCTCTTTGTGTGTCTGCTCTGTTCTCTCTAACCCCCAGTCGGTCGTGGCAGATGGCCGCTCACACTGAGCCTGGTTCTGCTGGAGGTTTCCTCCCCGATAAAAGGGAGTTTTTCCTCTCCACTGTTGCTACATGCATGCTCAGTATGAGGGATTGCTGCAAAGTCAACGCCAGTGACTGTCCACTGTCTCTACATGCTCATCCGGGAGGAGTGAATGCTGCAAGTCACTGACTGGATGCAATCTGTTGGGTTTCCTTAGATAGAAAAACTTTTTATCTAATTTGAATAAATAAATGAATCTGACTGCACTGTTCAATGGTTAGGACTAATTGGAATGTATGTACCTGAGTTTTGTGAAGTGCCTTGAGACGACGTGTTGTGAATTGGCGCTATATAAATAAACTGAATTGAATTGAATCTATGAATCTTTATTCTATTTAGCAAGAAAAGTTCAAAGTTTTTCCAAAATAAACACTTTCATTATTTTTTGGCCCATTTTCTTACCACTTCTAATCATAACCATTTAAAACTATTGTACTTAGGCTGGTGAAACTTTGAAATAATTATCAGACATCAACATTACTATACATCATCATTACTATATAGTCTTTTAAAATATTCTTTTTAATAATTCCACATCCTTGACCCCGAGACACGTACTATTCAGAACAAGATTAACACATTTAAGATTTTTCATGAAATCCCCTTCATTTCCTCACATTCAGACTAGGGCTGCACAATATATCGCCAATTTTGTCCTTGTGGTCATATATTTCCTTTAAATTCCTTAAATTCCTTTAAAAAAAATGAAAAAGCATCATCCATTTTTGATAAAGCACTGCTATGACAGATGGAAGAGATAAAATATAAACATAGGTCCCGTTAATTAGCATGCACAAGGTTTTACTGTTATAAAGGTTTTATGTTTCTTTGGGAGATAATTTTGTTGGCGAGTTCAACTCTAAAATGCTTTTAAAAGAAAGACTTTTTTTAGATCCTAAATATGTGACACTTTGTTTTACTTAAACAGAAGGTTTTCTGAAATATTCTTCACCTTGCAAAAGCACTCAATTTTCTGCAGAACCTTATTTTGTTATATTTGTCGGTGTTGAATAAGAGTAAATGTGGAACTCTTTTCCTTTTGATTTGTTGAATTATTTAAAATTTTGCCAATTACACAATTTTTGGGTTAATAAATTGAAAAAGTGGAATTCAGAAAAAGAAAAAGTGGAATTTGGAAAAAAATATAATAGAATTTGGAAAATGAAACAGATTTCCTAGGGGCCTATGCCCTAATTAAGATGTCTTGCTAAAGTAATTAAAAAACTACAATTGAGTTGCTTCATTGCCAAAACAGCACATTAAACCATGCAGTTGAGATAGAAATGAGTTTCGTTTAAATTTTTTTTGCAGAAGCTGGATAAACTACCTGTAATTTGTGGTTTATGTTTGCAATGAATCCAAAGCAGAAACACATTAACCATGTTTACTTAAGGATCTGGTAATTTATTGCAAGTCATATTGTTATCATGACTCATGCAGATCATATTTTCCTAATATTTTCAATTTGCCACCATACATGGCAGATAGGAAACAATGCCAGTTTTTGGTCACTGTACTTACATTGCTTACAGATTTGTTTTAACCCTTGGCCTGTGTTTTACAGCTTTATTATTTCATGCATACTTTCAAACAAATTCGTATTTAGATTAATGTCTGTTAAAGATACTCCCATATGCTACAACTAATATCAGATCTCCTGTGAAAGAAAACAGAAGAGAAGGTTTTAAAAATATTTTAACCAAACTGCAGATAAAAGGAAAATTCCATAATCATGCTATCATGATGAATGAATGGTTTAATGCAAAACATCAAATAGAAGAGATAAAAAATGTAATTATCAATTTCACTGTTATCTTAGTCAGTCTATCTCATTGTCATCTCTTTCAACAAGACTTTTCACATATTTCATCATCCTGAGCTGGGGCATGGCAGCACATTTCTATCAAGAAACTAAAAACAAGAGTCTTAAAACATAAAGTTCCCACAACCAGGAGTTAGTTATTCACTTAGTAACATTCTTCCACTGAGTTGGGAGATGCTCCCTGGGATGAGCCATGACAGTAATTTAGGCACCAGCCAAATAATATGCTATTGGCATCTCTCTGGGGTAGCAACGCGTGAGTGAGCAGAACGAATGAGCATAGCGAGAGAGGAGCGAGGCCAACAGGAAAAACAAAGATAACAGCCTTATGACTTTTGCAAAGTCATCTGACCTGAACTCTTCAACATTCCATGAAGGAACTGATGGTCATCCTTAAATCAAGAGATTCCATACCCAACAGCCATTTTTGCTGATGTAATAAGTTTGACAAATGTTTTATCTGTTTATCTATATTTCTATCTAAACAACATATTTGAGCTTTGAAATTCAATATAAACTCGCATAAACTAATAACTTAGTAAATTGCATTACAAATGAACATTGAGATAAAATACATTTTATTGTTCTTTCAGATAAACTGTAGAAAAAGAAAAAAAAACATTTGTAAAAAAACTGCTAGTGTAATACACCTGAACTTAGATGTTCAAGAGACCAAAAATATCTGCAGACAGAGCAGAATAGAGAAAATGCAATCCTTTACTTGTCCTTGACTGAGGATAAGAAAATGCATTATCGGCATATCCCTGAGTCAATTGACAGCTGAATGAAATTACTTTTAAACAAACAAATTTGCTCAGTGTCAGAATTTCAATTTCCATCCCTAATTCTAAGAAGATTATCATAAAATAGATCAGAGGAAAGGAAAATGTGAATTGGAGAAACTGAATGACTTCAAAATGAATAAACTTAACTGAGGAAGCACTGTGTTTGCATATTATACTCTCCATTGAAAGTGCTTTGAAAAGGAAAAATAAAAAGGCTTTGTGAGTAAAGAATTCATAGATGTACACACTGCTATTCCCAATTAATGTACAATTTAACTCATTATTTAGGGCATGTAGCTTACATAAACAACACCAGGTGGTACAATGACAACATTTAAACGATGCTTAATTGTTCCATGCAAGTACATCATAATCTTTCATTAACCTGCCCTACACAGGGGTATGAATGCAAAGGGCTACTGCATATCGGCAACACACGAGGCTCAGGTTTTCAATTAATGAAACATCTATTTAATTGCTTGACATAATGCATCTCAAAGTGGTTTGTGTCACAGCAAATTGTGCCCCCAATGGAAATGTCAAAACATTGGCCAAACAGACAATGTAAGACAATGTTAAATGTTGAGATCAAAAGGCAGTCTGTGGCATAATCCAAAAGAGTGCCCATTAGCAAAGACAATGAAGAAAAAAAATATGATATTTATACAACTGTAACAGGACATAATGTGTAACTAATTTTAGAGAAGCAGAGTGACAGAGCAGAGTTCCAATCATAGCTTACAGCAACTTAAAGAACACACCCAAAAACAATTCTTCCATGACATGTCCATGATATTGATCTAATATGCATCGACTCTTTGGATCTCAGCTGGAAAACATCCAATAAAGTGGTTAATGAGTAACCAAATGTAATATAATCAGTGAAAGCTATTTCAATTCAGCAAATGATTAGACAGCTTTTTTGAAGTTGTTTGATATGACCTTAAATTAGAAGCACAGCTGCAAACACTGCATCTGAACAGAGAAAAATTCAAAACCTGCAGGGAGATCAACATTGAAGGTTTAAATTGTACCTCTATCTATATTTATGTAATAGAAATTTATATCAACTGTTCCTTATTAATACAATTTTGTTTAAAAATATATATATTATAAATAGTCGAAAAAAAGAACTCTTGCTACAACTGTAATCTTTAAAACTCCTGTTTCTGTTTTTTTCTGAGATGGTTTATTTCTTAAATAAAACATCCTATTTCCTTCTGGATTACTTGTGGCATCATTGGAAAAACTACTGTATATAAACTAAATGCTTTACTTGGTATAGATGTAAGAAACTCCACTCACAATTATTAATATTATTCCAAGTATTTTTGCCACATTGCGGTTGTTTGTACCAGGGAAAAATCCCCTGGACGGTTACAAACACATTGAAAATTTGAAGGACGTTAGTTTTGACACCGAGTGGTGTTTTGTTACTGGACTTCTGTGCTAGTCACGGATTGTCCATAATGAACACCATGTTCAAGCATAAGGGTGTCCATCAGTGCACTTGGCACCAGGACACCCTAGGCAGGAGGTCAATGATCGACTTTGTTGTCGTATCATCAGACTTTCGGCCGCATGTTTTGGACACTCGGGTGAAGAGAGGGGCTGAGCTGTCCACTGATCACCACCTGGTGGTGAGTTGGATCCGCTGGAGGAGGAGAAAGCCGGACAGACTTGGCAGGCCCAAGCGCATAGTGAGGGTCTGCTGGAAACACCTGGCGGAGCCCTCGGCCAGGGATGTATTCAACTCCCACCTCCGGGAGAGCTTTGACCAGATTCCGGGGGATGTTGGAGACATAGAGTCCGAGTGGACCATGTTCTCCGCATCTATTGTTGATGCTGCTGCCCGTAGCTGCGGCCGTAAGGTCTGCGGTGCCTGTCGCGGCCGCAATCCCAGAACCCGGTGGTGGACACAGGCAGTAAGGGATGCTGTCAAGCTGAAGAAGGAGTCCTATCGGCTGTGGTTGGCTTGTGGGACTCCTGAGGCGGCTGACGGGTACCGTGAGGCCAAGCGTGCTGCGGCCCGGGCTGTGGCAGAGGCAAAAACCCGGGCCTGGGAGGAGTTCGGTGAGGCCATGGAGAAGGACTACTGGTCGGCCTCGAAGCGATTCTGGCAAACCGTCCGGCGCCTCAGGAGGGGGAAGCAGTGCTTCGCCAACACTGTTTATAGTGGGGGTGGGAGGCTGCTGACCTCGACTAGGGACATTATCAGGGGGTGGAAGGAGTACTTCGAGGATCTCCTCAATCCTGCCATCACGCATTCCCTGGTGGAAACAGAGGCTGGGGACTCGGGGTTGGACTCTTTCATCACCCAGGCTGAAGTCACCGAGGTGGTTAAAAAGCTCCGCGGTGGCAAGGCTTCGGGGGTGGATGAAATCCGCCCTGAGTACCTCAAATCTCTGGATGTTGTGGGGCTGTCATGGTTGACACGCCTCTTCAACATTGCATGGCGGGCGGGGACAGTACCTCTGGACTGGCAGACCGGGGTGGTGGTCCCCCTTCATAAGAAGGGGGACCGGAGGGTGTGTTTCAACTACAGGGGGATCACACTCCTCAGCCTCCCTGGTAAGGCCTACACCAGGGTATTGGAGAGGAGAGTCCGGCCGATAGTCGAACCTCGGCTTCAGGAGGAGCAGTGTGGTTTTCGTCCCGGCCGTGGAACACTGGACCAGCTCTATACCCTCTACAGGGTACTCGAGGGCTCATGGGAGTTTGCCCAACCGGTTCACATGTGTTTTGTGGACCTGGAGAAGGCATTCGACTGTGTCCCTCGTGGGGGTTCTCCAGGAGTATGGAATCGGGGGCCCTCACTAAGGGGGCCGGCACTAAGTCGGACCTGTTCCCGGTGCATGTTGGACTCCGGCAGGGCTGCCCTTTGTCACCGGTGCTATTCATAACTTTTATGGACAGGATTTCTAGACGCAGCCAAGGGCCGGAGGGGGTCTGGTTTGGGGACCAGTGGATTTCGTCTCTTCTTTTTGCAGATGACGTGGTCCTGCTGGCCCCCTCTAGCCAAGACCTACAGCATGCGCTGGGGCGGTTCACAGCCGAGTGTGAAGCGGCTGGGATGAAGATCAGCTCCTCCAAGTCAGAGGCCATGGTACTCAACCGGAAAAGGGTGGCTTGTCCTCTTCAGGTTGGAGGGGAGTTCCTGCCTCAAGTGGAGGAGTTCAGGTATCTCGGGGTCTTGTTAACGAGTGAGGGAAGAATGGAGCGGGAGATCGACAGACGGATCGGTGCGGCTGCCGCAGTAATGGGGGCGCTGTGCCGGTCCGTTGTGGTGAAGAGAAAAGCAAAGCTCTCGATTTACCGGTCGGTCTACGTTCCTACCCTCACCTATGGCCATGAACTTTGGGTCATGACCAAAAGAACGAGATCCCGGATACAAGCGGCTGAAATGAGCTTCCTCCGTAGGGTGGCCGGGCACTCCCTTAGTGATAGGGTGAGGAGCTCGGCCATTCGGGAGGGGCTCTGAGTAGGCCGCTGCTCCTCCACATCGAGAGGAGCCAGTTGAGGTGGCCCGGGCATCTATACCGGATGCCTCCTGGACGCTTTCCTCGGGAGGTGTTCCAGGCTCGTCCCACCGGGAGGAGGCCCAGGGGACGGCCCAGGACACGCTGGAGGGACTATGTCTCTCGGCTGGCCTGGGAACGCCTTGGGCTCCCCCCGGAGGAGCTGGAGGAGATGTCGGGGGAGAGGGACGTCTGGGTGTCTCTGCTGAGTCTGCTGCCCCGGCAACCCGGTTCCGGATAAGCGGAAGACGACGAGTACGAGTACGAGTATTTTTGCCACATTGCGGTTGTTTGTACCAGGGAAAAATCCCCTGGACGGTTACAAACACATTGAAAATTTGAAGGACCTTAGTTTTAACATGACTGCTTGTTTATACACATATATTTTTTTTTTTCACTGAATAAATGTAAAAACTTTTTTTTGGTTTTACATTGAAACTAAAACACTCGCAGTGAGGTAGAATAGCCTAAAGATGCTTTGTGATAATTCAAAGATGACAGGACGATCTAGGATAAACATGCTTTTTGGTTGATATCAACAAACTAAATGCTTTTTACAATTGACTTTGAACATGTAGATTTAGGATCCCTGATGGAAATCTTTCTACAGTCAGCAGTTCATAGAATGAACAGTTTTAATGACATTTATCTTCAACATATTTTCTCATCCTGCAGATAACTGTTAGTGTGTTAACTTATAATGGTATGTACCTTTGAGAAAACTGAACAATCAATAAGCAATATATTTAAGCGGCACTTATTCAAATCAAAATCGTCATAACCTCCCTAGACGGAGCAAAAATAAATTACTTCATTATCCTACAAACTACATGCTATTAATTACAGGATCTAAGATTCTAAGACTCTTCATCTTCAAACATATTTGAAAATTAATCTCAATTTATATGGAAAGAAAATAGTTTTTTTCTCAAAGAATTGGAGAACATTGTCTTTGCATGACAGATTTTTCTTTCCTGTTACAAAGCTGAAGGTGTGATGTAAAAATTCTAATGTAATTTAGATGAAAAGGCAGATAGAATAACAGCTATGATATGATTGCACAATTACTGCACTACCGCAGTCTTTCATTGCTTGGACTGAGGTCAAACTTCTCTCACCAAGTAGAACCCAATTGCACAGATATCTACAAATGAAATACATCCGAGTGTTCGTAACCTTTTAATTAAATCTGTCAAACATTGGTACTGGTTTGATTGAAAACTTCAAAAAAAAAAATTTTAAATATTGCACTCCAGTACTAAACTCCAATGTTTTATTGAAATGTATGGACAAAGGAGTTTTAATCAAAGCATGAACATAATGCAAAGCCAATCACAGAGTAAATTCATCATGCAGAAAATTAGGAAAAATGAATGCGCAAATGCGTCACGGGCATCAAGTTTGGGTTTCAAATCTGAATCATCATACTAAAGAATATGATTTCCTGTGAAAACAGCACCTCAAAGTGTGAAGGGGCAAGGTGTCAGTGACTCCAGCTACAGCAGCATAGCTCTCATGTCTGAACATGCCAAGGGCTACAATTTGTTCTGCTCCACAAAGTGGGTCTCTGTTGAGCTAGAACAGGTTGTAATTAATCTCTAGTGTGCTAACAAGGAGAGGCCAACTATTGCAAACAGACTGTAGTGCTCCTGCAGATGGTCAAAGCACAAGGTGAAAACTGGCTTTATCATATTTTCATTTGATGTTAAATTGCACTAAAATAATAAAGTGACTCAGTGTGAAGGGTTTGGATTCAAATCTATCATAACCCAATTTGGAGTCAAGCTGTATCATGAAGAGTTGTATAAACAACTGTACTCTAGTAGGAACATACAGGAGAGCACAACAAATATGATTCTTTATGACATTTATGAAAAGTTACAAATTTTAAAATCACAAGCTGGCATGGGTCGGTAGCAGGTAACAAAGTATATCAATGCTTTGCTTTCCACTGCCAGTCAGATGGCTGAAATAGAGGGCATCTCACCACAGGTTGATCGCCTCCATGCCACACCACATGCCACACTTTGCTTGAATTACTGCATCTCAGTAAAGGATCCCCCAGTTTATATACTGTACCACACATGGACTTTCCAGCAGGCTGACGTTTTTAAGTAGAAAGTCTATTCATATTGATCTTATGTAATATTCAAGTTTTCTGAGCAACTGAGTTTTGTGTTTTCATTAGCTATAGGTGATACGCATCAGTATTATAAATAAATGTTTGCAATACCTCACTCAGTGTGTAATGCATCTATGAGTTTCAGTTTGTGAATTAAATTACTGAAACAAATTACCTTTTCAATCTCAACTAATTTACTGAGATGTACTGGTACGTCTATTATTACTTTCATTCAGATCTTCCAGAATAATGCTTCTAAACATCTTAAAAAAAAAACGTTTCCAAACCAATCAGTTACTAAATGATATAAACCTAAAATAGGAGAAAGGTAAATGTTACCGGATGCTGTGTTGTCTTTAAAGGTTAAACAGACTGAGCTTGAAAGCTGTGCATTAATTCTACATGTATATGCAAGGAATTTAAGACATTAAGGCAACAACTCTATTAGAGTTTTCTATCATACAGGTCTGACAACTGAAAGTCCTTTTAAGGGGATGCCAGAGATAGTGCAGAGGTGATGAATTTTCTCTGGCTGTATGGATCATACAGTGATTCAGGACTCCCCCTCCCTCCCCTGTTGCTGCACACTCCCAGTTAGCAGGTTGATATAAAGGGTACTCACTAACAGGAAAGCCAAATTTGACTTCTTAGAAATATTTCTGGTCATAAAAAACACAGACAGTGGAAACTTAAGGAGAGCCAACCATGAATCCTAAGGTAACTGTGTTTTGTACTACGGATGTGAAGGAGCTCGGTGCAGATTTATCAGCTTGTTAGACGTGTGTTACTCTAAAGAGGAAAATCTTAAGATATATGATTCTGTGCAACAAGCCACAGAAAACTACTGTATTTAGTGGATGTCTCAAAATCCAAACAACAATAAATAAATATTATGGATAACAATATTAAAACTAATATAATTCAAATGGATGGCATTATTTTAAATAGCAGTATGAATAACAGTTGCTTTTATTTTAATTAAAAGTGATGTAGTATTTTACACATTATTGCCTTTACATTTTTGTTGAAATACTGAAAACATGGGTATTTTACCCTAGGTTATTGTACCCTGAGAATCTAATACCAGCCCATGACAGGTGAGTTGCAGCATTTATGGGTTTATTGCAAACAGTTGTAACCTAATCTGGCACAACAATCAAATCTTGACCCTCCACCATATTCTTCTCTCACAAGCAGAGGCACCAGGTGCATGTCCTTTAACCTCAATATAGAAATCTTAACAAATAACCATCTGATTTATCAATACATTTCAACAACTGCTTGGCTTGGACTTCTATTAAATTAAAAACTTTAGAAATGACTGTACTATGTTCTCTCCCCCCCAACAGCCTACCGTTTAAATGAGTGACTGTAATTTCTATTCATGCTTAGGCTATTCTCCCCAATGTTTGTACTGCAATTAATTTATCATTTTCAGTCTCCCTGTCTAAAGAATAAGCAATGATATGTGAACATTTATTACAAAAAAATCACTCCAGGTGTGGATTTGAACAATAATTTCTAGCTTTAAAGGAGATACTGTGCAGGGTACTTACCAAATTAAGCACTGTTTCCACAATATCCCGGTTGGAAACCTCCCCGACCTGGATGAGTCCGATGAGAACAGCAAATTTCATCTTGATATTCCGGATGGGAACCGCAGGGTTGATCATTCCAGCCGAAAGGACCACTGAACCTGAGCCGGACATCATCATTGGCTTCCCGGTGGCAGTATCGGGGACCGCAGCTCCGCGCTGCCGGTGACCTGGAGGAGGCTGACGGTCCGAGAGCGAAAGCGAGCCCGGCATCGTCACCGGTTTCTCGCTTGTCATTTCCACGCCAACCCTGAGGTTTAAAAATGATTAATCAACGCTCTCTCCCTTTCTTCGTATTGTTTTTAATTACTGCTTTAGAGCGTTAAAAGAAAAAAAAAGGAGACACCTGAGAAGCAAGGAGAAAACAGAAGCAAAACCCCAAAATCCCACTCTGTAGAGTTCAGCTGAGGGAGTGTGTTGTTGGTACCAGCAGGTTAAGCGAGCGGACTGACCAGCGCTGTGAACACAAAGCTGAGTGTGTGTATGTATGTGCGGATCTTTTGGATGCGCTTCTCCTCTCCTTTGCTCTCCTCTCCTCACCGCAACCTCTTTCACCGCCATGTTGCCGCCCCCTGCCTGCGGTTGCGCTCCTGCGCTGGATGCCACATGGAGCACGTCCGGATCACAGCTTGGAGTTTCTAGTAGGTAATGGACCAAAGAAAAAATATTTACATTACAGTAAAAATCACTATTCATATCATTTTACGTAATAGTTAGACTTATTTTCTTAAGAACTGAAATTAGGTAGTTCAGATTTGAGAAAATTTAGAAAAAAAGGAATGCTTCCTAACAAAACAAAAATAGCAGCCAAAACGTACCTGGCGCAGGTGCACATAATGACCCCTCTGATGACTTTCAGTACGAGTCTTCCAGCGTTTTAAAGGGCACATCCAAATTATTTACAAACTAATCAAACAACACCTAAATGAGCAAATGGCAAATGGTCTTGAATACCGTGGATGTTGTTTTTAACGGTTAATTGCTTTTTGATCATCAAAGCTTTGCAATAAATTCTTGGGCAAACGTGTATAAAATTATGACTTGTAGTCTATACAGTAAGCTGTACGTGAGAAAACTATTAAAGAAGAAAACAGAAATCCTGTTGGTTGTGATTAACAAAGTGTTTTTTTTTCTTTCTGAAATACAGTATTTACACCCACTGAACTTTTTCATATTTTGTCTCAACCACCTTGTTGTGTCCGGGACATGGCTCAGGGCGACCTTAAAGTGGATTCCTTAGCCCATGTCCTTCACTAAGGCTTTATTTGCAGTTGTGTCATTGATAGATTGAACAGTGCTTCGTGAGACCATCGACTTGTTTGGGATGTTGTTTTGTAACCGAACCCTGTTCTAAACTTCTTCACAACTTTATTCCGGACCTGTCTGGTGTGTTCTTTGGTATTCATGATGCTGCTTCTTCACCAGCATCCTCTAACACACCTACGAGGGCTTAAAAGAACAGCTGGATTTATACTTATACTCAGGTGACTTCTTCGTAGCATTGCATTTCATTTTGGGGTACCAGAATAAGGGAGGCTCTACACGAATGCATGTCACAGTTCTTTGGATCTTTATTTATAAAACGGTCCAAAATATTGTATCCTTGTCCTCCCACTCACAATTATACACCACTTTAGGTTTGTTTATCTCATAAAATCCCAATAAAATTGGGGACAGGGGTTAACATGGGTACCCTGACTGGTCTGCAGTTATGCAGCCTGGTATGCAACAAACCGTGATGCATTTTGAATCCTGACACCCTTCTACTAGACCCTGCATTAACATTTATAACAGTTTGAGTTTAAGACCAAAGTTGGACGTGCCCTGACCCAGTGTTCTAACCATAACAATTTAGTCCTTGCCAAATTCTTTTCATTCATTCATCTTCTATACCACTTATTTCATAGTGGGTCACGGGGAAGCTGCTGCCTATCTCCAGTAGTCTACGGGCGAGAGACGGGGTCCACCCTGGACAGGTCGCCAATCCATTGCAGGGCAACACAGAGACATGCAGGACAAACAACCATCCACACACTCATTCACACCTAAGTGGTTGTGGTTTCTTCTTGTGGTTTTCTATTTGTAGCTCATTCAGACTTGCTTAGACTTTTAATTCTTGTAGAAAGCTCCAGAAGTTGTTCGCGTTGCAATCCACACCTGAAGAGTATGCAAGGATCTCCATTAGATATTTAAAAAACGAGGATCAATTAGTCATCTTTTTATTATTTTAAAACCTGTTAAAAATGAAATTACTTAAGTTGCTCACTTTAATAGGCATGCATACTTCTCCAACAAATAATAGTTTTTCCCATTCCTACCTTAACGCTGTAAGGTACAGCTCTAAGTTTTAATTTAATCTTCTTTAAAAGTCAGAACTAAATTGTCCTTCCCAGTGAATGTGTTTCTTTCAAATATCCAGCAGAGGTCCCTCTACCTCTACCTATACCTTCAAGCTCAAAGTATATTTAACCTTAAAGACTACACGGCATCCAGTAACATTTACCTTTCACCTATTTTAGGTTTAGATTATGTCGGTACTGATTAGTTTGTTTTTTAAAAATGCTTATGAAGCATTATAATGGAAGATCTGAATGAAAGTAATCAGATGTCAAGTACCAGGTATTACTTATTTCTTGATACAGTGACAAGATGTAGAGTCAATCCACACAAACATCTTATAACAAAGGTAGTTTTATTAAAAAAAAAACAAACAAAAAAAAAAACTAGACTGAGTTTTGTACCTGACTGTATAAGTCAGTACCATAAAGCAGGTATGATCAAGTCAAACCTTCAGTCATTATTTTCCACAACTACTGGAGGTAAAATTCAATAAAATTACACATATTCAAAAATGTCATTACATGACCAAAGTAAAACCAGCTTACAATCTGGTACCATGTGTATTAAAAGAAGGATGAGCATGTAAGAATCATATATGAAATTAACATGTGTACTATTTACTCATTCTCATATGTACAAAATGTACAATTTGTTACTTTTTACAAAATATTCACACACAAATATACAAACACTTGAGTGTACATAATTATATTACATTTAAATCTGAACTGATTAATTTATGCTTCTCAGAAGCATTTAGGAGCTTGAATGTCCTGGGCATTGTAAATAATGGCAATAATAACAATTACACATATATATTATTGAAATATAATTAACTTACAACATGAAGGTATAAAATTACAAAGTGATAGACATTGGCAATATAATTAAATTCCCATTGAGTTATTATGGTCAGCACCTAAAACTATCCACATTTGCCACTGTGCAAGTTGAAGGGATCTTTTACAAAAACAAATTGTGCTTTTGTTCAGGGGCACTGTTAGTGCTTACATGTGAGCCTTTTAGCAGTGACTCAACACTCAGTCCCGATCTCAAGGCTTAACAGGCATAACAGTTTTCAGATTTTGGTCTCTGGTCCATCTGTGATCAGCGGCTGAAAGGAGTTGCGGATTCGGGCAGCTTCTGCAGCACAAAGATGACCAAATGCTTTGTTGTACCAATCTGGAGTCCTTCCCCTGAAATTAAAACCAGATTCTTAATACAACATGCACATTAAAAACACACAGAAAATGCACTCATTTTGTGTTTTATGTTGTGCTTAAAAGGTATGAAAATCCTATAACATATTAGTTTTAGATTTACTTTAGGTCAGCTCTGCAGATGTGAGTTAGTCTTGACTTTCCAGAGCCACAGGGTTCCAGTAGGTAGTTCGACTCCAGGATTATAGCTCGAACTCCTTCTATAGGAGAGCAGTCTTCATGCTCTATGGATACAGAAACCAATGAACAAGCACCCTTGGGCAAGTCTGTCCTCCAAGACCTTTGTAGAAAAAGGAAAACATTGAATATGACCACAAATATAAATAAATTATGGTTTCTTAAAATTAAAAGTAGTAAATTTTTTTTAGTTGTTACTAACCTGAGAACTACAAAGTCCCTGCTGGGATGAGGGGGCATGCGGCTGAGGACAAACTGAAACACCTCCGTTTTTTTATCCAGTGTCTCACACACTTTCCACTGAAGCAGGTCCATGTCCCACAGGTGGCGCTCTCGCAGTACGCGGTTTAACACGACAGATGGTGGTGCTTCCACTTCCACAGACACTCTCCAGCGTCTTAAAGGGTTTCCATCCCCCACCTGACAAAAAAGCACAATAAACATGCTAACTGAAATTCATTCTAGACATTTTGTTAAGGCAACTACCACCCCCATTTTGTTGTCACATATTGCCGTTTCATCCCTACCTACTTCAATTTTGTACCCATAAACAAGCAATCTTTCACCTATTTGCTAAAATCTTAGTGTATCAGTTTATTTCTCTCGGTTAGTATTTTCGAAAAGTGTGGAGGTATGCCTGCTTGTGATTTTTTATTTTGGTTTGGAAATCAATTTTGTCCAGTTGGTTCTAAATAAATATGACAGATTATGACCGTCAAAACAAAAGAAATCTAAGCAATATCCTACTGAAGATATTTACTGGGGAAATATAACAGTTTTATTTTCACATTTTCATCCAGTAGACTAGGAGTATATTATAGAAAATTACTTTAAATTGTCGGTTTTCCAAGTGGTTATGGAATGTTCCCGTAGTGGAAATGAAACACGCTGAGGCAGACAACTTCATTTCATAACCAAAAAAGTGGAATGTGAAACAACCCAGATCTACGATGGCAGGGAATGCAGAAGGGGCAAAATAAGTTCAAAAAAAGAGCACCAACCTTTTTGTAGCACAGCTCTGTGTTATCAGAACTGCTGCATGACACCCAGTATTTGGACTTTTCTCTGGCCTCTTTGAGGAAACTTTGAAGTCTCCCATCCATATGTGTTTGATATGTTCCATCATCTTCATCCAGCTGTCTGCACAGCTCATCGATTGTAGGTGCATGCAAGTCAGCCTCCACGTAGGAATTGCGCGACTGTGTAACCATCTCATGAGGGATCTAATGGGTAAACAAAATTAAAAGGTGAGGCTAGATGCTAGTAAATACAAGAGAGGGTGTTGCATCTAGGTATGCAAGTCTTGCTACGTTCAATTACTGGTCCTACCTCAAAGAGATGATTGCACTCCATGATCATATGAGCAAGGCCCTGTGTTGCAGCTAAGTTTTCATTCAGATCCTTCTGGTCCGGTCTGCCTGTGGCATACTTTTTCTGCATGGCCCTAGAGAATATAGGGAAAGAAGTATGTTGAGGCCTGCATAGTCTCCAGTACTCCATCCCAAATAAACCAGGTATAAACCACTTTTCCACCTTGTGGGAAACCTCTTTCATTCCTTTTTTTAAATAAATTTTATAGATTTGGGAACTTTGCCTGTTTGTACACAGCATGATCTCCTAAAAACAACAAGCATAAAAAAAGTCCTAACCTTCATAAGGTGGCACCAAGACAGTAATCTAAAGCACCCCTAAGGGCTGAGTAAAATCTGTAGCACACTCCATGCCACGCTTTACGGAGTCATAGTGAAGATAATTACACAGGAGTTAATAGAATGCAAGCAAACTGTGTTCATTATGCAGTTTCTTGGGAGAGAAGCTAAAATGACTGACATCAAATTAGATATAATGAAATAATGCAAGAGAAATTACTTTGGTGATAGATTGTCCTTCTTCATTATATTGAGGTGAAAAAGGGAAGGGGCTAGGCACACCGCAATGTTCATGGGTGTCATCTGATTTTCCTCCACGGAGGAAGTAACATCGCTGAGAAAACAGATTAGTGTTTGGAGCACCTCTCGGTTTTCATCCGGCATTAACATGATGGCTGCTTGGGCAGCTTGCAACCTTTGGTCCTTTGGCACATCTGCACATATAAACCACAGCATTTTACAATTTTTGTTGGACAGTAAAGAAGGAGAGAAAAATGATCATTTCTAAGATTCTTGTGCTTACACTGGTATATATGGAGGAAAGTCTCCCCCAGCTTGCTGGTGAGCAGGGGTTCAGGTAGATCCCTGAAGAACTGCTTCACCATATCAGCCACATCATAGGCAGACTGATCCTCATAGTTCACATTATCTGGAGAACTTTCATTCATCTGCCTCAGAGCATGAATTCGGGACTTCACCCCAGATTTTCGAAACAGACCCACCTGGAAGATGAAAGTATATCCTTTAAAGTTGAGGCAGAGAGCAACTTTCAGTGTACAGAATGCATTCACAACATTCTATCTAATATATAATAATAATACATAATATCAATAAATTAGAATATCATCGAAACATGTATTTGTTTTGGTAATTCAATTCAAAAAATTTAAATTAGATACTAAAGAATAATTAAACACAGAATGATATATTTCAAGCTATTAGAAACCCACAAATTCTGTTTCTCAGAAAAATTTTACATTAGACCAATTAAATAAAACAATTACAACAAAAACATTGTGTTACGTTATAGCCCTTTTATGGTTATACAATCATCTAAGCCAGAAAATGTTATTACAAAAGAAAGCTCATGGGGTGTTGGATCCAGGCATACAAATGGAAATCTGAGTGGAAGAAAAAACTGTGGAAGAAAAGCATGCATATGTAACATAGATATCTGTAGCCCTGAGTGGACTGTGTTTCTGACAAAAATCTATCAAAAACACACAGAACCTTGCACCTGCCCACACTGCAAAAAGTACCAACACATGGCTTACTGGCAATGGTATCACGATGCTTGATTGGTTAGCAAACTTGCCTAATCCACATGGAGAATCTATGCAGTACAGTCAAGAGGAAGATAAGACCCCCCAGAGCTAACAATGAAGACAAGCTGGAAGCCCCCATTGAAGCAACCTTGGCTTCCTTACCATCTCAACAGAACCAAAGGATGATCACCTATGTGCCACTCGGCAATAATGCAGTTATTGATCCAAACTGATCCCCAATCAAGTTTTAAAGGCAAATACTGTATAGTACATATACACTGTTTTCAGTATTTGTTTTAGATAATGAACATGCATCTTGAGGTTGGTAGGTTACTGACCTGGTCAAGACACTGACTTCTCAGGTATCTCAAAGCCTGCTGCAGGCCAAGTGGCAAGGGCTGTCCAGAGCGCTGTACATTCACTATGAGCGGCACTCCAAACACATTCTTGTCCTTATAGTCTGGTACCTTCATTCTCTTCATAAATTTTGGCACAGACCTAGAAACATGAATAATTCTTATTAATAAATAGTTATTAATAATGAATGTCTTTGAAAACTTGCAGAATACATAGATAATGGACAGTTATTCAACAAGAAATAGTAATTAAGGAAGGTGATTAAAATGATTTATTCCAGACCAACCATCCTTTCTTAGACAAACAAGCTCAATACATATTTAAATAATTTGAGAAAATACAGGTCAACTGATAAAAAAAGGTTCTTTCTAACTGACGAATTAGATGTCAAGCATTGTTGTTGGCAGTGTATTGTTTCAATAACACTTACCAGGTCCAGCCATGCTTGTTAGACATGGAATATTTTTCCATGATTGCTGTAAGACGCAGGAGAGAAAACTTCTGTAACAAACTCAGCTGGCCTGCTGATTGGTTTGTAATCTGCAGCGATGCCATTGAGTGACTTAGGCGATTGGATATCTGAAAGCTGGGCCATCGTAACCTAATGCCATAGGTGAAAACAAGGTTTTTTTGTTTCCTTAAAAGATTTTTATATTTTGGTATTACCTGATCCAAGAAAAGTAAAATGAGTCCTACCTGTTAGGTCTAGTGAGTGAGGCACCAACTCCAGAGTCTCTTCTTTCTCTGAACCTCGCAGATTCCGTCTCAGCTAGCAATACTTTGTCTCTGTCTCCATCACCAGGAGTAGTTTGGCTTTCTGCGACTGAGTTTTCCTCAAAATCCAATGTGATCTGACTAGAGGACTGCAACCGTACCGTATCTTCCTTTTCACTATCCACCTGCACCACCACCTCTCCTCCAGGTAAGACATTTTTTGACCAGTGATCCACTATCTGCTGCAGACCATTTACATGTAGCAGTATATCGTCCAGGTGAGGGAAGAGGTCTTCTTTCTCCAAGTCTATTAGGTCTCCAGTACTAGCATACAGGTGTGACCCAGGAACATTATCATAGACACTGATTCGGCTACCCCTGGAACAGCACTGTGTGACAGGCCTGGATTCTTGTCCATATGGAATTGGTGTGGAGTCCAAGTGCATGCTTCCTGTGTGCCAGTTAATGGAGGCTCCATTGTATGGGGACAGGCTTTCTATTGATAGTGCTTTGGGAAAGGTTCCTGGCTTATGGTCTTTGGGAATGTGGACCACTAGATCTTCATAGGAGCAAAACTCATTTCTGCGGTTTTGTTCTGCAACTTTGTTCATTTGGTTGCCTGAAAAGATGTCTATGTCCTCCAAATACATACCACTGCGCTTGTGGTCAGCTCGGTGAGGCTTTCGTTCTTTTAGACTGGGTGTGCTGACAGTGCTGCCACCTGAATGGCTGCTACCCTCACTGCCGGACTGTGGTAACAGAACCCTGCCAGATGAAAGATCTGGAGCTCCACTATCTCCATTTATAATCTCCACACAATGTAACGTTCTCAGCGCCTGGGCCTCCTGCTTCAGGACAGGAGAGCTAATGACCAATGTCTTCCGACCCTTTACTAAAGTTCCTCTGGATCTCAGTGTCTCCATGCGCTTCAGAAAGTCTTTGGCATGGGTGCGGCTGGTCTTGCCTTGCTTATCAGGCAGAGAGCCATACTGGGAAAATTCTTTGGGGATGTGAGGCATTGTGAGTGAAGTAGAGTCGGGCATCACTGCAGAATCTGAGCAGGTGCGGTTAGAGCAGTCAGAGTCTTCTGTGACAAGGGCCCTTTGACCACTGCCCCCACTGCTTTCACTGTGTAACGATGAGACTTCAGGCTCACTGATATCCGTCAGAACACTCTCCCTACTGGTAGTATTTTGCAGAGGCAAGCCGTCCTTGGAGGACTGGCCTTCTCCCTGCTTTCTAAGCAAACAGTCAATGTCCTGTAATCTGGACCATCGCCTGCTGCTCCACTCAAAGATCCATTTGTCACTGATGGCGAAGAGGTCTTCTTCATCTGAGTCTTCACTCTAGTCACACAAAGATAATATTCATTTATATACCATACATTTTAATGAGAGACGTACCAAGAAATTATCTGGTGATTTCTCAGTGCAGATTTCTTTGTCTGCCACTATTCAGCCTGAACGACCCTGACTGGCAACTAGCCGGTCACAGTCAAATGCAACACCTCTAGGTGCTATTACCAGTAACAATGTCCACTCTTCAGTTGGGATATTGTTACCAAGTAAAGATGACTTAAAATTGGTTATTATCAGTATCTATGAGGTGTTTAAATTAAAAGTCAGAGGAAGCACAAAGATGAAAGAAGCTGTTTAAAAGGAAACTATGTTTTTGGTGACATGACAGGATACGACCAAAAGGGTCAAGATATCTTGAGACATATCTGTGGTTCACTCAGGCTGTGAAAGAGCATGACTTTCAGCTTATAACAAGAAGGCTGAAAAGAGTATTGCAAAGTTGTTCTGTTGTAGAGAATTGATTTCTTATCCAGTTGAGTTTTTAACTGCTATCGGAAATGTTGGAAGCCCTTTGGAAATCTCAAAGTTCATGTAAGGATCTAGTGTCTTCGGAATTCACCCAGAGACTGCTTTTAAGTAATGTTAATCAAGAAAATCCCTAATGCAAGATGCTAAAAAATATTGCAACTGGGACCTGAATAAGTATATTGTATTTTTAAAAAATAGTAAAACTATGTACTACAGCAAGTGCTCTGTCTCGCACCTGCTATGAAACTTCTTCTGCTCCTAATATAAACAATTATAGACTGCTCATGGCAGGAAGACTGGAAGAAATGGCTTTAGTTGCTGTTCATGAATCTTTTTATTGCACAGTGCTTAAAAAGAAATCGTTAGCAGCTAAGTGATTTTATAAAAACAAGTATTTCCTTTTTTTTTCTACTGAATAAATGTAGTCTAAATTAAAGACTGGATTATCCTCTGTGTGAGATTAAGCTTCTGCAAATTAAATAATTTATTTTAATTGTTTTTCCACATCTTTACCAAGGGAGCCACAATTGTGGAGAGAGCTGTAGATGTCCGCGTGCACAATTCTGATCAAGGTTTTTCACATTTTTATTTCTGAATATGGAAATTGTTTTCACTTCGTAACAGTATGCTTTAAAACATTTTCTAAAATATAAATAAAGTCTAATTAAAAACATAATGAGGTATGTGGTATTTTCTTACAGTATGCATAACTAAATGCAAAATGATAGCTTTTCACTTCCACATCTTGTTTGAAATCCTGTAGCGTTAATAATATTAAACTTCCAGCTAATAGTGAAACAGAAGTTTATTTTTGACCGATCACTATAAATAAATAAATAAAAACATGAGGACAACAATGATGAATCATCATACATAGTACAATAGGTGAAAGAACAACACATTTCTGTTTGAGGCAAGAAGGAAACCTGACCACTCTGATCATATCATAATTCTGAATAAAGTTTTTAATTTTTCACAAAGTCGTATCGAGAGTGTAATATTCCATACAAGGAAAAAGCAAGAAAAACAGAAAAAAACTGTTACTGCTCTGTTTGAAACCCCTCTGATTGCATTCAGTTTTCAATCAGTAGCTACCATAGTAATATCATAACAAAATACCCTTTGCAGTTAACAAAATAAAAAATATATAAAAAATAATAGAAATATATAAAAAATAATTATATAAAAAATAATAAAGAGTCAGGAGGTACCACTCACCTTCTTCTTTGGAAGATTCACATCTAGCTTCATAGAAGCGCACTTGTTGAGTGTGTTAAGCCGCCTGAAAGAAAATATGAGAACTGAACTGAACTAACAAAAAAAGCATGACAATGGCTTTCAAATAAACATACAAGAAATAGATCCCCATTCAGTTCTGGGAACTATTTAAATGTGACTCTGATCAGGCACTGCTCTGGACGCACAACCAGACCCCTTAGGGAAGTGGACTTAGTCAATATAATAATATCCCTAATCTAATAAACTTTGGTAATTGCCAGTTATTTGGCTCTCTTTCTGTTGAAGTTGGGTTGAGATGATGGTGACTTGAAGGTGTGTATGATGTATTTTGAGATTAAATTTTAGATTAAAAAGACTGACTCACTCAAAGGTGTTATCTATAAATGTAGTGCTCAATCATTCATTGAAACCATCCTGTATGTTATTTACCAGCTGAGTACATGAAGAACCTGCAGATCATATTAGTATTTTCTTTCGAGAAAAAAACCCACAAATACTTGGTTCCATTAAAAAAAACAACTATTCGATATTTCATAGAGAAAGATGAGATTCATGTTTGCAATATTTAAATGAGACCACAGATCATGGCCCAGAGCATGTTTTCTGTGTTCAGTTCAGTAAAGCTTGTTTGTATTCCAAATGGAATGTACAGTGCCTTGCAAAAATATTCACACCAGTTACCATGGACTTATTGGCTGGTTCTCTGATTAATGCTGGTCTTGCCCGGATTTTAAGTTTAGGTTGACAGCCATGTGTTGTTAGATATGCTGTTGTACTATTTCCATTTTTGAATGATGGATGGAGCAGTGCCCTTTGAGATGTTCAAAGCTTGTGCCATTAAATCACGTAAAAAATCAATTAAAATAAATCAAGGTTTGTGGCTGCAATGTGACAAAACCTGAAAAGGTTTCAGATATATAAATGCTTCTGCAAGACACTGGAAGTTGCAGCACAAAAAACAGTTTATGGATTACCAATAGAAATGGAAAAGGACACACAACAGTTGAGCTGACTTGTTGCAGAAAAAAGAAGCCAATTTGTGGAAAGATAATCAGCGGTTGACTGCTCCAGATTTAAGCATGCTGTGATGGAGGCTCTAACAATACTCAAAAGCTGTAGATGACAGGGGTTATTAAAACAAGACGTTTCCCTGATTGTTACGGAAGATAGCAGTATACAGAACCAAAGAGAGATTTCCAAGCAGGGGGGTCCTTTAATCCACACGCCTAAAGAACTTTAAGTGTGGTTGCTAAAATAAGAGGGTACTTAGCTGGAGATCAGAGGCTGCACTAGCATGTATGAAAAATCTATTTGTTCAATCAAAGGCACGCATGGTATGCAGGGTGGCATTTATTTTCGTTCTGGGACTGTGGTGGCATCACTGACTAAAGGGCTATTCTTACGTTACCATAGCGATGCTGGAAAGTCATGAGCAAAATAACATTGGAGGTGGAACTGTTTCCAAATGTCTCCTATTCATCCCATGGCTAGTTTGGAATTCAGATGGGTTGCTTTAGGGTTGTTTAAAGTCAGTGTATGTTGAGCAGTGCGAGGCACCACTAATACCTCTCCTGCTTCCCTCTTTGGATCGTTTCCATAGTTACTGTAAGTGCTGTTTTCATTTTAGCTTGGAAAAAAAAAAACTACATGGGCTCTAAAAGCAATGTGGCGCCCATAGTTGACGGTAGCATTTTATATTCTTTATAAAAAAGAACACCAAGTCAAAAGAAGAAAAAGATCATTTTTTTTTAATTTCTAATTTCATGCAACAATATCAGATCATTTTAATGTAATCACAAAAATATTAGCTATATGCTTAAGCTACTAAAAGTTTAAGTAAAATAATCTTTTTGGTATTTGCATAATGTCACTCTTATTTGGAGGGGAAAAATAAATCCAATGTTGAGAAATAATAATACTAGTTTTTTACTAAACCACAGGTAGCAGAATTATTGGTACCCTAAATAATAAACATTTAAATTGATGTAAATGAGGTGCTCTTTTAATTTGTACTTTTGTTTTTAAATTGTTCAGAGTTTCCAAAACCTTTCAGTTTAGATGAAAATTTTCTCTGTTTTTATTTTGGTTAAAAATTGGACATGAGCTCTTTTGCCAAAGAGAAAAAGGGAAAAGGGGAGTACTGCGCACCCACGACTGGATGCAATCTGCTGGGCCTTAGAAAAAAACTTTTTATCCAATTTTAAAATAAATAACTGAATCTATTTCCACTGTTCATTGATTGGGTTAATTGGGAAGTCGGGGGGTTGGACAATGAACTGAAACACCTTCATTTTATGTGGGGGGTTTCAGGGGAAAAATTGGCCCCAGCCTGGTATCATCTTCATTGATTGCACTTTGCACCAAAAGAGCAAGTGTTAAAGGTTAAATTTAGCAGGGTGACACATTTTGCTAAAATTTGAAATGCACCAACATTATGGGTACATACCAAGTTCAAAAAGGGGAAAAAATTGTGGTGCACGTCTTGCTCGCATCGGGGGCCAAAGCCAAGCTTTGTGATTATCAAGAGCCACGGTACCGGGTAATGTCAGCATCCCCCAAAACAACCACATCCAACGGATTAACTGGGACGCAAAAGGAAGCTTTTGAAAGGGGGTTCGGGGGCTAACCCGGGTTTTACAAAAAAATAAAAAAACCACGGCGCCCAAAAACACGGGAGAATTTAAATGGCCTCAGCTCCCTTTTTCCACAGAAAATGTCCGCGGGAGCTCCACAGGGCAATAACACGGCCGGGTGTATGCCAAACCTTGGTCACTCATCCCAAAGCCAAACGTCAGTGCAAGGGCAAGGGGCGAAACTTGGGCTGTGACAATGTGAAACATGGTTGTTTTCTTGATCCCCTTTACGTTTTCCCCCCTCCGGAGAGTACGGTGTGGAAAGCCCCAAGAAGCGTACCACCCACTGTTTTTGCCCAGAGTGAAGCATGGGGGGGGATCAGGTGGTTTGGGTTTTCCAATCATGGCATTCCCTTGGGCCCCAAGCTAGTCAGATGGGCGCTCCTCCAAGGACTACCCAACCATTCTTGAGGACCATGTCACCAATTTTCAAAACATTGATCCTGAAGGGGGTGCCCTTACAGGGGAAATGCACCAATACCACAGGGGAGATGGTGAAAGATTTGGTTTGATGCACATGAAAGTGAAATTGAAAAAACCCCATGGCCTGCCATCCCAGATCTAAATATTATTGAGCCCCTTTGGGGGGTTTTTGGGGGGCGGTCAGGAAACTTTCCTCCCCCAATCCGTATACCTGGCCATTCCTGCAAGAAGATGGCTTAAAATCCCCCTACCATGGCGGACTTTTTATGTCTTCCCCCGACTGAAATTCCCAATTTTTGTGGTCTAAAAACCAGTGTTTCAGTTTCTTGTCCAACCCCTGTAGTACCTGACTCAATTGACTTGAACACATGTGTTGCATTGGCGCATATAAAAAAACTGTTTTGAAAGGGAAGTAAAAAAAAAACTCAGTTAAAGTACTGCATCAAAGAAGGCTTTCGGGGCTATTTTTCTACGCACCCCAACGGTTCTTTAGAATTCATCCAAAAAAAAAAACCTTTTTGTCCCCATAAAAAACGTAAATAATGGAAAAACTCCCCGGGGTTTGACATAAAAAAGTGGACTATTGGAAAAGCTGCAATGTCTTGTTAAGTACTGGGGGATCTGTGACGCTGGGGGCCTTTATCTTCTAAAGCCCTCAATTTTTGTTAAGTTTTGGCATCTGAACTTTTTTAAATCCGGGACTTTTTAAATAAAAATTGGGGGACTCTATGAATAAACTGAAAATGTTTTTTTACTTGGATCTTTCAGCAGGATACAAAGGAAAATATGGTCAAATCAACACAGAAATTGTTTATCCTATGCAAAAGCAACCTTCTTTCATGACCATCTCAGTCCACAAACTAAATCCTATAGAAAACCTGTAGTGTGAGCTGAGAAAAAGAGTGCATAAAAGTAACATAACCCTGGAATGTGGACAATCTAGAGAGATTGTAAAAAGGGGAATGGTCAAAAATACTTCTCTCTGTTTGCTCAAACCTGTGGAGGAACCTAAGGGAAAAGACCAAGAGCTACCCTGTTGGTAAAGGGGAGTTGTAGAAAAAACTGAAAACAGGGGTACCAGTAATTTTGATAAAAACAATAATTTCTTGAGAAAGAATAGGATTTTTTCTCTACTGAATGAAAGTCCTAGAAGTAAAAGTTATTTTTTTCTCAAATTTAAATGCTGCTGCAATTAAAGATTTATTTAGTTCAAGGCTTTATAGACATCTATACCAGATCAGCCAATGAATATGAGCACCACTGTATAGATTCTCCTATAGTTCCACAAGTATAAGTTGTTCCATTGCCTCTCATTTCTCAATATCTAATATCACTTACTTGCACAGAGTTTCCACCAGATCTTTGTCCAGAAAGTCATGATCCCTTTTCACAGGCGTGATGTCAATTGGAAACTGTGAATCTAAAGGGAAAAAAATAACAGAAAAAAATCTGAGCGCAAAAAACAGTAAGTGGTACTATTGAAATTTCCTATCTAACTATTGAGATTTCCACTTTTTAAGTCCTGTTGTTTAAAACAAAGGGTGTGTTATGAAAAATTAGAAGTGTCTGGAAGCCAAATTCATTGCAGTTGTAAAGAGGAGCCATGAAACCTTTTGTGATCGTAATGAAAACAGACAGAATTAGCCTAAATAGTGCTCTCACTTGTGCAGGCATTGCGACTTGCTCTGGGTATGAGCTTCCTGTTACATAACTTAAGACTGAATCTATCGTTTCACTAAATTCATGTGAAGTTAGTCTCTTCTCATGGAAATCAGAAGCTGCAAAGACCGGCCAGACTCAACAAGGTTCTGACTGTTACAGAGGGTAGGAATTCAAAGATATTAAAGGCTTTCAAACATGAAATTCACAGTAATGGGTTTATTTATTAATATGGTTTTTAACACATAACATCAGCATGAAGCACTTTGCACTTTGACAGGATTATCAGTTCCCTCTTTGGATGTTTTCTTACTTTTCAACAGAAAATTATAGCACCACAGCAACTTCAAAAGTTTGGCCCCAACACAGAGATCTGTGGGAGTAAAGCCCCTTAAAGCTCTGATAAAGCTCATCTCTTCTCATGACTTCAGGCGTCAAGAACAGCAGAGATGTTTATAAAGTAATCGTTGGATGGAAGAGATTAGATTTTTAAAAGCATCTGATGTTCTTGTTTTGTGGTGTCTACAGATCTGTCTGCTCCTGAAGGCTTCCTGAGAACAGCACAAGAATACTGTACATCGTTCTATGTAACATTAGAGGACACTGTGCTCAACTATTCACTTCAAAAGATCACATTTAAACGATCAGATCTAAAATAAAAACAAAACCTTTAGTTCAGAACCGGGTTATCTATGTGCTACTTCATTGATCTACTGCTTTTAACAAACAATTCTCCCCCCTGTGATGATAAATGTGTGTAGGAGTTCAGTGAGTGCTTTCATTACCTTCAAAGAGCTGAGCATACTGGGGAAATCCTGCTGCCCGCAGCCAGTCACACGCCTCTTTTGCTTCAATTTCTGCAAGGCAACAACAGGGATGAAAAGTGAAAATAAACCACATTAAGTGAGTTAATTTTCAATTTAAACAAAACCACCAAAGCATTAATCAAAACAGCAAAAAAAAAAGATTAAAAAATCCTTTGGCATATTTTCCATACTCAGAGACTTAGGTGTGGAAGGACCAAATTAATTCCTCTATAAATGCAATAGAACACAAAGAAGTACTATCTCTTAAAGAGAGAAACCCAGTAACTTTATGTAAGACAGTTTTTGAAGAGCTTTACACAAGCATTGCCCCTAAGAATGGATGGGTTAAACAGCTAAGTTTCAACAGCAAAACATCTGTCACACCATTCCTATTGTTTAAAATCCCTTTAGATGCCAGAGAAAGTTCAGACATAACCATAATATGCTCTGAGTACGTAGAGCAGAGAGTAAAGTGACACCACCCCTCCCCCACATGCTGCTGCTGCACACTGTCATTCAGCTGACTGAAAGAAGGCTATTACAGTTTCCCCTGCTTAGAAGAAAGATAAGTTTGCAAAGATTTTCAGTTTTCACCTCCCTCCCCATCCCTCTTACTGTGTTGTTGCAAAATAGTTTCCATGATTTTATTGCCTTGATTCTATTCAATAAAAAAAGCAGGTAAAAACCTTTTTGTTTCAGCATGCTTTTAACTGGTTAGCAGACTGAATTTGAAAATAACTACTTATATGTGATATCATATTTGTACTTCAGGTTAACAGAAAATCACTGATCACATAAGTTATTTGTATGAAGTATAAATTACAAAAATGCTTGTGGCAACTATTTCTTTTTGTAAGATTTTCTTCTGCCCCCCTGCTGAATAAATGTACTCAAATTAAAGGCTAGATTTTTCAACAAAGAAAAATTAAATTAAAGACACAAAACAGCTAAAAATCGTTGCCAATGCTAACCATCTCCTAGCTAGCAAACAGCTAAAAAATAAGTCCTGTTCTCTGGATCATAAATGGCTTCTGCTGACCTACAGAGTGAGCTTTCAGCAAGCTTCAGAGCCACTGATGTTCTAAAGAGGAAACAGACTGTTGGCACCTTCCCATTAACGCTATTAGAGGTGGGGACTATTTACCGCCTGCATGAGACATGATAGCTGACACATCAGTGTTACAACACACAAGCAACTTTAGATTAAGAAACCATTCAAAGATATTGTTACTTATTTCAAAAAGAAAGAGTTGCGTTTAGAAAAGAATGTTGAATTCCCAATCTAAATTCTATGACAAAAAGTCACTAGTAGTAGTGTTTAGAATGACAATCAACACTGTTTACAATTTTCTGTTCTTGTGTAATTTATCAAGCAAATAAAAATTATTATCACAGAACGGAAATCCACCGAATATATTTGGCTGTTTAACTGTGACATACAGTGATATAATCATACACAGCAGCAGACTAAAGCCTATCTCTGGAGTCACTCACGCTACTGCAATGTTATGCGGTGACTTTCCTTACAAGACTCAATCTCTTTTTAGGTCCCGAAGCTAAAATCAAAATTCCGCACAAATAAGTCTTTGAACAAATGATTTTCATGATTTAAAGTATCTTTAACACTTCAAAAGAGAACAAACACTACATTCGGAGGAGGTTCCTCATCAGCTCGACACATGGCAAAAAAAAACTTCACTATAACAAATCCAAAATCTCAGCTCCAAACTGTGACCGACACACAGCAGTCGCAACATGCACCACAGTCATTCATCACACAGTTACACATAATTACTGAAAACTATTTCTCAGTTTAAATCAAAGATTTCAGACTCACCTGTGCTGTTTTGGTTCCGTATCATTAAAATTTCTAAGAAAACATGACTTTGGTCTCTAGACTGACCAACAACTGAATAAATATTAACAGCTCTGTGTCCTTGGATGTCGACTATTTACCCCTGAACCAGGAGATAAGTCAAAATGTGTTTGCTGCCAGGAGTCACTCTGTTGTGTCGCCACCTGCGTCAGAACAAGCTAAAGGCTTTGTGTTCTGCTAGACCTCCCTCCCAGGTGAATAATATCGGCTCTTTATTATTCAACTGCAATGCATAGTGAGAGCGTTGTCAGGCCCTCCTGTGTCCCAGGACCTCAGGTTGGACCACTGAGAAACAGTAACACGATCTGGGAATCCCTCTCTGTTTTGCATTCTGTAACATGATAGTGAGACATTCTGTCCTCTCATCCTCTCTCTAAGGAAATCTCTCTAGATAAAAGACTGGGGCGGGCATCGTGCCAAAGAATGAGAACTTGTGTTTGCTCTTCAAAACCTAAAGCTTTAAAGCTGTCTATGGTATAGAATTACAAATTTACAAAGAAATGAAAATGAGTTTGGCTGCCACACAACAGAACAAAATGTCAAAAGCTGTGTATGGCTGAAGCACCTATGGAACGGGTGACTCCTTCCTTTATAATTTAGCTTATGCAACATTCCCTACAAGGAACGCTTGTTATATAATTCACCATGGAAATATGGCATGTAGCAGCTCTAGGTCAACTAACCCATTCGAGGATTCATAATCTCATTTTGTACCCACATGTTGCCATTTTACTCCTTTATACTTGTAAACAAACCATTCTATACCCATGTAGTTACGCCATTGCATATCTGTTTATGTTTCTTTCCAGGGTGTTTGCAGATAACCTTGGATTGCACCCTGATCTCATTTGTTTTGTTTCTGATCGCTGTCCGGGGCCGGTTGACTCCCGTAAAAAAAAAAAAGGATTAGGACACTTGTTTAGATCAAAATAACTCTGCACGACCTCCTGCTGCTAGATATTTTTTCAGGGTAAGTGGCATAACACATTGACATGTTTTCTTACAGTAGATTTTAAGTACAATATAAAAAATACTTTTAATGAGCAGTTGTCAAAGTAGAAACATCCCTGGGGTAGGCACAAATTGACTCATAGGCGATACAAAAGCTGCACCTTTTCATACCTAAATAAGTGTCAGTGAGTCAGTTTTTACCGCTTATTCCATAGTGGGTCGCGGGGGAGCTGGTGCCTATCTCCAGCAGTCTATGGGCAAGAGGCGGGGTACACCTTGGACAGGTTGCCAGTCCATCGCAGGGCAACACACAAACAACCATGCACACACTCATTCATACACCTAAGGGCAATTTAGAGTGACCAATTAACCTAACAGGCATGTCTTTGGACTGTGGGAGGAAGCCGGAGTACCCGGTGAGAACCCACGCATGCACGGGGAGAACATGCAAACTCCATGCAGAAAGACCCCCGGCCGGGAATCGAACCCAGGACCTTCTTGCTGCAAGGCAACAGTGCTACCAACTGCGTCACCGTGCAGCCCACCTAAATAAGTGATTCTGTAAAATGTCAACCATTGCATATCTGCATAAAATGCAAAATTCTCCAATATAATTTAATTTAATTGTACACTTTTTTTTTTAAAACCTATTACATCCTGTTCAGGATTACATTCTGTTTCCATTGATTGTGGTTCTGATGCCCGTTTTTAGCCAATCCACTGCTAAAAATATGAGAAATTAAAACATGATCAAACCAGAATAATTCTCAGCAACCTTGTGCTGGTAAATATTTTTATTTGAATTACATAACCATATATCCATACAGTAGACTATGTGTAGGATGTAGAAAAGTATTTAGGTCAGGGTAGAGGGCTCCATTTTCAACTAAAACTACAAAAGTACACAACAGCAAAAGGGCGAAATGTTCAGCAACTATCACTAAAACTGACACTCTTCGATGGTGCTTGAGCTGAGAAGTACCATAGCTAAGAAGATTTTCAAGGCTTCTACATTCTACATTTTCGTTAAATAACAGTTCACTAATCTTAAAATTTGATCAGCAATCCCTCTTTTTTATATTCTTTTGACAAAAAAACAATACAAGATTACATCCATCACTCATGAATTCTTGATTCAGCAGACATGCAAGTTTCCTTCCATACTCACCGGATATTTTCATCGTACAGCCAGAGTAGTTAATACATCCATCAAGACTTAAGAGTGCCTCTAAGCATGTCAGAGCAACTTTATTCCCATGCAGAGCTGCTTCCGGGTTTCCTTCGGGCCCACAGCGGGCAGTTTAACGAACCAAGCCCCGTCCCCCCCCCCCCCCCCCCCCCCCCCCCACAAACCACCATGTGTATGGCCCGACACTGAATCTATCCTTTAACCCACCCACTTTTCTGTGGCAGGCTCCCACTCACTCAACCCCCCTTTCCCTCAAGTACCGCTCCCTGTGCCAAACCCTCCTACCCAGCTCTGCCTACAACAGCTCCTTCATAGACAAGTCAGCACATTTTTGGCAAAGATTGGAGCTGCAGCCAAAAGATTGCTTCTTAATCCTAATAGTTTCTTTCTTTGTTTCAGGATGAAGTCATAAATAATTTACAACAACCTGAGTTAGGATTTGGCGAGAAGAAAGTCATTTTTCAAAATTTACCCCCAAAAAAGCGGTAAAAAAAATTGATGTTTGAAATGCTTAACTAAAATAAACTAAAATAAAGTGCAGCAACAGATGTTGCTCCAAAAAAAAAACGTGGACAGCTAAAGTCGGGGAAAACCATGACATAAACCGCCAGCAATCAGAAGAAGTGAATCATGCTGAAGCACTCAGCTTCTCAGGCTGTGCTCTATCAGAGTGAGAAATTCCTCTGTTTCAACCTCTTTGTCTGTTGGAAAAATCAGTGAAGGAGACAAATAGTGTGACCAGTGTCATTTGAGTCATTAGATTATAAAGAATAGGAAAAATATAAGCTAATAATTTTTATTTACGGAAATACATTTATACATAAATCGATGTAATTTCTAAAGCGTACAAATTTAAAAGAGTAGGGATGGACTCTCACAGTATGACAACTATGAATGAAAATAAAATGGGCTTCACAGTAGAACAGTATTTACCCATTTATTTCAAACGAAAATGTATAACATGCTCTTGCTTAAACAAAACAGCAAGATTTTTTTAAGACTGCTATTAAAATAATCTAACCTACTATTTACAACCAGTCACAGGTTTTGATTTAAGCAATATGGCTCTCTTCTTTGATACAGTGCATGGGGCACCACAAGCTATCTATAGCATTTATTTATTGTTATTTTGATTTTTGATACATAGATATAATTAAACCTATAAAATAAGCCTTCGCTAAATTCAAATCTTCAAGTAAACACGCTAATTATAGAATACTATCCCTTTTTGTAGTTATCCTCTTTATAGGATAAAACAAGTATAATAAGATGATATAGCTAGATAGTAGTTCCTGAATGAGAATATAATAATTATGACTGATGCTCTTTTAGTTTATGTTTTGTTTTTCAGTGCTAGAAATACTTCCAAAATGGTTGATTTTTTTTTTCTTTCTTATAAAGAAGGGAAATTATATGAATCCTTCTTTCATCTAATTGAAAAGCAGTGTGCAGCAATAGGTGGGGCGGACAGCATTGCGTTAATTTATGAACTCAAGGCACTCAGACATGTTTTCTGCAATTTCATTAATTATACTTTAAACCAAAGGAACATGATGAAAAACGTCTGTGGCTTTCAAAACGTAACATTTTAAAACCTGGGTATGCTAATGTCGGTAATCAACACATGCCTAGAAAACAGACAATATAAAGAGGCCACATAAACAAATAATCTATTTGTAGAAAAGCCCATACTATCATGTGTTAGGTCCAAGAGGACTAGGCACTGGGCTGACTTCGTAAAGAAAATAAAGATCTGTTTTCTAAATCTCTATCTAATTAGAACATTTTGTTTACTACATCTGTATTTAAAGGCACTTTAAATTATTGGGGTTTTCCATGGTTCTTTGATTATGTAAAGAAGCCATATCCATTCATAATTTCCACTCATGTGAGCAGATTTCCAGATGTGGCCTGGCTCCTCACTATGTGATGCTGTCGCCATTTCCCCCTCAAAGGTACTTTGGCCAGAACTGAGAATTAATCTCCAAGCACAGACAGGAGACATAGCGTTATCCACTTTAGTCACCATAAAACAGCATTTACTGGTAAATGTACTTAGCACTTATCAGAATTTTAAACAAAAACAAAGTGCTATAAAGTGGGAGCCCAATAAAAATGCATGGGCTCTCTAACTTTATACTGCACCACCACAGAATGAATCAGCCAGACAAGAAAAGCTGCAACCGACCGTTGAGATTGTCTGTTAGAACACCTGGAGAAAGAAACACAGAAGCAGTACTATGAAAAAAAACAGACAGTACTACTACTGTAGGTGTCGTCATACTTGGAGAGACTGTAAGGGAGCCCACTCGTTTCTTTTATGAAGGTAATTGCATACAGACACCCACTCACAGTGAGCAGTCAGTTTAGACTAGACAGACTGCCAGGGGAAACACAGAGACCCCTCCTCTAAGTCTGCCCCCAAACCACAACATCTGATGTTTCATGCCCAAAATAGTCCTAAATTCCTTCCGTCTCTCAGTTGGCAATTGTTCACATGGGAGCAAATGGGAAGCTCAAGTTATGATCAGCGATAGTTGAAAGACAAATGTCATGGCTGATAAGTACCAGGAGGCACAGCAGATCTGTTTTTATTAGTCCGAGATTTCAGGTGAGATTGTAAAATAGAAACATACTGGGACATGAAAATGATGTTATGCAAAGTTTGAACTTGAAGTAGGGGATTGTTGTGATTGTTATGGAAAGGATTTACTCTGTGGAATATGTATT